>JAZAVK010000007.1:0-577479 GCA_037954305.1 Neonectria magnoliae | reverse complement strand
GTTGGTAGATTTTTTTTTTTTTTTTTTTGCTCGTTGGGCTATGATGAAGCAAGTGAATCAGGTCGGTCGTGGGAGAACGTAGAGGCAGCTTCTCCCCAAATCCCTTCACCCAATGAAAAGCACCAAGTGTGCCTGAGGAAACCAGACCTTATCTTGCCTTATCTATCTTATCGCGATTTCAACAAGCCGTGTCCCGGCCGCTTGTACGACAAGCCGAGCCATTGAGCGTGCGAGACTCGGTAGATTATTAATGCCGGTGGGGCTTCGCGCGCGCGTATGACCAAATGATCCGGCCCCGCGCGCGCGCAAAGTCAGCAGCTCCCCAGACTCAGCTTTGACTAAGCCCCACTGATTCTCGCGCCACCCGCCAACGAGCGATGAGGTGATGGAAGCATTTCCCGAGAGTCGGTTTTGCTGCTGGGGTCGGAATGTCGGAATTACGGGCTTGTGGCGGCCGGCCTGAGCTCGAAGAGGGTCCCGGGCTCGGCAGTCCGCAATGGGAAGCTTCCTCGTCTGGATGCTGGGAGAATAAATACCTTTGCGATCCCGCCGTGTTCTCGAAAGAGTATATCAAGAGACATCCAGGCTTCAACGAAGCAACAAGAATCAAGCACAGACGTCCATGTTCAGCCTGACTGTTGCGACGACCAGACGACTCCTTGCTGCTACGACACTCTCCTTGGCTGCTACTACTACTGCGACTTCACCATCTTCGTCCACCTCGTCTATAAGTGCCCAACTTCACAACCGGAACCAACTCCAGAAACACATCACCCAAAGACACATCCACGCCGTCAACATGACCACTGTCGGCCCCGTCATTGCCCTTTCCCACGGCGGAGGTGAGTTATCCTTCCAGGTCAACCCATCATGACTTCGTCTACTTCCGTATTTCCGACACCCCAAAACTAACAACGATGCTTCACCACAGGGCCCATGCCTCTCCTCAATGATCCCGGACACAAGTCCATCATCTCGTCCCTCAAGAACCGCGTGCCCAAACTCCTCAAGCTCGGCACACCCGACCAGCCGCGCGCCATCGTCGTCGTCACCGCCCACTGGTCCACCGGCAAGCCCACCATCTCGTCGGCGGCCTCGCACAGCCTCTACTACGACTACTACGGCTTCCCGCGCGAGACATACTCCCTCAAGTACCCGGCGCCCGGCTCCCCGGCCATCGCGCGCGAGCTCCGCGACGCGCTGAACGACGAGGGCGTCAGCGCGGACCTCGACGACGAGCGAGGCTGGGACCACGGCGTCTTCGTGCCGCTGCTGCTCATCAACCCCAAGGCCGACATCCCCGTGGTGCAAGTGTCGGTGCTGGACTCGGAGGACCCGGCGGCGCACCTGCGCCTGGGCAAGGCGCTGGCCAAGCTGCGGGCGTCCAACGTGGCCATCATCGGGTCCGGCTTCGCGTCCTTCCACAACCTGGGCATCATGCGGTCGCTGAGCATGGCCGGACCCAAGCAGCGCGCCGAGTTCCGCGGGGCGTCCGAGGCCTGGAACGGGACGCTGACCGAGGCCACGGCCAAGAGCGACATCGCCGAGCGCTGGGAGGCCCTCAAGGGCTGGCGCAAGTTTCCCTACGCCGACACCATGCACCCGCCCCGCGGCGGCGAGCACTTCATGCCGTTGTTGGTGTGCGCGGGAGCGGCGACGGAGGGCGAGCAGACGAGGAAGTACACCGATGAGTTTATGGGTGTTGACATCAATACCTACTACTGGGGTGCGGAGGAGGTCAAATGATGAGGACGATGATGATTTGATGCCATGTTTGATAGGAAGCGAACAATTTATAATGCCATGACAACTTCACTGTTCAATGATACGCAATACTGTCCCGCTCGATACAGACATGAAATCTCCAGAACCCTTCCAGAACACTCACTAGCATTGCCACATCAACGCATCTTGAAAATCTTGGTCAATCACTTTCTTCATCCATCCGGTTCTCCCTGGTCCCCATCGCCAATCTCGTTCTTCGATTGGCAGTGGGAACATTAGGTCATGGAAACCCACCTGAGCGGACCCCCCGCCGTCATTATTGCTTGGCTTCCCCGGTCCAACCCAGGCTACTGGAGGCCCGGATGCGAAATCCAAGACCCTAGCTTTCTCCACTGACGTCAAAATAAAGCCCAGACGATCGAAACGGGAGCACTTGGACGTTGTGTTTCTTGTAGTTTTGTCTGGGCGGGAGAGTCTTGGCCGCGTCAGTGACGACAACGAGGGGATGGGGAGATGAAGGAACCTTAAGCCATTCATGCCCAGATTTATTAAGAGACGCCACTTTCTTCATCTTGGTTGAACGTAAACACAAGTCCCGAAGCTGTAATTTTTTTCCGAATATATTCAAACTGGCTATTCATTTGTATCCACTCCAAGGCAAAAATTAGCAGAAAACATACCAGGGACTATCGCAATGGCTCAACACTTCAAGCCAACCATCGACGCCACCGTCCTCAAGATATTCGTCCTCGAGACAGACCAGCCTCACCCAGACACACAGAACGAAAAGGGCTCCTTCGGACAGATCCTCCACCACCACTTCTGCAAAGCCGGCGCCGACCATCACCCGCCCCTCGGCGTCGAGACGGAACAGGTCTTCGTCGTCACAGAGGAGGGTGGTCGAATGCCCAAACTTGAAGAGTTCGACCTCTACGATGGACTGCTCATCACGGGAAGCATGTACGACGCTCATGCTGATAACCCGTGGATTCTCGATTTGCTGCAGTTGCTGAAAGGTAGGTTCTGCTTGTCCTATGCTATATCGTCCCCTACAAACGACTCACCATGGTGTAGAACTCTGGACAAAGCGACCAGACTTCCGCTTCACCGGCGTATGCTTCGGCCACCAGCTCCTCTCACGCCTACTCGGCGGCACCGTCGGCCCATCACCGACCAACGACTGGGAGCTCGGCCACAGCGCCATCACGCTGACGCCCATCGGCCAGCGGCTCTTCCGCACACGCAACGCCAGCGTCGACCTGCACCAGATGCACCAAGACCAAGTCCTCACGGCGCCGACGGCCAAAACCGCCGCCGGCCTGCTCCCCGCGGACGCGGAGGTGCACGTCTGGGGCCGCAGCGCGCACACGGCGGTGCAGGGCTTGTACATCCCGGACCGGCTGTTCACGACGCAGGCGCACCTGGCGTTTGACGAGGACATGGTGAAGCGGCAGATCCAGATGCGGGTTGATAGCGGTGGGATTGATGACCTGGAGCATGCGGATCGGGCGGCGGAGACGGCGCATTTGGAGCACGATGGGGTGGAGGTTGCGGCGGCGATTCTGAGGCTGTTGCGGTTCGATGATGATGGGATAGTGGAGAACGGGGAGAAGTGAGGTCAAGATGTGGTCAAAATGTGATGCAATAAGTCATATATAGAAGCCATCTGGAAAACGAAACTCCCCAGATTCGACACAATACTGGGAAGATGAGCCACAATCCACAAAACAGTCCACCTACTGCGAAGAGCAAAAATATATACATACAACCTTGGGGATTCGCTAGTCGTCACCGACCTAGCTACTAATCCAAGTCTTGCTAGGTCATCGGTGGAGATCGGACGGGATCCCGAGTTCTCAAGCAGAGGTGGTCGTATGTGCTGTTGGGAGGTCGTCAATGCGAGTATATTCTCACCACCACGCAGTAAATAGTCGATAATTTAAAACACAAAAAGCATCCTGCACGATGCTAATGACCTCAGAGGCCGGGCCATTTATCCCCCGTGGCTCCATGCCAGGCGAATGAACGACACAGTAGCGCCCCGCGCTGACCATTTGTTCTTCTCTCTTCCCATTGCAAGTCGATTCCCGCGCGCTACAGGGATCAAGTCCTGGAGAAACGGCAGCTAAGAGACGGCAATCGGCAACGCTAGTGAATAGCGACAGTCGCGCAGAGTGCCTCGTGGGAGAGAAATACGAGGTCCGTCAAGCCACGGCTTCACAGGACATCCGAAAATAGAGTGTGCGGCTGAGGTGCAGGAAGAAGTTCAGACAGCGGTGAGTTGTATATAAAGGAAGACGGATCCAAGAACATAGTACCCTAGGCGCAATTAACATATACCATTCAACAGAAACAGACATCCTTCCAAGCTTATTATACACCCATCATCTACGCCATGCGCTTCCTCTCCATCGCCGCCATCGCCGCTCTTCTCGGCACCGCCCAGGCACACATCAACGGCATCTCCGTCCCGTCCACCATCAAACCAGGCGACACCTTCGACGTCATAATCCTCAGTTCCAACTGGATCCAGAGCTCCTACGACGCTGCGATTGTCTTCGGCTACGCCTCCGGAAACGGGTACCCCGGATCCCTGGGCACCGTGGTAGACACGTTCCGTCTCGGGCCCGGTACGCAAGACTCCGCTGCGGGATAGAAATGCCGTGCTGACCGGTCGGATGCAGAACTGTCTAACCAGCTGCACAGCTTCAACGAGACCATCACGATTCCTTCATCTGTGCCGAAGGGCAAAGGCATCGTGTCGGCGTCGTTGTTGACCTTGGTTGGTGCTGTGAGATCCCCCGTGTTGGACGACTATAACGTCACGGTGACGTTTGGGGATAAGACAAGCAAGAAGTACAAGTCGAGCCTGTAGATCACTTCAATAGTTGTATAAGTACCCGAGTCTGTCCAACTTCCATTTCCCATGACTATCCTTCTGCGAGAAATTCCTGGTCATTCAATCATAAGCATTAATTATGGTGTCTCATGAGGTAGTCGCCCTAGGGAGTATCTGAGCAAGACTTTCTTGACTCTCGTGACTATCCAAGGTGACCATGACCAGAGAATTCTCATCTTCCGGCCTTATTATGCTCACGTCGTCACTATTGCGCCGACTCTCTCCGTCCTCAACCCCATCTTCAGGAATCTGTTCCTCTGGCGCTTCTGTATCGTCGACTGGCTCTGAATGTTGTCTCAAACGTGGATGCGGCGTGCCATCAGTCGTCGTCTCTACATGAACACTCGCCGTATTCTGCTCCAGAGGCAAGTAGGGTATCTCGCCATCGCAGTTCTGCCATCCCTCAACACCGACCCCCTCATTCGCCATCCGCAACAACTGCAAATGTCCGTATGACATCCACTCCAGCGCAAACGCCTTCTTCCGACGACGTCCCCAGATCACCGCACACTTGATGAGAAGCCACGGCGCCATGATCAGGAGTCCTCCGACGACAGCAAGAGCAATGAAGCCAGCCCGGTGGAAGTTCTTGAAGCCGCCGCTCTTAATCTTCTGCGAATGGCAGATGGTTCCGATAATGTCGTGGCTGGACGCATTCGCCAAGGTAGGCAAGAGATTGTTCATGGCTGTCGTGTCTTGTGGGCCGGTTGAAATGCGTATGAATTGCAGCTGCAGGGCGGCCAGTCTGGTGTTGAACCAGTAACCGACTTCTCTCTTCCACTGATCATTCGGCAGCGGGTTTTGATAACCGTTGAATATACCTGGAAATTTCTTCGCCTTGAGAATGTCGGGCCCGATCGCCGCTATGTGTCTGCCCGTGGGACCGACTTCCCCGAGAGCCCAGCGCAGAGAATTCATTGCGACAACTTGTCTCCACAACAGTCCTGACTCTTGGGTCAAGTCCTTACCCAGCTGCAAAAGTCCCGTTTTGTTGCTCCATGCATTGGTGAGTGGGTTGTGGAACTCATATTGGTCAACGCAGCCGATGGCAGTGATCAGTTCATCCGGTAGATACCAACCCCGTGTGCCGGTCTCATACTCCGTGGCGGAGAAGAAAGGATCGCGGCACGGTCCATCAATCCCCGCCACTGGGATCAAGTTGTTGTTCAGAAACACCACAGAGACGTCGGCATCGTCACGACTGAGCTGCTTAATGGGGGTGAAAGTAAACGGCTCTGTACCGTCTGGGATGTGCGTGCTGTAATAGTAAGCTCTGGAAGTAAATCAGCAAATGCCCGATATTTCTGTGCAGTTCAATCGAGAGACTCATGCTTACCCAAGGCGATAATCCTTTCCGGCTAGAACTTGGTAGCTGCTCACATAGAATGTGTAGTTGTCCGATGATGTCGGGCCAAAGTAGACTCGCGTCATCTTCTCCCCATCACTTGTGCCCCTCTCTACCGAAGACCAGGCCTTCACGTTGAGAGGGGAGCATGTAGTAGTCGCTCTTATGGCGAATCTTCCTTGTTTAGGTGAATTCATGCCAAAGTGTCCGTGCGAGTCCAGAAGCGTCGTCTTCATTTCAAAGGCTGGGGAATCCGCATCGCCGATACACATTCCCTCTTCAAACGGGCACGTATCAGACGACCCAGTCCACTCGAGTTTCCGCTTCATCAGGAAATTGTCACACAGATCGGACGGTGCGTCGCTCTCGCTGGTCTCGTAGCAAGTATCGGCATATTGAACGGCCTCGCGGGTGCGGTTCGCTACCTCGGTGGAAGCGAACGCTACATCGTCGTCAAAGGAGGCTTTCCACCATCCGCAAGAGGGACTCTCGACCAGGACCTCCACTCCTTGGTTGTCAAGCATCGCATATGCCGCCACGAAGGGCAATGCGATGAGAAATGTCGCAAATGACGTGAGGGCGATAAAAATAACCGGCAACGTGCGCGACATGATGGCCCGGTTGTTGCGTCCGTAGGTGAACCACAACGAGATGTACGCGAGGCCGGCAGTTTGGTCGTCACTCGCATTTCGTAGTGTTGCCTGTTGTTGGTGCCAGAGGGCGTCGTGTTCCCGGCGTATGTTCCGAGACCTGCCCCATACGAATAGGCCAAAGGAAATGAGTGACCAGAGACCTGCCTCCATGAAGACGAAGAAGATACCAATAAAGATCATCAGTAGCTCAGCGCGATCTTTTGGTACGGTGATTTTCCCTCCAGTAGTAAAGTCGCCGTTCCAGTTGGTCCAGCCGCCTTTATGGATGTGCTCCGGCTTGACGTAGAAATCGGGATAGGGATTCGACATGGCGACGGCAGATCCGGAGAGGTGTTCAGAAACCTCGAGCAAAACCGTTCGTTGATGTGCCAGTGCAACGCCCAAGTATTAACATCCATCTTGGAGCAGCGTAGCTCTAGTTGTCGGAAAGCTCACACCATTGCAGTAACGGAACTACACTTTTACCAGTCATCACATTAGCCATGCTCGAGAAAAAGAAATACTGGCCAAGTGGAGGAGGACGCGAGACATACCTCTGCTAGCCTTAAAGGAATTTGAACCACCAACCATGCTTCCTTCACTTCGCATTGCCTGAGCTGAAAGATTGGTATCCTAGTTCGCGACCCGACCCAGAAGCTGAATGTCTCAGTCAGCCACCATGGTCGCCATGTGCCCTACGAGGACTTCGCTCGTACACCACTATACCCCACTTGCGGTTAGTTTGTCCTTGGGGATGGGTTTACACAATGGCGTTTCTCAGCTTCAGCCACTGGTGTTGCTTGCTGTTACATCGCGTCCGGTGTCAGTTTTCAGCTGCAGCCTCGTCGAGAAACATGGCTTTTTCTAGGTCCAGCCAAAGTCAGCGGATAGGCAGGCAACTAACGCCCACCAATGGCCTCTTCCAGACATACGTACAGATACAATCGCGGGGTGGTAGTGGTGTCCTCCAATCGAGTAGTTCAAATGATGTTATACTACACGGCCATCACTTGGCGGTCAAACGTAGCAAGGTGAAGTCTCAGCAACAACGTGCATAATAATTGCCTTACCAAGGGAATATAACTGACTTACACGTTGTATCAATTCTAATTCTCACAGTCCCAAGTGCTCATCAGGCGATATCGGCATACACATCGACACATTTTGCACGTCTTAATAAAGACATCAGGTCAAATTTCTCGGCGCTTAGATATCGAGCAATACCAAGTCTTTCAGAGGCGGTGGGTGTTACATTACGTAACGTTTCTCAATACCGGGCACCATGTTTCTTAACATCGTACTTAACGTACTCGGCCTTTGTACACTCTACGAGCCTGGTGCTCAACTCGTAGGTCATCGTAAAACCCCAATCCTCAGGTTGGACAAGGTTCTAGAATTGCATTGTCACATGCCAATTCAGTGGGTATCATGGTGCAGTTTTGAGTTGCCCAATGCAATGGTGACTCGTTCTGTCTCGAAGGCTTCCGAAAGGTAAAGCAGCTCACTCCCTCACAGGTTGTTGACGACCTCGCCTCCGCTGAGAGCTCGTCACACCCACACGTGGGGAGTGTGTTTCCTTGCTCAGGGCAACTCTAGTGACTCAGAGCCATCGCTACTGTGGCCAAGGAAGCTATGGCTGATGCCATCAACAACGGCCTACATGCCTCGAAGCGCACATTTAAGGCAAGGAGATGTCAAGGGTCCCAATAAAAACACCTTCTCCAGAAGCTCATAGTTCACAAGGGACGAGGGTTGTGAGTCATCCAAAAGCGGGATAAAGCTCCACGTGTCTTCACCATCGGCTGGCATGTCTTCCTTGAATCCTTCTACGGTAAGTCCGGTATCGCCACCCTTCCGCTTGCACAGTGAGGGAAGCCTTCAAAATGTGAGCCTTCAACACCGGTCTCCGTCTCTTATCCTGCGGAAGTATCTCGAAGTCTTAGTACATGACATTGCAAAATAAAGTATCCATTTAAGGTCAGCCAAAAAGGGGACAGTTGAATTTCGCTTGTTGTGGCATCTTCCTCATCTCACAGAGCGACGAAAGCGCCAAACCGAGCAGAAGCATATGTTCCCAGCAAGGCCATATTTCCCCTTCTTAGATACGGAGCTTTATGAGCCAATTAATTCATCATCTGGGGATTTACTCCAGGAAAGATCTAACAAAGGCACGGGGATGAGATCTTCATCTTACCGCCTCCCACAAAACGGCCCCGTTGGCCAACGTAAGTTTACTAATTTTTCAACGTCACTTATCAACCCCTCGCACTACCTCTTATCTATCCCCAGAATTACCATCCGCATTTCTCCAGGTTTTAGATCTCGACGGGCTGTATGTAACCCCCGCGTAGAAGAGTCTGCGCGAGGCTAGATCATCCCGCATCCCCAATCGCACCCTACGGGGAAACGTGCCTTTTCTAGAGTTCCAAAAATGGGCATCTCGTGATCTGGCTATGGCGACGGAGAACGCGGCGGTGGATCTGACGAAAGGAACCGGGAAAGACGGATTCTCTTGGTTTACACATTCGTGTCTGCAAGTCAACCGTCTTCGCCGCAGAACTCATGGTCAAAACCGAAGGGTGACATCAGCGCCGGTCATGGGCAATTTGCTACAGTCACGCGTCATGTACGAAAACTAAAAACTGACGACGTGGAGCTCCAGCTTGGAGCTCCAGAGCTGTCCCTAGAAACACCCTTGCAAGTATCCGCTCTACGGAACGCACTGAATGGAGCTCTGTGAGAAAAAGGATTTGCGGCGGGTGCCCCTGATGGCCTGGGATCAGGGCAAAGGAGCCACCGAGCGAACCACATGAACGAACGTCTAACTGCCAAGTTGGCACATGCGAGGAAAAAGACGATGGCATCTCTCGACACGCATCGATCCGCAAGGACGGCACCAGTCTTACCTGCAGCGCGTGGATCTCTTGACAAATTGCACCGAAGACATTTCGTGATGCTCGCTGGCAGTCTTTCGGTTTTTAGGGAATATTTCACGACTGGCAGTTGGACCATATGACAGGTCTCCCACCGTGGTCTGTCTTTGACGGTGCCAAGGAACATGTCATCCGCACGGACGTCGCCGCCATGGTCGCACAATGACATGAGCAGAGCAGGGCCTGTCAAGGACGGGCTGGGCACATGACGCACCGTTACGGACGGGGGCGGTGGTCGGCATAGAGCATACGCACTGTAATAACCGCCAGGGTGAGGATCCGTTTTGGCCCGCTGAGAGCCGACGAGGTGTTCGTTTCGCCATCCCTGGCAGGCAACGGGCAAACGAGAAGAGGTTGTCCCGGCGTAAGTAGGCTAGACCGACGCGGCGCCCCGTCGAGCAGACCACGCTGGGCGTGTTGGTTGTTACACGGAGGCCGAACCCGACGACGTGAGTTCTCGAGCTGTGCTCGATGGCTGTCGATCTGTCTGCGGGAAGCATGCAAGGGGTGATGTGCTAGCAATCGGACAGCTGTGGGCCAACCCGAAGCATGCATTCCCGCTTGCTTTCCAACTTCGTGTAAGCCAGGCCGGGCTGGATCGGGGAACTTGCCAGGAGCTGACAGTCCGTCCGTACACCTGCCAAGGCGTTAAGCATAAACAGCGCGACGTCTCAGACATAAAAGAAACTCGCATCTTCACCCAGCTGCATCGAGATTCACCGTTGGGCTCTGGGCCATGATTTGATGCAAAGTGGGATTACCGTGGGCGAAATGGAGCAAGCCCACTCGGGTCAAAAAGTCTCTGCCAGCGCCTAATTGATAAACTGCTGTCAAAGAAGGATTCTATGAGATAATCATAGCGTAAAGGTGGGCCCGCGCACCGGTCGTGATGCGGCTCAAAAAAGATGGCGTTGGACCCGCGCTGGAACATAGTGAAGGGGAAAATGGTCGATTTATAAAGCGACACCCATCGCCATGCACTTGGTGACGGAAACGGGTGCGAGCACGTTGTCAGTTGCGACGGACCGTCAGTCCGTGTCTCCAAAGCTCTCCTCCCACGGGCTCGAGTTCGCTTCGGGAGGTGACGGAGCATTACGACGCAAATGGCGTTTCTGACGACTTCACTGAGCAATTTGAACGCGGTTGGGGATAGAGGATCTGGCCCCCATGGCCACGTTGCGCAGACTTGGGCGATGATTGCACCATCGGCCAAGCACGGTTTCGCAAACGGCGACAACGAAGACGCGACGGCGGACGGGCTAGACCAAGGGCATGGCCGGCACCAGCGCCAGCGCCAGCGCCAGCCGCGACAGGGCTGAGCTACATAGGTGTTCCCGACCGAGATGAGATATGGCTCGTGGTGGCAGGCCACCGATCGTTTGGGTAGGCGTTAGCGCTGGGCGGCTCGCGAGGAGACTGGGTTGCTCAGGCACACAAGGGCAATATGTTACGTATTAGACCGCACCGGAGGCTAGGGTGCCTTGCAAACCCTGAGAGAGCCGCAGCAATGAGGCTCACTTGACCGTGACTTGGTCTGTGCCGAGAAGGGCGGCAGCGTGGTGGGCGTGCATACGAGAGCAGATCACAGAGTCGAGGAGAACTCAAGTGGCGGGGCTCCACCTTCAACCTGTCACGGCTTCGAGAAAGCTTTTTGGCGGAGAACCCTAGTTTCTTTGTGAGTACCCGCACAAACCCGCAACTCGCAAGATTCGCGGGGCGAGTTGAGCGAGGCAGCTTTGGGTTCAGCACAACAACGTAGCACGGGAAGGCGGATCGCGGTCGCTGGATCTGGATCGGCGCGCGGCGGTGGCGAAAAAAAAAATTGTTCGGGCAAATATGAATATTCTGGAAACTTGCCCGATGGAAGAATATAGGCTGTCCGAAACTTGGTGAGGACACAAGAAGGCTTCCAGGATTTGACGTTGATGAGGTGAGGTCATACAGACGACGACGTTGCCGCGATAATCCAAATCGAACCCCGAAGGAATAGGGTGGTTCAAATGGAGGGGCTAATAGCTGACACGCGTCCAACTGGCCTGGTTGAATGTGCATTAATTCGAAGAGTATCCATGAAAGAATGAACAGCGAGGCACGTGTTGGAGAGCCAACGAGGGACTTGGTGAGCTCCATTAAGGCGAGTTCAGCGCAGTCGTGGTGGTCAAACATCTGATTCTGGACCAACAAACGAATGCTGCAGTTCGTTGGCGGCAAGGGTGCGGCAATCAGGCAGAAACGCCTCCATCGTGACATCGCGGATGTATTACGTCTCACGATGGCGACACCATAACGGATGGCATCTGTGCTGTTAGTATGTACGTATGTACATGGCTGAGTACTACGGCACTGTTTTGGAGTGCTGCCTTCCATCATCCATGTTGGAGCATGGACGCGCCATAGATGCTGCGATGGTGAAAGGGGGCGTGCGGTGAGATCGATCCACGTGGGGTCGAAACCAGGATCCTGGGACCCGTTCGAGAATCGAGTCGACCCGAGTCGAGGGCTGAGGTGAGATTCAAGCGAGGCCTATACGAATGGACGCTCTCAGCTCTGAGGAGGGATGAACATGACGACGGTCCGCTCGCCCTCAAACGGACGAAGCAACAGACCCCGAGCGAGAAAGGGACCAGTCAGAGCCTGTCTCAGAGATTTTCCCAGGATGGCCAGGTAAGGTACTGGGCGATGGGCGACGGGCGATGAACGAGGGCCGCCGGCCAACTGGCGGAGCCCATTCGCAACCAGTTGAGCTGGGGGCGTGCTCTGAGTGTTTGGAGCATCAGATCAGGACTCACTTCAGGAGCAAGCTTTCCGATTCCTACTAAGTAGATTCGCCAATTGACGGAGCCAACGAGGAGAGGAAGCCCAAGGACGTGCGTCCAAGGAAGGAAAGAAAAAAGAAAAAAAAAACAGGGGTCCAGGGCATTTCAGCCACGCGGGAGCCCGATCCAGTTTAGCAGCATCAGCGACTATGAGACTTGGAAAAATTTTCAGGTCCTGTCGTCGATGCAGAATAATGCGTAAAACCCACCCGGGCGGGTTTGGGGGCACGGGCTCCTGACGGTCCGACACGGCCCCGTTTGTTTGACCAAGTTTCTGGACGTTTCTGACAAAGAGGGTGCGCACCGTTTCTAGCGGTGGAGCAGTTTTGCGTGGGACCGACAGGGAATTCGACGGCACAGGAAGTATCTTTTTTTCTCTTCCTTTTCTTCCCCTTTTTCTTTTTAATTTATTTTAGCGGGGCCGGTCCCGGAGTGGCTGGCGAAAGAAGGGTGACGGACTGTCTGACCGAGCGAGGAAGAAATGCTGGGCGGGCAAACAGAAGCCGAAAGGCGGGACGGCATCCCGTGATGCATCATCTGTGGAAGAAGCGGAGAGAGGACGAGGTGGAATTGAGGGGGAACTGGCATTGAAGGAAGGGCGGGGGGCCCACATGATGAAATACCCAGTTTGGGGAAAGGCATTGACTGATTGACTGACTGCGTCTTGTCACTTTGTGATGTTGCAGCTGTCGTTGAAGCCTTGACGCTGAGGCGCTTGCTGTGCTGCGCGCGGGCGTCTCTCCGCCCTTCGTGTCACTTGTACCCAAAACCTTGGCGCCTTATTGTTTTGTCTGAACCATGACATGGATGTGCTTGGCTTGCATGAGCACGGCAGAGATCGCCGGGTTGCAGACGTCTGGTCAAGCATTTAGTTCCCAGGCGACAAATGGGCAACATCAATCACATCTACTACACATTTTGTGCAGCGAGCATCTCGTGACCGGGAGGAGGAGGACGAGGAGGAGCCCCATCACCAATTGCGGTGCGTGAACAATGCACACACGATGGGATGAAAGGGCAGAGGATTCGTACTGTAATTAATGCCTGTGCACCAGATTCCAGGCAGCTGGTTCCGAGTTTCCCCTTCTCTCCTTCTAAGCCGGCCATGTCCGTATTTGCTATGTGCCCGGGCCAGGCTATATTTTCCCCAATCGGTGGAGCAGCTCCGTCTCCATCTGCCGAGAAGTCGGGAAATGGGCCCACCCCACGGCCTCTTCCAGGCTTCCAGGTCTCTCCGTCTCACCCTCTCTTATACTTTCGGTGAATTTTCGAGGGCAGCGGTCCCCGCCGGTTCCAGGCCATTCCAGTGGGATGTTCAGAACCTCATGGGCATCATCATCCATGGATTTCCGAATTCCTGCCCCGCTCAGTACATTGTAGCAACCCCCGGGGGGGGGCTCAGGTGGTTTCATGTTGTCTCTTCTCGCCCACAGGGGGGCCAGCCAGCCAGTGGAACGGAGATGCACCTGACAGTTAGGATACAGGGCTCTCGCGAAGGGCGTAATTACTTGGAGGGCTGTCAGGGCACAACTGCCCATCTTGGCACCCGACGGAACTAGACCTAATACCAGTGATGGGCGGCGGAGCGTTGCAGCAGCATGTGAGGCTGTCGGTGTAAGCTGCTGGCTGTAACAGTTGGTGTGCGAACCTGCTGGAGTCGACGCTGCAAGTAGCGTCGCAGCTGGTTAGTGTAAGGCGCGACGGCGAGCCGGTGTAACCAGATGGATTGGCCTCTGCCGTGCTGGCTGCCGCCGAAGATCCCATCTCCGCGGTAAAAACGTACTGTAATTAGACTACTGACTCTTCCCGTCCGCCCAGTGTACCTCTGCAGCCTTTACAGGCATGGCGGGCTTTTTCTTCCCTTCTGCTAGCTTACCCCCTGGCCCATTCCCGTCATGTGTGGTGCGAGCGCGATCCTCAAGTTCCGGTTCCCGAGATCGTGCTACCGGGTACGCACACGGGAATTAAGGGCCCTCTCTGTTTCTGTGTCGTTTTTTTTTTTCTTCCTCCCCGGCCCGGTCCAAGGAGGTTGGCCGCTTTGCACGGATCCGTCGGCGCCGCGCACCACTCGCCGGGCAGATGACCTCGATCCGCACCTTACCTTGACTAACTACCGCCCCCAAGAACCAGGCGAATGGGTTTTCGTACTGCAATGCCGCAATTGCGCGTTCTGCATGGGCTCATCTCGAGGATCCCCGACATCAATTCATTGAAACTTGCTCATTCCTCTTTGGTGCTAATGGCGGCGGAAACACCCGGGCATTGTTCTCGTCATCTCTCCCTTCTCCGTCCGTCTCATCAAGGTTGCTAGCTGGAGTTATAGAGCCGCGTCACAATGCCGACGCGAGTCGACTCCGCCCCTTCCCTTTCACACACACTCACGGGCATTAACACGATCCACGATCTCTGCAGCGAGATCCCGACGTCCCCCTTCTTCCCAGTGGGCCCCACCCGCAGATGGCCGTCGCCAGGACATTCATGGGATCATTTCATCGACGACTTTGTATGTACTTCGTACTGTGCTGTAACGGTACTGCTGGTACTGCTACTGCTCCTGGGTAGTGTAATGTAATTCGTATGCTCCTCCCTGCTGGCCGCTTCGTCGGACCCTGTTGGCAGCCAGTCGTCCAGGCCACACGCCCAAGTCCCGTCTCCACGACCAAAGCACCTCATCACGTTTCTCTCCAATGCGCCCACACCCCCTGGTGGGCCATGCGCCCACTTACACACGACACACCTGCGAAATACACCTTGGGTACCCGCTCGCACACCACCTGGCACACCGTACGAACAAGTACATGCTCTTTCAGTCAGGCGGGAGCCGCTGTCATGGAGTGGATGCGGCTGGACTACTGCCCACCAGAGGCGCCACTGAACAAGCTCGTCATGGCATCGCGTTGCTCGCTATGACACATCGCTTACCCCCGCCGGCGCAGAAGACTCGTCGGGGCGAGTCGAATTATTGACTCCCGCGACACGAGCTCCGAGCTCATAAGGAGCCCGATATCTCTCTCCCCATCTCCATGATTCCTGAATCTCCTCCTTGACAAAAAAGAAGATCATCCAGCTTTCCCCAGACTTTGAGACGCCTTCGAGAACATCGGCAGCTACCCTTCTTCCCCAGACCGCCCTATAGCTTCCTTGCATGATCTTTTTTTGCCACTCTTGACTTACACGAAGTCATACCTCGCGACCACCACCGTCCACCGTTGCTCGATTGACAAGAGACAATTGACTTCTGCACCAGACTCCTTCTCGTCTGCCAGTCGCTCGCTTCCCTCCCCTTCGAGACCAGAAATCAAAAGAAACAATAAGGCACTTCTCCCTGAACAGGGAAGCCAAAAGAAGGAGACTGGAAAGAAAAAGAAAAAAAGGAAAATTTGCCTAGTACCGGACCATTGCCACCCCTGGTTTCGGCGCTCCGAATCCCGCAGACTTGCCTAGTCTAAAAAAGAACGAGGAAGGGGAGGCCGATCGACCCTAGCACAGCCAAGCTTCCATTCGCCTGGAACAAGTTAGCTCGCCTGAACGCCATTCCATCGTCATCGTGGTTGTGTCGGCGCCGACTACAGCCGCTGCATCTCCGTGTGTCAGCCGACCACCGCCAGCATCGGCATCAGACCAGCGCGCATATCCTGGTTGTCTAAGCCAAGTCAGCGACGCCGGCGTCGTCTGTGTCCGTCCCTTGACTCTCGATTGCGTCTTTGGGCCTTCGCTTACACACAAAAAACCGGCTTCCCACTTATACAAATATCATTTCTCCCCCCCCCACACCAGGTCGTCACTGAAGCGAAAGGGGATACCTCCTACCAAAAACTCGCCCACAATGCCCCACCGCGTGGCCAACTTCCTTCGCACATCCTCCGGCAACATTGCGCAGATCAAGAAGGTCGCCATCTCTCGATCTCGCACCACCAGCCCCTACAACTCTGATGGCGAGGACCAGCCCAATGTGCTGTCCGTGAAGATGCCCGACCTCGTCGACAGTGTCAAGAAGCACCACCGCATCTCCCTACCCTTTGGCAAGTCCTCCAAGGACAACCACCCCTCGCCCGTCTCGCTGGGATGGAGCGTCGAGAGCCCTCCCGTGGTCTTCCACGGCAGCGCCGACGAGAGCACCGGCGCCCTGATCACCGGCCAGATGTTCCTCGACGTGCGTGACGACTTTGTCGAGATCGGCACCTTTACCGCCGCTCTCCGCCTGCACGTTATCCAGAAGCGTCCCTACCAGGGCCACTGTACCGACTGCCAGAACCAGTACACCGAGCTGCAAAGCTGGAAGTTCATTGCAAAGCCCACTGCTCTACGACGAGGCCGTCACACTTTCCCCTTCTCTATCCTCCTCGACGGCCACCTCCCCGCCTCCATGGACACTCCCCTCGTGGCCATCATGTACGAGTTCAACGCCGACGCTCTCGTCACCAAGAGCTCGTGCTCGCACACGGGCTCCTGCGCCCCGATCCGGTTCGAGAAGACCTTCACAGTCAAGCGATCTCTCCCCGAGCATGATATCCCCCACCACTCCGTCCGCGTCTTCCCCCCGACCAACATCAAGGCCAGCGCCCACTACAGCTCCATCATCCACCCCACCGGCGCCAACAAGGTGTCTCTCCGTCTGGACGGCCTGGTGACCCGCAACGACAAGGCCAAGACCATCGACTTCTGGCGGCTTAAGAAGGTCACCTGGCGGCTCGAGGAGACTATCAAGACGGTGGCCCCTGCTTGCGAGCGACACTCTCCCGCTGCGAACGTGACCGACGTCGACAAGAAGAGCCTGACCCGAACGGAGGTCCGTCTCCTCGGCGAGAAGCACCTCCACGAGGGTTGGAAGTCGGACTTTAGCGGCGCCGACGGCAATGTCGAGATGGAGTTTGAGTACTTTGCCAACCAGTACAAGTCGCACACCCGCGAGCTCAAGTACGCCTGCGACACCAAGACCGAGGACGGCACCGAGGTGACGCACTCGCTCCTCATCGAGCTGGTCGTGTCTAGGGAGTACGCGCCCGAGGGCAAGCCTCACATGGCGACGCAGACAGGCACCGGCCGCATCCTGCGTATGCATTACGGCGTCGTCATGACGGACCACGCCGGCATGGGCGTGAGCTGGGACAACGAGGCCCCTCCCGTCTACCAGGACGTTCCTCCTAGCCCTCCGGCTTACCCTACCGCGGAGCCCCCGATCGAGTACGAGAACCTGGAGCCTCTTGATGCCCACCGACTCAGCGTCGAGCCCACAGACCGACAACCCGGGGAGCTCCCTCGACGGGCATCGGCATGAACCTGCCAAAGCCTAGCCTAGCCATATCGCCACCACCTCCTCCCTTCTTTACCCGGACATAATATTTTACACCATGCATGAGAGACGCGGCGCCTTTTTTGGAATTATGATTTGCAACAAATATACCCCACCAGCGTTGATCGGAAGAGATTGGGTCTTTCTGCTATTACAAAGGAACGGGAACTACAGGACATTCCTGGGAAACGATGCACACAAAAAATTACGGTGGAATAGGACATGATCGTGAATGGGAGGGAATCCCAAAGACGAAGACATGCTGGGTCGATGAAAGAGGGACGCCCAAAGCGTGTGAGAGAGAGCAAGACAAAGCAGCAGGCAAGCTATTAGAGCCCAGCCTTGGCGATGATAGCCAAGAGCAGAGCGGCATAATCGCAGATAGTCAAAAAAAAACATGTGAATACAAAAACACACGAATAAGCCAATGCATCTGGAATCCCCATGACCAGTGCCACCGTGACATGACCATCGCCACCTTGAGGAGAACGACCAGCGGAGTGCCAAGACCGCATCGCCAAGAGGGAGACAACAAGGACCAGGCTCGGCGCAGGGCGGCGTCACCACACCCTCAGTGCGGCGAGAAGGTGGCTTCACTGCCGAACGGGGCGCGCTGCAGCGAATTCGCGGGGCAACAGGTGGGGGAATTAGATGGATCCATGGATGGTGCGTGGTGTGGTATGATGGGATAGGCCAATTCCGATGAAGTCGTGGGAAGGGCGTCTGGTGCGGCGACCTCCGCTATCGGATATTAAATTAAACTGTATTTAAGCGCGGGCGAACATGTGATGCCATGATGGGAACGACCGGCGGACTTTCGGGGTTGGAAGCCCGAATGTCAGCGAAAGGGGTTTCAGGACACGAGGATGAAGTGCAATGCAGTGCACATATCGGTAGTAGCGTCGAGTTAGCCGATGGGGCATTGGAGGAAGACTGAATTATCAGGCATTGTGATTACAGAGCACCGAATATCCGTCAGCGCTGTCCAGAAGAGGAAAGCCAAATGAGTGACGGAATCAGGGCGCGAAAGACTAGCCATTCCCTTCCATGACTCACCGCTCGCCCGTCGTGCTGTTGCGGCACGCCAGCGGCGGGCTGCACGCGCCGAGGACCTCCTCCGGATCCGTGTCGCCCGGGGAGCGGCTTCCGGGAGGCGCGGCTTCCGGGCGGGTGCGCTGGTCGATGACGATGACGGTGCCGTTGGCCGCGAGGCTGCGTAGCACGTCGTCGGGGCCGAGGTGAAGCGCGCCGTGTGGTTCTTTGGCCATGTCGCTGAGGAGCGCGGCGAATGGCCCGGGGTTGGGTTCGTGAGGAGCGACGGGTGTGGGTGCCGCGAGGCTCTGGTAGCAAGTCAGTTGCGGGTTGGTGTTGAAGCGATGCGAGAGGACGGACCGTTGCGAAGGTGAGGATGAAAAAGACGAAGAGCCAGCGAATCTTGGAGCACGGCATGGTTGTAGATGTTCTGTTGACTTGTTTTTTGTTTATTTCTCACGACTAACTCGTTCGTTTCTCTTGTGATGGTATACGAAACAGTTACCGATTGCGAGCGAAAAGGTTGAGTGAACAAGTATGAAGGAAGCTCAACGATGGCTGTGTGCCGTTGTGTTGCTTTTTAACGGCATGCCAAAAGGCAGAACAATTCACGCTTCTTATACAATGGCATTTCCTAATGCGGTCTCATTGTCTGTTCGTTCACCCGATACATGGCAACTTTGTGACGGCGAAGTGAGCCAGAAGTGAGACGAAAGTCTGGGGAAGATTCTATGGGACGGTTGGACAAAACATGGACGGGAGAGACGGGCGAGGACGGGACGGGAAGTTTCATGACTTCGACAAGTGGTTCACACAACGAGAGGTGAGTTTGAAGACTCTCTACGGTTGGTTCGGGGAATATTGGCTTCCGAGGAACATAGTCTGGAGGAGTTGTGTAACGAGAGTTGAGCTAGATGGAATGACTCGAATGCGCTCTTGGTTCTTGGCCTCGGTTGGTACCTTGGCAAAAGGGACCATGGCAGAGTTATCGTGCGCTCTCTTCTCATTGCGTCGTTCTGGCGAGTCCCGTTGGATCATCGTCAGTGGGCATCTTGGCATTTGATGTACAAGTCACTCGCTACCACCGTTGCACCGTGAACAATAGACCGTACCAAGTTAATCAGTTAAGAGTTAGGTGACGTGCATGCTCCAATTTTATTGATGGGCTCTGAAGGGTCTGACTTGGTTGTTGGGTGAATTCAATGAATGAGGTGAACGCAGCACTACGCAGACAATTAATACTTATTAACTCAATAGACATGTCCCATTTCAGGCAGCGCCATGACATGACGTGAATATTTGGATCTTATTGTTTCTGGGCCCGTACCTAAACTCTCACTTCTGACTCAACTCAAATCTGAATGTTGCAGTGACTCAAACAGGTGCACTCTAGAAATCACCTCAAACCAACCCGTCCACAAAAGCCACATTCCAGTATGTCAGGCCTGATAGTGTTATGAGCACATATGAGACGTTTGCCATAGGTTGCGTTTTCGAATGGGTCGCTCCTGTTGGCTGGTTGTGCAAAGGCTTGGTTGGGTCAACTTGAGCGCTCAAAGACGCAACAGAGGTGAAAACTTGCTGCTTGGCGGGAAGAGAATGTTAGCAACCATGACTGCCATTGCTTCGCCCCCAAGGCGCGGGGTAATCAACAGTTGCACAATAGTGAATTCAAGAGAGGTCTTCTGCGCCTTCACAGGCTCATAAAAAAGATCTTGAAGACATAAGACATGACACTGATGAACGAATCTGCGAAGGAACTCTGGCTCTTTCCATCTACTACCTCCTTTCCTTTATAGTAGTGCTTTTCTTACTACCCATCATCAAGTTGTTACAACTCTCATCGATACAATCCGATATGGTGTAGTGGACTATCATTCCGCGTTTTCATCCAGAAAATGTGCCGCGGCGACCGGGGTTCGATTCCCCGTATCGGAGTCGTAACAGCCCTCTTTTTGTGTGTTTGTGCGGTTTTCTTTTGCTTTGCTAGATGTTTGAACAGTTGGTGATGTTGTCGTTGGTGTTTCATGAGGATGCCAGATGCGGGAGTTGTGACCGCGAGCGTTGACTGGTTGCGGGGGCTGTTTGTAAGAGTGGGTCGTTAGGTACGTACCCTAGAGGTCATTCTTCATTGATAGCGTCAATCAACTCTGTTGCTGTTTGGGAGCGAAGCAAACGCAACACGCTAGGAACATATCTTTGGCTTTTTTTATTTGTAGAATGACGTGTCCGTCTCTACGATTTTCTCTGCTCGCAAAAACGTCTTGTTTCTCGTTGTTGGCTCATTGCTCATGAACATACCAACTTGGGTTGGAGCACCAAGGGCAAATTGCCCGTCAAACAGCAACTCAGTTGTGAGTCGTTGGCACTTCAGCACTCAACACTGAATCATGCGAGGATTTGTTTTATTTGCTTTCGATGCGTCATACTCGAACGAAACCCCATGTTCATATGTCCCCGCAAGTTCACCGTCAACCGGCTGTCCTAGAATTCGTGCTCGAATCCGGAATGACATTGGTCGAGCTTGTTACGCCCGCAAGTTATTCTTATTAAAAGATAGCCTTTTGTCTCCTGCTATAGACGACTGAACGAGACTCACAGAATGCAAGTGTTTTCTCTTCCGAGCTGTGATATACCGTTGTTTGTGATGGCCAACAACTTAGTGAACCAACAACACCGAGATGTGGAGGCAAGCGTCACGCGAAAACGCGAGTTCGTTTCCAAACTCTTCGATTACCAGCTGTTTGTATAACGCATTTTTCGTCCCAAGAGTTCTCAACAAAAAAGTCCCGACCACCGTCATTGTTCATTGTTGCGTTCAAGACCTCTCGACTTTGTGTCTTGATCAAACACTTGTAGAATTGCCCGTCTTCGAATCACCCTCAGACACTCAAAATCTTAAAGCCGCTCGCCGAACTCTTCTACAAAACAACATCTTCCCGGATACTTGAACCCTCCTGCCGATACTCTTTACAGTCTCATTCCTCGACCCACCGACATCACTCACGAACTCCAAGGTATTCATCATGGCACCTGGCAAGAAAGGCGGGTACCGTGACGGACCACCCCCTATGTTCTTCAACCCGAAGAAGAACAAGCACAAGAAGGCGGCGAGGGCAGCTGCCAGTAACATGGAGCAGGTACGAAATACGGATGCTGCTTGTTGCGCCGCTGATTTTGGGTGCTCCTTTCACCAGATGAACCAGATGGAAGCCACCTGCCGAGTGTCTGAGATGAACACCGTCCAGTGAGTGGACCTCTTACTTTGGCATCTACCCTAGAATTACTAACTCGTCGTTCAGCAATGACGGTCCATCCACGGTCCCACCCGAACCCGTTGCTGAAATTCCACCCGACCCAAGTGATGAAGCATACGAGAACCTCCTCGACGAAATAGACTTCATATACCAGGTGTTCAAGCTCTTTCTTCACACTGACTGCACGACGGCGGTCGCCTGGTCTGACGACATCCGGTCGCCTGCCAACGCCTTCATCGAGTTGGCCCAGAAGGTTGTTCCTGAATGTTCTGTGAAGCCACGCGCCGGTACGTTCAAAGACAGAATGCGGGTGTAGATCTATTGTGCCAAGTAACTAATTCGCGGTGTTCGCAGAGTTTGTGCTCGGCCTTATGTCGATGCTCAAGCAGGAACACAAGACACGTCTCTTTGTTACCCTGTGGCAAAAGTATCGAGCTGAAGACTAGAAGGGGTCAGCCTAGGCTGTCGCTGCAGTATCAGAGGATTACATGACAAGACACGCGGGGTTGGCTAAGTAATCAATGATCGAAATGACGGCGTGGATGGGGACCTGGGTTTATTGAGAGAATTCTTCAGACGACTCTTCCTACTCACGATGATGGCTGGATGATGATAGGCAGGTTAAGAACAGATACAGAGGTTGCTGGGTCACTCCATGCCTCACGAAATACTAAAGCACTGCGGCTTGTCAGCAAATGACCCATTCCCCTCAAGTCTGACGAGAAACCAGACGATCCAGACCATGGGATGTTTCCACTTGGGGCTCTCTTAGTGACAACTCTGAGAAACAGAGAATACTTTTCTTGCTGTAGGATCTGCTGTAAAATGATCGGACGGCAGAGGCCAGATGAGACAACCCTCACCTGTCTGCAGTGCGCCACCTCCCCCTAGATATACCAACAAGTCGACCCAGGCGCCCTCGCAACGTTTATGACACGGGGAGAGCCGAAGCCACCAGAGCTCCCGGTGATGAAAGTGCATCTGTAGCAAGGATGAAAGCACAGGGTCAACGGTTTCGGACCAGCCCCGTAGCACGTAAATGAAGACACCATCTCGTAGGCTTGGAGCCCCACCTGCAGAGGAATCGCATGACTTGGCAGCAATCAACTGAGCAGTCGATATGCGTAGTCCTAGTTTACAGTCTCGGACTCCTAGTTTACAGTCTTGGACGATACTTAGGGGGAAGTCGGCCTCTGTTGCGACTACGCAGCGAGTCTCAGATCGAAGACATCTCATCGGGAAGTTCATGTTTCTCCACACCATGGTTCGATGACGCAAAAAGCTAAGACACCCAGCAGAGTACCCGCACGTTTTCAGGGATGGAGAACAGTTGTATCTCAAGTTCGGATGGCAGCTGTCTTGGGGGTACGGGACAGCCCTTGCATAGACCTTATGCACGCAGTCGATGACACTCCAGGACCACTCGGATCATTTCTCCCCTGCAGATCTCGCAATGGAAACAGCGCAGTTATCTCACCTTGGCTTTCAGCCCGGGAGAACGCTGACCTGCATTGAATCGCGGGAGCTAAGCGTGGGTGATGACAAACGGAAACTCAGAAGTCGGCTGCGTTCTGGACTTCTGGAATGTGACAGCTCGCGGCTGGCAGCGGCGTGGCTTGAATGAGATTACCACTGAGGCGCGTGTCTCAGGCAGTGACGCAGATGCTTAATGCGTAAAGGCGTTCTGTTGGCGCTGGTTTGAGGCGCGTTACAGCGCGTGCATCCTCACCGTCTGATTGTAGTCTTCTTTTCCATAATTACCTAGGGTGGTATCGAGAAATGGAGGTTCGTACGACCGGACATTAAAGGCCGTTGCAGAGGTCTGAGCTTGTGTGCAGACTGGAGAGACGAGCAAGACCTTCTAGCCCGGGGATTATTACTGCTCTTGTAGCGGACTTGGGCTTTCTTGATAGACAACTACGATCAAGGGTCACGGGTTGCATGGCCAGTGTAATGGGCAACGGCTAGACGTGGGTGAGAGGCCGGGGGAACCAGGCGAGCAGCGAAGCAACTGGGGAAGTGATGAGAGGCGAACGTTGGCCGAGCGAGAGAAGTCTGGGGAAATCCTGGAGACCCCGAAAAAGCAGTCAGAAGGGACGGGCGTTGGTTCTCCTGAGCGATCAGGGCGTCGACGAGAGAGGTCTCCTACTTGGTAGTCTCGATGCGTAGTCTCCTGCGTAGTCTCCTACGTAGCATGTATAAGCACGAATCGTCCCATGTATCAACGGTGCTTGGTTGGCTTGCGACTCCCGCTCGCCCGTTCCCCCACCCTGATCCCTGCTAGGCTTGCAGACGGCTTGGTTTTGCTTTTTGTGCCGGGATTCCTTCGATAGCGCCCCTGGCGACGATCGGATAGTGGGACCGACAGGGGGCAGGTCACAGGCGCTGGCTGCTCACAGATCGAGTCTACGATGCGTGCGATGGAGATCCTTGTTTTTGATGTCTTCACCGATGTGCGGTCTGGTCTAACAGCGTGTGTTTCTTGGGGGTATCCGTACTCGTACATACTCATTACATTAGCCATGTCGCTGGCGATGCCTTCTAGCTCTAATATAGATATATATAAAGAATCGTGGATCAATTGAACGACCTTAACGCGAGCGCTCGATGGCATAGGCCTCCTGGTTTCCGTGGTGCTTTGTCGAGCTAGCCTCGCTGACTGCCCGCTCGTGGTGCTCGGGGATATCATCCTCCTCGGTCGTGGGACCCATTCGCGTAATCTCCGTGACGACCGTCTTCTTGATTCCCTCGAGATTCTCACGCTCCTTGAGTTCCATCTCGTCCTCCTCGCCGAGCTCGATGTGCGTCCGGGTCAGGGTGGCGCCGAAGCGGCTGTGCTGGGGGCGGGATCCGGTCTGGTGGGAGCGGCCGCGAGAGCTGTAGTCGTTGGAGTCGGCGTTGTTGCTGGCGCGGACGACCTTGCCGATGAGATCGGCCATGTTCATCTCGATGTGGAGCTTGAGAAGGTACACAAGCGGATGAAACTGGACATAACTGGGACGTGTGAGTGAGAATCTTCGTAGAGTAGGTGGCATGAGTTGAGGAACTTACACGAAACTGTTGGGCAGAGACATCATGCAGATGAGGAGAATCTATATCGTAGGTCAGCACGGATCGTTGGTTTCGACTATAGAGCGTTGGGACTTACATCTAGAGCAATAGAGATACCGACGAGGAACAGGTTCATCTGGTACAGGCGGTTGTACTTGTGCAGACCGTTGGCGATCAGACGCTTCTTGACGACCCAGATAAAGTAGAAGTTGAGGATGGCGTCCATGATGGCGAAGATGACCTTCTCAACACGATCCCAGATGTTGTTGATGGCGATGTACTTCTCGCTGATCTGGAGACGAGCAGGAACCCAGATGCAAAAGACGCTGATGTTGATGGCGAACAGGATCAGGAAGCAGAGCCATTTCAGTTTGGTGGCGTTGGCCCGGACCAACATCAGCAAGCCTACTCGGTTGATGATGATCTGAATGAGGCATTGCACCTGCGTAGACCAGAAGACGACTAGAAGAGCGGCGCGTTAGTGTTCTGTCTGCCGGGCTCGTGGTGGAGAATCTGGGTCAAATCGTACTGATGAAGAAGTAGAACTGGAAGCTGGGGCCGATGATTTCGCGGAGATAGAGCCAGGTCATGACTCCCAGGACAAAGCTCGAGATGATCTCGGCCCAGATCATGACGACGTAGACGGTCAACCTCTTCCTCCTAATGATGGCGGATTTCGACTGTCGGAACGCCTTGGCGCAGTTGAAGACAGTGACACCCAGGGACAAGCCCCAGATGATGGACGCAATGTTCATGTCATCTTCGCTGGGAGGATCCAGGTGGAAGTGCTCCGGCACCAGGAATCCGCGCTCCCCCATCTCGAAGATGGCCGTCGATGTCGTTTAAAGCTCGGGGTCTTGGTGTTTTGTCGTCCGTAATGGACGCGGGCGTCGGTGGCGAGGCGTTCCTTGGGGATAAGACAAGACGAAATGAAACCGAGTGAGACACAAGCCGAAGAAGCAAGCGACGCACGCCTTTGGATAGAGACTGAGAAGCAAAAGGAAAGAATGGGCCCGGGACAAGAGGCGTGTAGATGGTGGCGGCAACGGGCCTTTTTCACAAAGAGATCCGAGACTCGAGGTTTTAATAAGACCGCCCTCGACAACGCCAGGCTACTCGGTGCAATGGCTTGCCAACGACTCAGACGGGCGTTTCTAGGGGCTCCATTCTGGTCAACACGGTCCAGGCGCCTCCTGGAGAAGGAGAAAGGGATCGTTGCGGGCGGTGCAGCGAGTCGTGTACGTACTTTCGTTCCCTCGTCCGGGTCCGGGGGGTGAAGGCCGCTTGGCCGTGGGCCTCTCCACCGAAAAGCCTGCGACCGGACGCCGAGACGTGATACGACGGGCCACGGGGATTGACACTACGCTAGAGAAGCTTAGCCTGCGTATGTAGAACAGGCGTGGTGGCGATACAGGCTAGGGCAGGGGGGCGCTCGCGATGCCGGGCGAGTTAGCTGGAGGGGAGGGCGGAGAGAGGAAAGACGATGCTCGCGGCGGCGGCTTGGGTGGTGATGGGGAACCGGGAGATTTGGAATGGAGTTGGGGGAGCCTTGGAGGGGGATGGTGATGTTCCGTGTCTGGTGTATACGGGCAGCAAGGCAAGCCTTCAACGGCTATGAGTCTCTCATTCCCTCTCTCTCACCCATCCTTCTCTCTACATACGAACCTTCGTAAACTCAAGCCTGATATCCGCAAGCTCCGAAACTTTGTGATTGCTCATCTGGCGAATCTGGGATCTCCAGCCCTCACTCCGCACAACAAGCACGGCACGGATACTACACTCCACAGACGATGCAGCAGGCCATCCCTATCGTCCCCTCAATCGAAGCCCTCATGTCACCAACGCTGCCAGGGCCCGCAACAGGGCCTGTCCCGGCCCGTCTCCGTCAGGCCGACTGCTAGCAGCCTGGCTAAGATCCTGGTAAAATTATGCCCCTCCTCCCCATCATCCATCATCCTCCAACAGCGCCCAACGCGTGGACGGCGCGAGTCAGTGTCTCGCAGCCCAGCCGCGGTGATCGGCACTAACTAGGCCCCGCTGGTGTAGTGCCCTGCTGGCGTAGTTGGGTAGTCTAGGTGCCGTAGTCTAAGTAGCCCAGGCCGGCGATGGGATAGGCTGAGGGACTTATGAAGCAACGAAATAAATGCCATTCTGGTGTTGGTGTTCGCTTTGACTGAAGAAATTTGAAGACGAAACGGGGTGGGTTCTTTTCTCAGACTCCGCATCGATAGCACGTAGGACTAACATGGCCCGCTGCCACAGTGATCACCCACCGATGCTACCACAGCCCACCGTTGATCCGATTCATTCATCGTTGCAGGGCGGAGGAAAGAAAAATGGTGCTTCCCGAGGACTTGGATTGATGAGATGAGATGGGGGCCCTGTGCTTGTGAGGCCACTTTTTACTTTTCTCCCACACGGACATGTTCCAGCATTTTCCCCAGAACCCCGGAGTGAACCCCGCGAAACTGTGCTTTGCGGCCGCATGAGACAAGCTCTTGTTCATGGTTGTTTTCTCTCTCTTCTCTTCTTCTCCCGCCAAGAGCCAAGAATACACACACGCAACTGGGGGCTTGCTCCGGCCCACCTACGTAATACGCTCTAAGTAGCCTCGTTTCTCTTACTCATCAACAGACTATTTATCGACCAATTTTGCCCATCTCGGTCCGGATATTCTGACTACCGGATGATCGTCATTATCCCGCTCCGTCCGCCGGTACCAGCGCCGTCGGCCCCGTTGATTCTCGTCGGAAATGTCCCTCCTGGGACTGAAGACTCTTCTTAGATGCTCCCCGGCGCAGAGCCCAGGACACAGATTAGGCTGCTTCCGGTATCCACCGCCCGGCCCGAATCTTGGGCGAGTTGTCCCTGGATATCCGATGAGGGCGGCTGAAATGCTCTGGGACCAGAGTGCTGAGTCTTGACTCTCTGGGCGCTCTTTGCTCTATCAGCCATGTGGTCTCTAGCTCTCCATGTGGTCCCTTCCTGGCTCTCCATGTGTATGACAGCCTAGACAAGCCCAGACACTGAGACTATCGGTGCGGTGGCTTGCGCGAGAGTCCCTCGGGCTCGCTGAGCCTAGTGTATCATCTTCGCCTTGCGTGCCTGGCTAACATGGCCCAAGTTCACGACCGGGCGAGAGAGTCCGCCGCCGTAGGTCCTCGCGAGGCTAGCCTCCTCACTGCCGACCGTGGCTCGGGTCACTTGCTGCCGACCCTGCCAAAACCTGCTTATCTCGTCGGCTCCTTGTACTGAGGGCGATCCCTTGTTGGCCATGACGGAAACATCAACTGCAGCATACCTTGGCAGCTGGGCATTGCCAGTGTTAGACCCGCGACTCAGGCCCCTGGACCAACATCTCCGGATTGCTTCCCCGTAGTGTTTCCTCCCTCCCCACCTCGTCGTATGTATCATCTGCCCGCGTCAGACTGCCATTGCCAAGTGACAATCGCGAGTCCTCGGAACCGGCATGGGCCATCCGGCGTCTGGCCACGGAGTTCAAAGTGCCCGTCTGTCTGAGCTTTCGCCAGGTATCTTCGGACCAAATCACACCGAAAGGCCTGTGTGCCTCTGAAGCCTGAACCCCTGAATCCTGCAACTGGCCGCCCCCGACACTATGTAATATTTCGCGCTTTGTCCGGTCTTCGACGTGGAGTCAGATGCAATTTTGACGTCTAATGAGCAAGCATGTTCCCTGTGGTTAAGGACCCGAGCGACCAACGCACAAGCGATAGCCTGTGTTTCTCCACGATTCATCGCCTTTAGCCAGCGTCAAGGGCGTCGAATCATGCCCGTAAGCCTGCTGCGAGTCGATGCGTAGTCGAGTGTTAATTATTCTCCGAGAGTCGAGGTTTCGATAGTTGGTCGTTGATATCATGGATGGACCTGGAAAGGAGGGAGCGCCATTTGAGCCTTACCGGGATGCCGGTTTGATCGCCCATTATTTCGCACCTCAACCCCCCTGCCACGTTTGGAAAGCTTAATTCGAGAGCCCTGACTGGCTCTTGGTTCCTCGTCTCGAGCTGGACGACGTCGTCAGCGAAGCAGCCAAGCGGCACTTAAGCGTGTGGCGGTCGTTGGGACAGCGCCAAAGCGGTAAGCTGAAGACGCCAGTCCGAGCACACTGTGGCACCCGCTCTACCACGAGTGGCGGTGATACGAGTCTGCAAGCCAACTTGCTACACGGTCTGGTGGGTTTTTTCGACGCTAGCATTGTGCCCAAGACGCAAATTTGTCACATAAATGAAGCTGGGCGGGCTTACTGCGCAGTAATTAATGCGACGTCCCCGTTGGATGCATGGTGTTCCCTCGCTGGATTTTACGTGAGAGAAATCTGTTTTTAAAAACAAGTGAAATTGTACTCATTAGTAGCACCATGTTGCCGTTGCTTCCAGAGGCTTCACCGCCACGTATGCTAGACTTCACCTTGACGCCTCCGAGCTCCGAGCCTTCAAGTCTGCCGCCATCCCATCCCGCGTCCCGTCTACCACGTGCGACCACGTGTGGTTTCTCTACTGACTCGCAGGGGCCCATGGAAGGGTGTGAAGGGACCGAAGATCCCGTCCAGGGGCGTCAGCAGCATTTCTAGTTCCCTTCGCCGAAGCACACCATCGCGAGTCTTCGACCTCTGGCTCCTAGCTAGCACGTGTCGAAACCCCTGATCCAAGTTCTTATCGTCGATGATTAGGCTGCCCTATCTAATCAAGGCGCTACTCTGCAACGGGCTGCGGTCCGCCCGGGGGAGCGAAGCCGCCAGCTAGTGGACGATATTTCTGGTGCGCTATACGGACTAATCGCCCTTGGGACGCTTGCCGGCTGTCCGATAAGGATCTACTGCGCCGTACCGTTGGCCCGGGTCCTGGATGCTCGGAAAGATGTCCGGGGGGTTGAAGAAGTTCCTGAAGTGGATGGTGAGTGTTCTGCGAGGACATTGGAATGCGGGATCTCTGTCTCAGAACTGTCGACGACATTCCGAAACCGTAGTCTCAGAAGGCTGAAGAACGATGAAGGTTACATTCCTACTGTGAGAGCCGTTTCGCCGGCATAACTGTTATAGTAGCAGCCCCTCTCTCTCGGGGCGCCTGGAAAATTGCCTAACTTGGCGAGGATATATCTTTTACCGACACACTCATCAAGGCAAAAGCTTGTCTCCCTGCTTTCGCCACAACCAGTCTGAAAGAGGCCGTATTAACGTACTGGAGCCCAATTTAGCAGCGACACCCAGTTTCCGAGGCAGGGCGTCGTTGGGCAAGGTATTCGTAGATTGAGGAATCGAGCATGTCATTTGCGGAGCCCCTGGTTGATTGTGGTCGCCGAACGGTGCGCTGAGACGTTGCTGAAAGACGAGATGCTACGTACGTAGTGAATTGATGCTCGCCATCCGTCTATCCAGGATGTCACGTCATACGATAGTGGGGAAAATACCAGGGATCAAGCTGTTTGAGTTCTGATCTGCCTTCAGTCCACAATTGGGCATATGCAGGTCGCGCAATTCTTCAAGAGTTCAGAGACACAGAATTACTCGCCGATTATACTTGCCCTGCTCGTCTGGGCTTCTTGTAGATCAAAAGTGCTATCGAAATTCAGCCAATCAGGGCGAATGGTTTAGTGGTATAATACTCCCTTAGCATAATTCGTCCGAATAATCTGGGAGTGGTCCAGGGTTCGATTCCCTGTTCGTCCAACATCGGTGGTTTGAATCCGCCAAGCATCCTTTCTTTTTGCCATTTTCGGCTGTGACTCTTTTTGCGTCAATTGACCTATCTCTCACCCCGCCTTCCCCCTCAATAACTCCAAGGCTGACATGCTGGGGTAAAGATGACGGGCAGTGCAACGGATCCGCCTGCCAGTTTAACCTGCGGCTCCGATGCCAGACTCCAAGTCATTGCTGACGTCCCCCTGATCTGCTCAGGGTGATGCGTTTCCAAAGACGCTAGAGTCGGGATATATAACGGATGCAACCTCGCGTAAGGTCGATCACTTCTCAGATCTGCCATGGCGCTCAATATGCTGGAAGTTGCAACATTGGCATCCCCTTCCTTTGATCCGGGGAGGACGTCGTCGAAGTTCTTCCTCTGCCCCGGATCATGGGGGGTTGTCTGGGGTAAAACTTGGTAATATTGACAGGGTCTCAAAGAGTGACAGAATGACAGGTCACAAACTGACATCCCCATGCTAGCGTTGGATCCTCATTTCAGATGCCAGAAGCGAGATGGCCGTACTATTTGGGGAGATCTGCCAGACACTTTGCTTCGAGTTGTTGGTCGCTAGCCTTGCCGTTGTGTTAGTGCAACTGAACATCCCAGCCCCGTTCTCAGACCACTTCGCGATTTCGCGACTTCACCAAGACAACGCGACGATAGAGACGGCACAGCAAGAAAGGAGATTCCACTTTACATGGAAAAAAGGGGTGCAATTGACCACAGTATCCTTGTCGCCCATAGGTAACAGATGGTTTGTGTGTCTGAGGTTGCTACATCGCTGAAACGACGTGAGGTCACCTCCCAAGTACCCGAAAAGATAGTGAGAGTTCAATGAGAGGTACTACTTCGCTGTTGTTCAATTTTAGGCCGAGCAAATATGTCGGAATTAAGAGTCAACTCGCATCGGACAGTTTATACTCAGCAGCCAAGTCGAGACATCGTTCACTTCGGAATGATTGAGGACGGCATCCTCGGGGATATGGAAGACAAAAAAAGAAGAGCCAGAACGCTTCGCATTGCTTCTTCCTCTAAGTTCCTCCATTTCCTGTCAAGCCACGAACTAAGAGAGATTGAACATCCCAATAGGTCGTAAAAATTTGCATAGTATTTGATGCGCCTGTTTATTCCCTCGACACCCACTCTCTCCCCTGTACGTCCAGACACTAGAGTGGCGTTTAACAATCATGTTCTATCCAGAAACCGGCACAGAACTAACAAGCTAACTTGATCCTGGGCTTCTGCCAAAATTACTGAGCCCTTTGTTTAGTCCCCATGTCCGGAGCATGAAAACGGCATGTCTATGAGTTGAGCTGTTGCTTTCGACAACACACGGCACGCTGTCGCCAGTCGTGAGAGAACTCTTATGTCGGCGAACACTACTATGTAAATACTCTGCAGGCTGTTTTATTCAGTTTATGCCTTCAACCCCGAGATTAAGTCTCTTCCCAGTGGAGATGATAGTGAAATTGATGTGGGATACAACCAAGCACCATCAATCCCGAATGCAAGGCCTTTGAGTTACTATCATGAACAGTAGATGTCTAATCCGCACTCGCTCGAATCGATCGCGATGCCCTATACATTTACTGAGGTCTACAACTTGAACGTATCATCTTGTTGGTATAGGTAGTGACGTGCTATGTTGCAGTAAACGTAGGCTATTAATGGTGGCAAGACGACTGAGAATATTAATTAGAGCAACCTTCCCTTCGTTTCAGACACAGAAGAGACAGATTTTCAAGATCTGAACGTAATTGAACTCAACACAAACCTGGTTATTAATTTAATGTAGTTCTTTTGCATCAAGACCCAATAGTCAACCCTCTCAGACTTCAAAACGTCATAAAGCGCGTAAAATCAAAGTACTATATACCTAGAATTGAGTTAGTAAAAATCCCTTTACTCCTGTTTAAGATGCTTCCTTACTGAACTCCCCTACTCTCATCGCCAAGGTGTCAGCTCTTGGTACAGGGTAGCAAGACGGCGCTTGCACGACCATTTTCCCGATTATTTCCCGCCCCGGAAACTTTTAGACCCAACACCAACGTCACCGTGACACTTCGTCGCAACTTGTCGAACTTGACGCACAGCAGACGGAAGCTCCCGACTTGAATCCCCTCCCGAGCAACGGCATTTCGCGCTCCGGAAGGCATGTGCATCGGGCGTTGAAATGCGCGAGTTTATGGACTATGTCCACAGCGCCTTCTACGAAGCCACGGGCTGGAACCACGACAACTCGTATGCGGCGCTGAATTCGACCTCGGATGGTGAGAACACCAAATCCGCAAGCTCAATTGATTGGTGCTTTATTGCTGACGGCTTTGATACCTAGCTCTCTTGAATTTCCAGACGCCTCGCGGTCTGCGACTCACACTCTCCGCCCTCGCGAGCCCGAACTTCGCAACGTCATACCAGCTCGGTTCCGTCGGTATTGTCGATGGCTCCATCTCGTACCTCTTTTCATCGGTCCCGCTCCGAGTCCTCTTGACGCCGCAGTCAGAGTCCGTGTCCCTGCCAGAGCTTCTGCGCTCATACCGGCCGCTCACCGAGCTCCCTCCACGGACCGACGCAGGGCTCAACACCCCACAGGACATTCCCGAATCGTCTCTCCTGTATGGCCGGCTATACCTACCCCAGTCCATGCTCGAAGCGCTGGTGGTCAAACGATTTTCGCCTGCTTTACAAGTGCAGCTGAGCTCGGTATCAGGCCAGCACCTTCGAAATGGAGGTACCGTCCTGGGACTGGCACAATACGACGTGGGGAAGTACGCCCTCGAAGGACTCGCATCCTCGGACGGAGGACTTTTGGGATTGAGAGGCGTGTACAATTCCGGCGGTGACGTTGACACGCGCCCTCCACCAAGCCCCAACGACAACGGAAACGACAGGATTTATGGGCGGTTCAGCACGGGCGGAGAATTCTATTACGGCACACTTAACAAGTCTGGTGGAATCAGCGTGGGAACTAGGTTTGCGACGTTGCCATCTCACAAGGGGACACCGCTGTCTGCGACCCTCACCCTCAATCCCCTGATGGGCAATATCAGCGCCAGCTATGCGGTGGTGGCGGGGAAGCACTGCAGCCTGGCGACGCGAATGGAGTTCAACATGTTCAGCTACGAGAGCGCCTGGGCTGTTGGTATGGAGCTCTGGCGGAAACCGTTCGTGAGGCCCGTTGTGGAAGACGAAGAGATGGTACAACCCAATGGACCAAAAGAGCGCAGCTTCGAAGCGAAATTGGAGTGGCGGTTGGATGCTCCGGAACCAGTGAAGGAGCCAACTCCTCCTCCGAAACCAACCGAGCCTGAGATACCCGGAGAGGAGAGATACGCGGGCGTACTCAAGACACGACTGGACCAGAACCTCCGGATTGGGTTCCTCTGGGAGGGACGTGTCAAGTCGCTCCTGTTCAGTTTGGGGAGCGGCATTGATCTGAGGAAATTGGACAAGCCATTCCGGACCCTTGGGTTAGAAATCCAGTTCTCGTCATGAACGACCCTTGAAGTGGTAGCCTTTGCCTCCTGCACGCGGCCGCTCTAGATGAGGTGCTATGCTCCGAGTCGGTCCGCAGGGCTCGTTCTTCCCAAGTAGCGGCTGGGATCATGGCCAACGAACGCATGGAAACGCTCCAGCTGAGCAAAAGGGCGCTGGCACCACAGGGGGGACGATCCACCACGGTCAACGCCTACGGCCACGGGAGGACGTCGTTGTTAGTGGACGCCAGACGGTGGGAGTGAGGCGTGGGGGATATGACCGAAGTGTACTTTGTACTGCCTAGTCCGTTCAGCTCTAGGCCTTGTGTGGGCGCCAGCAGGTGTATTTGGTTACGATGGGTAGCATGTCATTGGCGTTGGAACAGGTAGACTTCAAAATGGTTAAGAAATGGGAGAACCACCAGCATACAGACAGACGTACATGCGGCGAATGTACATATACACGATTTGGATCCTGCAGTCTTTGCCTGACAGGCATGGTTCTCTCCTGATTCGGGTGCGCATTGTGACGAGCTAGTTTCGTCATCTCTGACGGGTTTCCTGTTGACGATGCGTCACATAGACGGACAGGACGCGTGCGATGTTGGAACGGAACTCGGTTCTGACTACCTAGCGCCTGAAACGAGAACAGGTCTTGCCAAGCTCCGGCACGAGGTCGGCGGTGCCGCGAGAGCCGAGACGTGGTGTTTAGGCGCTGACAGGCGTGCGGGTGGAGGAGAGCCCGCCTGATGCGCCATGAGAACCTTGATGGCATCGCGGATCCTCGTCCAGATGGCCGTGGCTGATGCGGAGAGGCGGGTGGCCAATGGGAAGGCTGGAGAGTCGGATGCAGATGTCGAATCTGGAGGCTCTGAGAGGCTGGGCGGGGACGGGTGGCTGATGACGCCACACTCCGTGGAGGACTTCACCTGGGATTCTGGGTTGTTGAAGGGGGAGAGCCCACACCGGTGAAAAGAGAAAAAAACATGGCCGGCTGATGGAGGAAGTTGGGGTTTATTCTGGGAAGAGGTTCATTTATTGTAGTCTCACTGTTGTGCTGTCTTGTCTTTTGTTGTCTGAAGTGGGACGAATGGAGCTGTCAGTTTTGGTTGCAGCACGCATCAAGCAAGACATGACAGCCCGAAAGAGAGACATTAATAAAAGCCTTGCCCAAGAACAACAATCTGCAAATGCTCTTCCGCACAAAGCCTCGCTCGCTGTAAAGGTTCCCTCCCTGCGAGACCCACCAATGACACGCCTTCTCCCCTCTCAGCCGGGCCATCCCTGCCAGGCCATGGCCATCCGGGTTCTCACCTTAAACTGACCCACCCAGACAGAGGTACTAGGCCAACCCGCCGCTCGCTTTTATCCCGCTCTGCGCTTGTTGAATTTTTCTTTCTGCGTCCTCATTCTGTTTTTGGCTTTTGACTTTTCGTAAAGGGCTGTGAATAAAATTGGGACAGTTTAGGGCGATGTGGTGAGTTAGTTCGGGGGGGGGGGGGGGGGGTCATAGATAGTCTAGCATGGATAAAATTTTGGTATTCGTCTGAAGTATAATGTTGAAAGTGAGGCTTGTTGTCGACATCGTCCCCTTTTCTAGCTCAAGCTGTGAAAGCTCAATCACCTGCGTCTCACCAGGCATTGAACCAATGAATCGCCTGCCAGAATGCTTCCTCTTTGCCGTATTTCTGTTCCGGGTCGGAGATGTTGGCGCGAACACCAAATCCGTGTGAAGTTCCCGAGTACAGGTTAACCTGGAATGGCTGCGGCGTCTCACCAAGGAGAGCCTCAACTTCTGACCGGCGTGTCGCGTTCAGCGTGGTATCGATCTCTGAATTCATTCGTTAATACAAATGGTTCATCTTCAGGTGGTCCGGAATATCATGACATACCGGCTGCAGCGATGCTGGCAGGACCGTCGATAGCAAGAATCTCTTCATCTTGCAGTAAGGTCGGGTGAGCGGCGTATCCCACGTTTGCTCCCTTGCCCGCTGCCAGGAAACGGAAGGCGTATCTCCCACCGAAGCAATATCCAGTAACCGCAATCTTCTTGATTCCGAGATTATTGTGGATGTAATCAATGGTCTTTTCAACAATAGGATCAGTGTTCTCTGGGGTATGCTTGCTCAGGTACTCATTCACATCGAAAGTACCGTTGGCTGGCGCTGGGTCACCGTTGAGAATATCGGGCGCGACGGTGACGAATCCTGCGCGAGCAAAGCTGTCGGCGAGTCTGTTTGGTGACATAAGGTTAAGATCCGGGCCGAATCATTCGAGAGCCAGAAGATAACATACAGCTTGTTCTGCAGAAGTGGGAGGCCAAAGATATCCGACAGATATAGGACAGCCGTGTCTCTCTTGATGCGCTGCTTGGGTTTGGTGATGTATAGCGTGACTGGCTCGCGTTAGAAGCAGGCCAATCAAGAACTATCCCAGTTGTCCTTGGCATACCTCCGTCATATTCAAATTCCTTGCCGATCGCTTTTCCATCATGCTTAATGATGCCCGCATCTAGTTGACTGGATGCGGCCGCGATGGCGAAGAGGCTGCAGACGCTAATGAGCGCACGTGTGAAATACATCGTGACCTTTTCGCTTAGAAGTGAGAGTGCTAAGTAGGAAGGTGGATGGAGCATTCTCGATTTTGCGAATTGGCGACGGCCTTTAAGAATCGCCTATGTCCAGTTCGCCCCACTGATGGCTTTCTAATCAACCGAGCAATGTCCTAGGATCATGGAATTTAGCCATTTGGATCTCCGCTTTGCTACGACGCTATGATTATCAATACCCGGAGTTATGACAGGACAACGCGGCTTTACTGCCGATTGCGGCCGATTCGGAACTTTAGGGTAAATGGTGTACACGAATGGGAGGTCGTCTGTATGGCGATCGACTCTCGATCGGAGGATTGTCGAAATAGAGCATGAACTAGTCGGATGTCGCGTAAAACCTTACTATACAACCCCTGGCCAATTTATGCCGCGAATAGGCTTACCGAATCACTCGGGTGAGGGACCAATTTGCTGCCCCATTACTCATCTTTCCTACGGAGTATATGACACACAGATTACGATTCCATGGCTCCTATAGGTAGATGAGGCGTTTTTTTTTTCAAGATGTACCGCCATTAGATATCGAAAATAAATAGTGCACTCAATCCCATTGAATTTTGTCCATGACAGACTCCGTGTTGCATAAAAGTCTGTGCCAGCCAATCAACGTTGGGAACCCTCATCTAACAACATAGTCTTTCATTAATGTGAAGATCATAGACAATTGTTGAATACTCAAGAGTATTTTAAGAGACCTAGGCTTTGCAATAGGTATTAAGAGCATTGTCGCATCAACCATAGATCTTATTGTTGGCATATTGGCAAGCCATATAACCCGGAGATCGTGAACAACAGGAGCTTGCGGGGAGTCAACGACCGGGATAAGTATAAAGACGAAAGGGATTGGGAGAGACAAAGAAAAGACTGCATAACTGTTGTGTGCTAAAATAAGGAGCTCAAGGGTTGAACGTTGTGTGTGAAAGCGGCTATCCACATCTGTAGTTAATAATTCAGGGGGACATGTAGGTTCTCGTGCTTTGTAAACATTGCATACCGGCTCTTTGTTCACACGATTCAGACTATGACCTAGGTGGCTAATTAAATGTCTATTTAATTTCTCACTTTGACTAAACAAAGTCCGTCATTGCGGTTATATGATGTCTAAAGGGTGTACTTCTCTATATCTGAGGAAGCAAGACGCCTCAACAACACTGGCAACAGAATGAATGGGATCCAGGAGAACCGGAGGTTCCAAGAGAGTGGATACTAAGAAGGTTTCTCTGCAGATGACAAGTTATTAAAAGTCGTTCAGACAACTGTTCTTGTGGTTGGAAGTTGGGGCCTATCTTCAGGGCTCTTAAAGTTCAAGTTGACAACTCTTAGTGTGCCTTTCGCTACGCCAGATGGGGCAGTGCAGGGCTTTGTGCCAATTAAAGAGTGTGCAACGCACTCATCCTGCAGGTCGCCGGGCTGGAAACCAATGGAAAGAGCGTGCGTTTCAGATTATGTTCAGGAAATGCCACAATTCCCTGATGTCGTTTAGGGCTGCATCCTGTCGACCAATGACTGCAATCGAACAACACAAGCCGTGTTTCCTCTTTTCACAAGATTATAGACAATACAGAAACTCAATCGGTTCCTAGCGACCGTAGCGGCACAGGGCAATCTTGGCGATGTTATCAGCTGAAAACTTATAAAAGTAAATGTTGCTGCCCCTAGACTCTTAGATCTCTAGCAATCTCTATGCCCAGCCCTTTGACAGACCGCGAGAACCCAGGGTTCTCTTAAAGCTGGCAACTGTGAAGAAGAACTCGGCGAGTAGGGGTTGGAGGCGTATTGGTGTTCAGTAAGAGTTTGGCCGCCTCTGCTTTATCGGAGAGGCAACAAGTGACTACTGCAGGCCGCTGGCCGAATATGCAACCTGCATGCTATCAACGACGCCTCATCCGATACTCCAACAAAGTACGCCTGGCACATTGGCCTGCCTTAATTTGCCTTGGGCTGCCTTAGGTATGTATCTATTTCAAAATAACTAATAAATACCTCAGTCGGCGCAGAGACGATTCCATCTAGTTTTTATCTGAACGTATGTTCCTACCCCATTTTACCTACTCCTTCATGCTCTCGCTGAATAACAGAAAATGGAGATTGAACTAGAGAATAAGGTCGTTAGCAAAGCCAGCGCCTTGTTGGCAGAGAGCAATACCGATGAAGCCAAGAGGCTGAGGGACGAGGCGACGATCATTCTGCATGAGAGGTATCAAAATTTGGCCGGTACGAGCGCTGTCGACATTCTGAAGGCTATCGGAAACGTCATCCCATGGGTACGTGAGGTACAGCAAGAAATCACCGAACTTTGCCTAACCATTGCCTTTCTCCTCGTCATCCTATAATGTCGCTCACTCGCAAACCTATTGGCATCTCTTTCAATATTCGACGACCACGGCAGGGTGCAGGATATTACTGAGGACTCGCAGCAGCAGTCCACATTGGGCAGGCTATGTAGAGGCTTCGTCTCGTACCAACCCTGGAGAGCACAATTGATCGATGTTTTTTGACCGTTGGCAAAGAGAGGCCGAGGATTCGTCCTGGTTTATTTATTAGCGCTAAGGTCGGCGCCATGCGCAACCACCTTGACGAGATACGGTTAATTTTTTTTGCCATTGAAACGGCTTTCAGCCAATACTGGGATCTCTTTCAGAGACGCGACAAATAATATTCAAGTCACGTTTGGAATGTTCAAAGAAAAATTAGCTGAGTACAGAGCAAAAGCTGATGAATTCGCCGTCCAAGGTGAGCTGCCGTAGAGGCGACGCTGACTTCACATGCCAACAAAGGCCCCTCTTGTTCTATCACTAAATTTAAAGCAGAGCGGCCCAATCATCTCTCATCGTTGCCAAATTTTGCCCGAGTTCAGTCATGGACAAGCAGTGCTGAGACGTCCTCTGGCGGGATCATCCAGAAGACGTCGTTCCGAAACGGCGCTCCTACCCCTGAAATCCAACGAGAAACCGGCACCGGAACCACCAGTATGTTACAAATGCTACGAGCTCGAGCGAATAAGCGAGCGAATATTGATCGAAATCTAAGCCGACATCATTGGACAAGGCTCTTCGAACTTATTGCATCGCCCGTACTCCTGATCCTGGCGGCGGCAATGCCACTCACCATATACTCCACCGTTCTCTCCGAGGCGCTAGATGACCTGCCCATAGTCGACAGTAACTTCTGGTCGACGCTGAGCCAGTGTGTATCTGGATTTGTAGGGCTCTACGTTGTCACCAAGCCAATGTTCAGCAGTAACGGGAAGGATAAGATCAAGGCGGGCTCCCCAGGGACATTCCCTTGGCCTATGTACCTGGGTTGACGCTCAACATTGCAACACTTCTGGTTATCTAAGACTCAGGGAATCAGATCGAGGAGACTAATAGAGTGAACGAAGGCCTAGCATTTGAGGTTTTCGACTTGGAGATGGAGATTGCTGATTATCGGGCGAGAGGATAAAAAAAAAGGATTTATGAACAAGGCAAAGGTATTAGAATAAGCCAAGCATCATGATAAAAGTCATGCTATTTATACAACTCTTGGATAATGCGTGAAGGAGCTTCCATATATAATATAAGGGTGCCAGTAGCTTGAATACACAAAAGAAAATTTGCACATGATAAACGTATCATGCTCGCGCCCTAGTTTTATCTGGTTTTCTGTAAGTAACTTGGGAAACTGTTCATCTATCACTTTCTTAACATATGCCTCTCTGAGAAAGATATGATTCTCGCTACGGATTAACGAAGCTCGCCGAAAACGAGTGGCGCCCTCGCACCAGCTACAACTATGATAATGGATCCCTCTTGGGTGTTCTCGGGGACCAGTGTCATTGCTCCACGATCCGTAACTGTATGACACCTGCTATAGGCCTACAACAGCTCGGCGGAAGTAACTTTAACAAGCTGGATTTCGTCTCAAATCCGCATACCATTCGATATTGAGATAGTTCTCACACTTCAGAATTTAGGCCGATGAAATGGAGGACCCTCAAACGTTCGACCAAGAACCGGACCTCCACGGACAATCAGACCCGCCTCGTATTGTTTATCAAGGTTAATGGCATGACATTTCCGAGCCGGAAAACAGCACCTATTATGCCGGATGGCAAGAATGAGTTAGACGGAACCCTCGGCCGGTTCAGTAGATAGTCACCCAGTGGGACGAGTGCATGAGAAAATGCGGGCCTATCTACGCATCTTCCTATTTCGTGAGAGGACTTTTTCGAGTTTGGAAGGAGGTGATGGGTGACTTGGTTCCAGCCGTGCAGTGTACTTGTCCTGATTGGCCGTCGTGTGCTCTTCAATAATAGTTGGGGCGGCTAGCCGATGTGGACTATGGTAAGGATCCAGGGTTCGTATTGCCAGGTGCCGATTGCGAAAGTTCCCTGGGGATTGCCGTTTCCAGAAGGAGGACCAGAGAAGAAAACATTGGATCGACCAGAGGAATCGGAGCCCGCTTAGCGTAGCAGCGACGGATGCGGCCGCAGCAGTTGAGCTCGGTGTGTACTCAACCGAAGTATGCACCATGCACAGGCTTTCTTCCTTTCTCGCTTCCTTCCGAGAAGACGAGCCCAGCGAGGTCGAGCTGACTACGAGAGCACCCCGGCTTTGAGCCTAGATCAGGATCAATCAATCGTGTGGCCGAATTAGCCTTGACGATCAATTGATTACCGAGCCGCTGCGCCCAGTCAGGTCCTATTTTGAGTTATTTTCAAGGATGGGCCCCAGCTCTCACCACAAGTACCGACTTGCCTGTTTAGGCTCTTCGCCCTTTGCCAAGACGTTCGTGTGTCGATCACTTGGACAGGGGTCCTTAGTAACGTTTCTTAATAGCTTATCCGAGCGTCTGACCACTGAGGGATCGGAGAAGCACCAGGACGGCAGGTGAGTAATGATCCTGTCCGGCGCGATGAAGAATACATAGTTTTCAAGTTGAATGCCAAGAGGAATTGACAACTATATATATGGAGGAAGAGCTGCCCCATCTAAAATCTATCAGCACCTCCTCAAGCACCTCTTCTGCCTCTCTCTACAAGCCAACAATCTCAACCCAACACTTACAATGGAGATGAAACTCGCTTTCTTGGCCGCTCTGGCCCTACCTGCCTTCTCCCTGGCAGCAGTTTTGCCCGTGCCAACTGAACTCGCCGACTCCGAGGTCAACATCGTTGGCGGCGAACCAGCCTCTCCCGGCGACTTCCCCTTCATCGTCAGCCTGGCTCGTCGCGGAGGCAGCCACTTCTGCGGTGGTAGCTTGTTGAACGCCAACACTGTCTTGACTGCTGCTCACTGCTCTACCGGCCAGAGCGCCGCCAACGTCCAGGTTCGGGCCGGAAGCCATGTACGATTTCATTCTTAGTCCCATGGACATTTGCCGACAGATCTAAACTAACACCGACATAGAACCGCAACAGTGGTGGCACTCTCGTTGGAGTCTCCAGCATCACCATTCACCCCAGCTACACTTCTTCCAACATCAACAACGACGTTGCCATCTGGAAGCTGTCTACCTCGATTCCCACTAGCTCGACCATCTCTTACGCTACTCTTGCTGCTGCGGGCTCTGACCCCGTGGCTGGGTCCATCGCTACTGTCGCCGGCTGGTATGTATCACCTTTGATAAATATTTGGCCCCATGAGACATTGTGTGAAAGCAGGGGCTAATCTACAACATAGGGGTGTTACCACTGAGGGTGGAGGCTCTTCTCCCATCGCTCTGAGGAAGGTCGACGTGCCCATTGTCTCTCGTGCTACCTGCCGGTCGCAGTATGGTGCCTCTGCCATCACCAACGCCATGTTCTGCGCTGGTCTTCCTCAGGGAGGCAAGGATGCGTGCCAGGGAGACAGCGGTGGTCCCATCATTACCAGCAGCACTTCGACTCTGATTGGTGTGGTTTCTTGGGGTGATGGTTGTGCTCGGCCCAACGCTGCTGGTGTCTACGCTAACGTTGGCAACCTGCGTTCTTTCATCAACAACAACCTCTAGATTTCTTCAGCATTACTGAGGGAACTCTGGTGCTAAAAAGGTTTGAGTGGAGGGTCATGGTATGCTCACGCGATATCGGTACAAATTGGGCGAATTCGCATGCCATGGGGGTGGTCGAAGTGAAGTGGTCTTGATTTTTGTTGATCAACTAGTGGTTTAGTCAAGTCAATTCATCAACAAAAATGCGCACTTGACATTGTTCTTCTCTGAAATATACTTCATCTCCACTTGATTGTGCTCGTAGATATGACGAGGCATTTGTCGAAATTCAAGTTCGCGTTAACGAAACCTTGAAGAAGCGAACTTGGGCTCCTTTGTTACCCTTTGTTACCTGAGTCCATCAACTGTATCTGTCGTAACGATCTATCTGCTTCCTTTCTTTTGTGAGCTAGCAATGTCTACCACAACAACTGGTGCCTTGTTAAATTTACCACTCCTCGTCCTGACTTTTCATAACCATATCGATAAGACGCAATATACAAAATGAGAAGCTAAATAACACATTTTCTATTTGGAATACAAGGTGAGATATTTGAAAAGAGCATACACGGATTATGGCAAAATACTACATGACCATGTCAAACTAATACCTTTGTGATCGAGATGCTATTTACGAACATTCTTGTCATCTCGATAGCAAAAATCCTTGCTACGCATCCTTTTTCTCCTCAACGACATCCTCAACAATCACACCTTCCAGACGCTTCAGCTTGTCAATGCCGTCCAAACTAAGAGGCCTTGCAGGCAAGCGAATACATTAGCTCCAGAACTTTGACGGGAAACTTGTAGAGTACTTACGGAGGAAAAGACGTAGGAGGGAGAGCTCGGTTGCTAATCCAGTGCTCTGCACCAGTGTCCTCCTTGACGATGCTAGATAATGTGAGCGAGGATTGGAACACCATGGCAGAACAGCATGCTTACGTAGTCACAGTCTGGTTGTGCTTCTGCCAGTCTTCCAGGTCTCTGAAGCTATATGAAACCTTCTGTAGTAGTTCTGTGATTTAGTAGACTATGTAGTACTTGCTGACGTATATGTTTCATCATACCTTGCGGTCGGCCATAACGGGCAGAGGCAGCTGACTATCCCAGGCCAAGTTGAAACCAGCGTGAGAGAGGAGTATAAGGCTGTAAAGAGGCAAAACACGCATCGAATTTACGCAGGTTTAATAAAGTAAGCTCAAGTGTAGTAGTGGGGAATCGATTCAAGGTTTCCGTAGCACAGTCCAGGGGGTTGTGCTGCTACTTATAAGTTATAAGCCTAGCTACCCACACCCGTGTACTAATGAGGAAGGAGCGATGACGCAACCACTCAGCCCACCCCATAAGTAGGACCTTCCCATCACGTCGCTGTGTATCGGACCTATTGCCACACTTCGATTGTCCAACCAATAGCAAATACGACACTTACCATCCGTTTGCCCTCGTCTTCAGCATAACAGGTCTATCATCAACTCGTTCGCAGCATCTTCAAAAGGCTTCAACCACAATGCGAATCAAGTCCAAAACTCAGGCAGCCGGGTTACCCTGGACTGGCAGATTTTAAGTACTCCGAGACATCGGGTTGATGACCTCTCCCAAGTCCACCTTGCAAATATTCGCAGACGCCATGTGCTGATTGACAAAGACACCATATAAGCACTTGCCGCCCGACAAGCTGGGGGGGGAGCCATTTCGTGGATGTTTCTTGTCGCCAGTCGAGTATTTGTCCCACCTCAACTAGTTGCTCTGCCTTCACGCCGCTTTGAATAACCTCGCCAGACTGGACAAGTGTCTGTTTGCCAGCCCCGATTACTACCAGGTTCTCAGAACTCCGTCTCCACGTGCAGGGAATCATGGCACTCAGTGACGTTCGGTAACCCGTGACTTCCTCCGCAATTATCACGCCGACTGGTTCCTGCATGTGAAGCATGCCGGTTTCGAGAAGTACGGTAGTAGTGTCGATAGTATTGGCCATTGACATGGGAGGATATTTTTTGTGCTTCATGATGATGAATCTGGCGTCGGCTCGCGGACCGCAAGGCGGAAGGATGAGGTTGTGAAATATTGCAGCGGTACCGCGAGGCACGTTCAACAGAAGCTGGCGCAATCCGTCTGCTTTCTTCCAGAAATGCATCATCTTTTCGTACATCGTTTTGCCTAGGACATTGAGTACTCCTCCAACAACCACATCGCAGACCTCGCCACCGCAATGGATTCCGACAACGTTGAAGCTTCTGGTGGCAGGCATTATGTAAGTCGTGTGCTGACCTATAAGGCGAAGGTGAAATTGCGAAAATGCCGTCGAAGTTTATCAAAAGCTTGACACGTCTTTAATATGTGTTCTAGCTAGGGCGTTCCTGGCGCGTCGGTTCTGTGTTACCGAGGAGGAGATATCATTTCACGTCAAGAACCGCAAGCTTCGGAAACGAACAATTCTGCTACGTAATAATGAATCAAGCGAAATCGGCGGAAATGCGCTATCTTGATTTTGAGTCTTCGGTGATTCTAGTGGTATGATTGCAGCTACTGTACATCAAATCGGGTAAGTATCCATGGTCAGCAGGTCAACATCGGAGGCTCATCCGTTTGGACCAGCGGACAAAGCAGATTTCCATGGTTGGAAGCTTACTAGGGGATGCAAGCCAATCTACCACAGGTTGCGTTTAACTAGCAACAAGACGAAATGCAAGAAACCTCGAGCTGTAACTGAGTAGACGTACATAATATAAGAGCTGCACATGCGGAAGAGAGTTTCCGCCTTGCCCTCCAGCGGCTACGCCAACTTCACTTTTCTCCACGACTTTGATCGGCCGACGCTCACTTACACGAGTTTCCATGGATGAGATGAGTGCAGCGGGATCGATTCGGTTTCGAAGCAGATACTGCGGTTAGATCGGCTTGTGGGTCGATCCGACATCAGCAAATCATCCACTTTCCACGGCCAAGTTTCCCTCTGGGATTAATAGTCCAATTTCTGAGTCAGTAAGTCCTGATTTGATAAAGACATGACTACGGAGTTCAACATCCCAACCGAAAAGTTCGTGGGCGTGGACCAGCGAGTTGAAGACAAAGGAGTGCCATTGCGTGTTCTTAAGCCGCCCTTGAACGTCCAAATTAGACCCTCCTGACTAATCCAGGCCGGTATCCATCCAAACTCTTCACTGCGCACAGGAGAGACCGTGCTAGACAACCTCTTAGGAATTATTATCGTGAAACTTGCCAGTGGTTATTTCTAGGCAATTTGAAGAGAGGTGTCTACGAGCCTATCACAAATAGGGACATGGGGCCAACTTCTTCCCTAGGTTGCTATAGGTGTGGTTTTGCAACCACCAGTAGACACGTGCTCCCGTCACAGCCAGGTACTGATTTTATGGGATCTAAGAACTCTTAATATATGTTGTAACCCTATCAGACTAAGTGAGCGACCAAAGACTGCCAGCTTACCGTCGCACGACTATACTCTTCCTCTCACCGGAACGGCGAAGTAGGTTCTAGGTTAATTCAATCTCACCATCGGCTGTGACAGTTTCTATCAATAAATGACCTATATCTACTAGGACCTTGGAATGAAGTAGTCTCTTGCTCTTGCAAATTACGCGTAGACATTCTTGCCCGCAGAGTCGTCACACGTATAATTTAAGGATGCAGGTCCATGTTAGATAAGCATACTAAATAAACCTCAAAAGGCGTTCTGCTGAGGCTCGAAGATTTTAGCTCTGCTCTATGTACGCATCATGAAGGATAGCTTGACGTCGCCTGCCGTCACTCAAACTAGAATTGGGAACATTTCGCAAGTCATCGATCTCCTTGCTGTCAATTTAGCGGCAAATTCTCCAAGCTTGTAAATAATAGCCTGTCCCTGTCTCGTAAATAGCGGGGTAATTTATGACTTATACTGCAGATAACCACGCTATCAAACCTGGCCTCCTTCCTGTTTCAAACCCGCCCCGATAGACAAAGCCTCGTGTCGCGTCGCGTGGTTCGACCCATTGATCCAAGGACTTTGTGAATGCGGTAAACGTCGATCATTACGATATATGCAGATTTAAGCGTAAGCCTTTCTACTGTTAGCAGGGGACTAAGCCAAAAGTTCCTCTCGCTTCATATTCAAAAGGTAGGTGCAGCGTTTGCTTCGTCGTGTTGAATCTAGGAGGCTAAGGGACAAGCGCCCACGGCGTGATCTTCAGGCACGTTTACGGCAATAGATCGCAAATGGTTGGAAGGAGCGATGCAAATCTCCCGGTTCAATCAGTCCATCTGGCGTGTTCGTGGGTTTTATTCGTCCAGCTACGACACGACCCTCGATCGATAACATCCCAGCCAAGAAATCCGAGGGCGGGGAACGGTACTGCACACTGATCGCACGGGAGATATCACCTGAGTAAGACACGACACCCAATCGGGGATAGAACCTCATCGAGTAGTGATAGTCGGTCTACATGTCTCGCCTCATCTGGACCATGATTCCGTTATCAAAAGCCAAGGGGCGAGCACCCGTTGGAGAAGGTGTCAGTTGGGCTGAGTCCGTTACCTAATGGGGACATGATCTACCATCTCCCACTAATTCTCTGTGACCCCTCAATTCCTCGCCCGCGCGTTGACGGGGTTCGCGCTGAGAAAAGACAGGTATGGCCGAGTCACAAAGTGTATGTACACTAAGGGTTCATTCATTCCAAGCCGTAATTCAATGCTGCAGTGTTGATTGGTCCGCCAAGACAAAGAGGCAGAAGGTTGGTTTCGCAATTATTATTCAGCGCTCGCTCAACGCGCAACACAGAAGCCGCGCCGTCTCGCTTGAAGTAGACTACCTTACGATTATTATACTTTGCGAAACCTGCACTATCTGAGTGAGAGCACTCGGAATTGGGTACACTATAAATACCCCAAACGTTAATTCGACTCCAATATGAAAGAATACGATCACACGGTACTTAGGTTTCCTATAGACAGCTCAAGGTCAATAGACTTACCAACATGTCCCAAGGGAAATGAACAAACCCTAATCTCCAACAGTACTAATAATTAAAATAGATTCTCGCTGTAGGCTGTCATACTCCAAGTAGTGAGACACTCACTCCAGCTTGTTGTACTCGTTATGCCTCGCAGAACGCCTAACCGCTAGTAGTGTAATGCGCCGCACTGTAGGCACACACGAACATGAATTTTCTAGGCAGCGTTGCAAACTCTATTTAAATAGAATTAGTGTCTCCATGCTTGGATTATTTATACCCCTTCGGCAATTACCTCTGAGTCGTCTTTTAAATTCATTCTGGCTGAGCGGAGGTTGGTTCAATGACAATCACGGAGAAGTTTAATTACGAGCCATTTGCGAAACCCCGCTTCATCAGGCTCTTGACACTTCACCCATCCCCATCGACCACGAAACCACTCGAATGTCGCCTGCGCCAAGTGTCTCTTGATGATCTCAAAGATCCTAAATCAAAGCACACGTACGAAGCTCTTTCGTACGTCTGGGGTGCCAAGAACGGAAGTATTCCAATCACCTGCGACGGGCAGACACTCCTCGTCACGCCCAATTGCGAGTCTGCCCTGCGACACCTTCGCCAAAAGTTCACGCGCAGAGTGCTCTGGATAGACGCTATCTGCATAGACCAGCAGTCCTTCGAGGAAAAGAATGGCCAAGTTTCATTGATGGGCGAGATCTATACTTCGGCGAAGAGGGTCGTCATCTGGCTGGGGCCGGGCCTACCCAGGGACGAAGATCTCCTTCGTCATGCTCGTATTGGTGGTCGACTCTATCACGTCAGAGGCCTGCCTACGGAGCAGATACTTCCCGGCCAGCGTACCAGGAAATGGGTTTCAAAGATCATAAGTAAGTGGCGATGAAGATGTTCTATGTGGACTTTGTAAGCTTATACGATGAGGACAGCGGAGGAGGAGATTGAAAGCGTGCGTCGCATCTGCTCCAACGTCTGGTTCACACGCATCTGGACAATGCAGGAGCTTCTACTGGCTTCCTCAGCTGTCTTCCAAATGGGCCATGCTGAATGCCCGACCGTGGCCCTATACAGTTACTTGATTGTTGCCGAGACTTTCGCTCATTTCGAATCTCTAGACTTGCACCGATTTCAAATGAGAAACCGCGCACTGGAAATATTCAATCCGCGGACCGGCAACACTGGATTTTTCAGCAGCTACGCGTTTAGCCACCGATGCGCCGAGACGGATCGCACCGAATTGTTGGCAATGCTCTGGCAGCTCGCCGGCCTTAGCGACGCAACCGACCCTCGAGACAAGGTTTATGGCATGTTCGGTCTCCTCCAGGCCATTTCCTCAACGGAGGCTACCCTACCAGAGGTCAACTACAACAAACCGATCGCAGAAGTCTTTGAAGACGCAACTCGTTGCTTGATCTGGTTGACCAAGTCGCTCTGGCCCCTCGAAATCATTGCCCGCCCCAATGGCGAATCAAGCGATCTGCCATCCTGGGTGCCTGACCTGCGCGACCCTGCCGCCATCGGCGTTGACTGGCAACCCAGAATTTGGCGAGAGGTTTCGAGCGACACACGAATCAAGTTTCCGGAGAGGTCAAAGATTGAGAAGAAACTGAGAGAACGACTGAAGTCAAGGGGTCTGTTGAAACCTACCACAGACTCAGAAATGGCCATGCCAGCTAAGGAGGAGCCCAAAAGACTACAAGTGAAGGCCAAATATCTCGCTGAGATTGTTGAGGTATACAACAGAATGCCAACCGCCGAGAGAGGAACTTCGGAGGGTGACTTGCTGCGCACAGCCTGTCTGTCGGAGTGGGCTGCCGTTGCCGCCGGGCTAGAGGAGAGTCAACCTACCGAGCATATCCCTCCAGACGGCTACTTCAAGGCCCTGGAACATCTGACGCCAGCTCTAGACTATATTCGCACCAAACACGAGGATCCAGCAAGTTCTTCCTCCGCAGGGGCGGCGAAGGGGCCGCGCCGACATCAGCCCATAGACGTATACGATGGTGCTGTTCTTTTCCGCACCTCGTGCGGTTTACTTGGCCTGTGTAAGGGAGATGTTCGCCCTAGTGACAGAGTATGGCAGCTTGCTGGTGGGCGATACCCGTTCGTTCTTCATCGGAAATGCGCGCCGAGGCAGACGATGTGGTCGAGCTGGTCGATGTCACCCCATGACAAGGCGTACTGCCTAGTCGGTATTGCTGATGTACACGGGCTTGAGTCAGAGCACAGGAAGATGATTTGGAGCAAGGATCATATTGAAAATCATTTCCATGATATTGTACTTATATGACGGAATATGGGGGGGGGCGGCCATTGACTGTATAGGATTCGGGAACGCTGCCTAAGGTGCTTATCCCTACGTATGATGTGGAATAAATTATTTTGTAGCACTTAGATGAGAATTGATGCTGCTACCCAAGGTTATCACTAAATTACATACATCACTACTCTGTCTGCTTCTCGTGTCTTCGTTGGTCAGAACTGATCCAGTAGACGCCCTTTCGTGCTTGGATGAGAGGGTCCTTGGACGATTTGATGCCCTTGATACCGCCCTTCTCCGGAGTCGGGCTGAATGCGATTTGCTTTTGCTTGGAGGCGTTGTCATCTGAGACCTTATTGATCACCAACTGGCCAATTGGGACAAAAGTTGTGCTCTTGTATGGGATTGTGGCATCGTCCAGGATGTCGTTCGGGTCCGCAATGTGTGCTTGGATGGCGAAGACAATTGGCTTGCCTGGGAATCGCTGCTGAAGATCGTCTTCAAGGTAGTTCGGTCCAAGCTTCTGCAAATTCTCCTTGTCTTGGTCGGTCTCCTTGGGATAAAGATGCTCTCCATCTGCAGGATCGAGACGGTACCGAACATTCGTGGTTTTGCCGTCCTTGTTGGTCAAGATGTGGGTATTGGGCTCGTAGTACGTGATGGTGCCGTAATTGTAAGGGTTCGGCTTCGACGATGATACAAACTTGAAGGCGGTTTCGTGGACTTTGAGGAAGGCCCCGAATTCAGCATTGGCTTGGTCGAAGGCCTTCTGTTCCGTGGAATAGTCGCCACCAGCGGCCTTTGCTTTTTCGAGCGCGCTCGCAGCAGCACCTTGGGCTCCGAAAACCTTGAGGAAGGCTAAGAAGTCCTCCCCGGTCCTAGCCGCAAATCCATTGAAGGAGTGACTGATTAGATCAGTGTGCGTGTCTTTGTCGATCTTGAAGCGGATCGCTATTCCTTTCGGGGTGGCACCCTCTGCGACATCAGCGACGTGCGGCAGGCCGCCGCCAACGGAGAATCGAGCCACCACTGGAGTCGAGGCGTTGTTGAAGTGAGGAGCTATCGACAGCGTCTTGGCTTGCTCAGTTGGTGTGAAGGTCCCCTCTACAAGAAGACCTTTGGCGTGTGCTAAGCAAGAGAAAAGTAAGCTTGATATCTCAATTAAAGATAATGGAACACGTACTCGTACGATAGCCGGGATGCTTGCCAAAGATCCCTTGCATCGCATCTACCAACTTCTTTGGAAGTTTGTCATCAGGGTAGGGCGCTCCATTGGAGGTCCCATTAGAGCTCCCATTAGAAACAATAGTTGTAGTAGCCATTGCGAGAAAATTTAGGGAGGATAGGATATCGTGTAAAGTGCCCGTGAAGTGAAAAGGATGTGTGATTGAAGTTGAGCTTGAACTCGAATGATAATGAGAGGGGGATCGAGAGCGACTATTTTAAGTCCAGCTTACATCTAGTAGCACGACACAATTGAGCAATACTCAAGCACACGATCGCTCTAGCCCTCACTGAGCCAGCCACATTTCTATTTCTTTCTAAAGCGATTGGTTCTAGAGCGGCAACTGACATGCGTTAGCCAGCCGTTGAGCCCTTATCGACGAGCGAGGCGCAGAAATGGACACAGATAGGACACAGACTATCTCTCAGGTATGCGTCTGTAGTGGCAGAAAGTAAGTGCCAGTTTCGATGTAGAGCTCTAAGTGGGTGGGTGGAATACCTCAGCTAGCCACTGTCCTGAGGTGGGCGTTTCCCTCCCCCTCACGGAATAATTGACTTTGAAGATGTTGTTCTCGACCGATCCATCTACTGGCCACGCCCAGCCAGCCAAACAGCTCCGAGTTTCTCGCAAGCTAGTGCAAACTCCACGAGCTCGTCATTTATTATACCTATGTGTGAAGCCTAAGGCGGGCGTAGAGCAACAGTGATAGCGGCAAATGATCTTGCATTAGGGGCTATAGATGCAGCAACCAAGCCAAGCTGAATATCAGAGCGTCAAGATAGTCCAAGGTCTGCTGACCACCTAGGTTGTCGTGATTGGGGAAAGGGTGCGCAGAACTCCGTCTGCCGTATACCTTAAGAGTGTAGGTTCCAGCCCGTAAGCCAAAGCAAAGCGGGATGGCGTGGTCTGGAACATGCACATATTGCGGTGGCTTGCGGGGAAAAGAGAAGACGATAGAGGAGTATAGCTTGGGCTGAAATCGGGAAAAGGCGGGGTCGCGTAATGAAATCCAACCCAGGCTTGATTGGTGCCTCGACTGTTCATCGTGGGCAAGCTGGAATGAAACATTGCTGCAATAGTCTGTAACAGAACGGTCTAGACGCGTAAATAGTGTCGATAGACTGGTAAAAGCGGAGGCCTACCCGCATCCACGAGACGATCCGTTCACGCCGTCCTCGGCCCGCCGCGTCAGCCAGCCACCGAAAGAAAGCTAGCCTAAACTTGCTGTGAACTGTGACTTGATACGATCGTCCACGCCAGATCGATCCAGGAGCGGGACTTCCCTTCCGAACTGGGCTACAGTAGAGTCTGCCATATCCCTGTCAACGGCCCCTTGCCTCAAAGCGTGCCCATTAGCCTCAACAGTCCCGCTCTCCAACCCCTACGTCAAACACCTAGCAGGCATAGATTGTTGGGAGCTACCTTAGCTCAGGGATGCCAACAGCCAGCCACGTCCAAGTCTTTTGCCAGAGATGACCAACTGACTGTCCCGAATGGTTCATCGATTCATCGATGTGTTTTCCCGCACAAAATTGACCAGATTGTTTGACTATGTCCACTAGACTAGATTTAATACCCATTCGGTAACAAGCATGAGTCTATATGATGCAATAAGTCTATTGATGCAGTCTCTAGTGGAGAAGTAAGCACAGCTGGGCATACCTGGTCTGGACTGTTACTTCGGGCCAATAGTGCGGTGTGAATTACGGCGCTTTCCGGGTTATCAGTTATCACCACCACTGTAGTTCTGCGCCAGCCACGTTCAGCACCATCCAGGTTAAGTCTATTCCTGCATTTCACTATACCAAAGGCGTAGAAGAGCAATAAGCCAACTTTCTATCCTAGTCCGCACTATCGTTTCACGTTCGAACCTCGTTCACTGCCTCAATGTGTTCCATTGCAACCGCCTCGCGGCGTTTCTGACGTGAGTACCGCTTCTATCAGGTTTGTTTCCAACGTTAAGAGTTTCCAAAGGACATGTAAGTCCTAATGCAACCCTGGTCAACGCAACCCTGGTCTAGCCCACTTGTGGCTGGCTGATTGTGAAGGCATACAGCGATCAGAATCGTTCTGTGTTCTGGACCTCTCTGCAACTCACAGTGTCAAGGCAACTCCAGGCCGTTATTGGCTGTTGATGAGACCGGAGCTGAACAGTCATCCTTGCCCACTCACTTTGACGCCCAACCTGAAATCTCGTTCCTACGAAGTGCGAACGATCAACTGCTCGGAGATATAAAGCAGGCGCTGTACACAGTCTCTCTCAGATCTTTACTTCTCATCACGCCCTGGTTTTTTACTCCAATCACACTTCATATCTGTGCTTTGATCAAACAGAACTCGCCATCCATCATGTCTGCTGCAGTCCAGCCTCCCCCGTATAGTGCCAAGGCCCCACCCAACTTGGACCAAATCCTCAACTCGGATATCAAGTATGATGTTGAGAGTGATTCTATGAGCGTTTGGGACAAGGGTGTGTTCCTGAACGAGCTTCAAAGACAGGGCATCGTGCTTAGTACCGATAACGACGGCGCTCTTGATGGCACTCTCGTTGCAGACGCGGGGCTTAAGAAGGGAACCTACAAGGGCACACAGATGGCACTGACTGAGATGTACAGTATCATTGAGGAATCGTATGGTAGTCCCCGGGACCGTCGCGTACCAAAGACTCGCTAACCAAAGTTTAGTGCTGCGGCTCACTACAACGCACGAGGGTTCGAACCTATTTTCCCCACGCAGAGAGATCTCTCACAGAAACAGAGCGTCTACCAGTGGAGTGATGGGAAAGATCACTATCCTCCTCATCTGAAGGAACTTCCTGACGATGAGAAAGAAGGGGATGGGGGTGTTGGCCAGATCTTCAACCAGGACAAACAGAACTTTGTGGCCCTCATTGCAAAGACGGTTTCCTTCCTCATCCCGGCCAGCATCGACCACACCGATACGCCATACAAAGGGCCGACAATTTCTGACTGCGAGAAGTGGAACAAGGACAACCAAAGCCCCGACACAGACATCATGAAGGGTAGAAATATCGGCGAGCACGCTGACTGGTACTCGGATGCCCGGTTCGCTCAGCAACACCTGAGCGGCGTCAACCCATGCACCATCGAGAGTGCTCCGGCAGAAAAGGTGAAGGTTTATGTCGACGAAGCGAGCAAACAAGGGCTCGAGGGTATGCAGAAGCTACTTTCAGATGGCCAAGACCTGCTCATCCAAGACTATTCATACTTCCGTGAGGCCACCGGCGTCAAAGATGACCAGGCATTCACAAACGCCGTCCCGGAGTTGAAGATTGACCCCCAGACTGGAAACCCAGTTCAAACTGGAAACTACACGTTCCGGTACTGTTGTGCGCCAGTCGTCGTCTTCCAGCTCCATTCCGATGGACGACTTCATCCGTTGGCCATCACAGTCGACTACAAAGGCTCTCTGGACAACTCCATCACCATTTTCAACCGAAGGTTGACCCCAGACGACAAAGGCGACATTGATGAGAAGGATGACTGGCCATGGAGATACGCCAAGACCTGCGCGCAGACGGCCGATTGGGCAAGGCACGAAGTTGCAACCCATCTCGTCGACACGCACATGATCGAGGAGGCCATCATTGTTGCAACGAATCGAACTATCCCCGAGGATCATCTGCTGTACGAGATCCTGAGCCCGCATTGGTTCAGGACCCTTGCGTTAAACTCGGCTGCCCGCTCGCTGCTGGTCCCAGGTGTCATTGCGAGGATCTCCGGGTTTGGCCCCTCGATCCAACCGGAGACGAGCAACGTGTTCCGACTGGTCGATTGGTCATACAAGAACTTCAACTTCCAGGAAAAGTACATCCCGAACGATCTCAAGAAGCGAGGATTCGACCTCGAGGGGGAGACTGGAGACAAGTATCGCAACTACCCGTACGCGACCAACATGCTGTACCTTTGGCAGGTGATCCGCGACTTTGTCAAGTCGCTGCTTGAAACCAAGTACACATCGGACGAGGATGTCAAAAACGACGAGTTCATCACTAATTGGTGCGAGGAGATTCAAACCAAGGGTCAAATCACCAGCTTCCCATCCATCACCACTGTCGAGCAACTCATCGATGCGGTCACCATGTGCATCCACACGGCATCACCGCAGCATACTGCGGTGAACTATCTCCAGGACTACTACTACAGCTTTGTTCCAGCCAAGCCGCCGGCGCTCTGCACACCCCTGCCAGCAGATCTCAAGACGTTGCAGACCTACACGGAGAAGGAGCTCACTGCAGCACTCCCAATTGGCACCGACGGTCCGAAGTGGAAGGACTGGCTGCTCGCTGCGCAATTGCCCGAACTGCTCAGCTTCAAGGTTGAGGACCGATACAACCTGATCACGTACGCCAAGTCCTTGTACAATGTCAACAAGAACCGAACCATCACCGAAAACAAGAAGTTCAACTGCAAGGCCATCAAGGAGGCCGCGGCGTTGTTTTACAGCCGCTTGACAGATCTGGGGCTGGCCTTTGAGTATGTTTCAGCGAACCAGACTGAGGGAACCATTGAGTACCCCGTTCTTCAACCAGAGGTGACTGCTATTTCAATTTTGATCTAGGGACATTGGGCAGTGGAGTTGGTCGCTGGTCACGACGGTTCGCCGATGTAGTTGAAGGGTGGACTTGGCCAATGGTCTCCCGCTGGACAAGTCAGACTAAGGTCGGAATGCTTGTTGGAATCTTGCACATAGGGTATTCAACATGCCAAGTGGTTTCTTTATAAAGGCGATGTACGGCCCGACAATAATACTGTTACCAATTCCAGCAGCACTGGCTAACATGGCGTGGTTCCCTCCGTGGTCCTCTAAAAAGAGGGGATTTAGTAGTCTAGTCCCCCCGATTTTCCTTGAGGCGACAGACTGGCCAAGAAGATTTCCAGTACCGAACCACGGTGTGGACTAGATGAAGGAACAGAAATCCGATTGGTCATGAAGAGTCTTTGGTCCAGTTGTGTATCGGGCCCTTGCTGTAGCGTGTTTTAGTGATCTGAAATGCCAGGAAGCGCATGTGAGACAAGTGAGAACAAGAGATGCCGAGTTAGATGATGATGCTCGGACAAAGGGATGAACCAGGCGGATGTATGACGCTGACGCATCTATTCCTGGAACATTGTCATGCATAGCAGCAAAACAGCATCGGGTTAGTGTAGACCAAGTTAATCTTGCCGATCTCCGAAAGAGCGGAGAGCAACGCTTTTCGGTCGATGCAATCGACAAGCTGATGATCCAAAGCAATCGTGGCCCACTCATTTGGAAGGGGGGCATGGCCTTGTCTAGAGCTGTAAGTTAGGTACCAAGGGTCCAAAGATAAAGAGACGAGAGTTCGCAAGCATTAATAAGAGACACGACAGGTAGTCGAGTCAAAGAGATTTTCCATGGGGAGCGAGGAGCAGTAGAATGCGGCGCGAAACAATGAGAGATATTGTCTCTCTGCTGCCCTGGGATTACTTCTATGGAATCCAACGAATTGTACTTCGTAACTTGCTTTCCAGCGCTAATGATGAAGCTTAAGTCTTCCCAGCAAGGCATGTGCCATGTTTTTGGGGCATTCGATAGACGGACCAATAAACGAAGGCGTAAGCGTTTTTCCGGAAGGCCGCACCTACGTCACCAGGCATGCACCGTTTGCAAGCCAGAAAGCAAAAACAGGAAGAAAAAAAAAAAGGGATGGAAACGGTGATTGCGCGTCTCATTATTCGCATTCAATAAGTCTTCAATCTTAACCCGTCCAATCCCTGAAATTCGCCCTGTTCCCCGTAGATGGCCCATGGACTGGACAAGGGGGGTCACTGGATCCCCCACCCAAACCTGCTCTTGGCGGTTGAAGACAGGCTTCGTCACCTCGTCCCCTGGAACTTGCATTCATTCATCACCGGTTTCTTACCACCCATGCCACCCTCCTTTTTTGGCGACGTTTGCTCCGGTGCTTCCTTGAATCCTTGCTTCCGCTCTGGAATTCCTGTTGGCCTTAGTTTTGTGGTGCCAGGTGCGGACACAGACGCATCCGCGTATCCCGAACCCTTGGGCCCTTTCTTTCTCCCCTCCCACTCCCCATCCGGGCCAACCTCACTCTCGCACCACCTCCAATCCAAGCGACACCTCTTTGGCATTTTGCGTCGCCACGCACCCACGCGCTCCGAGCCGTCTTGAATATCTTTTTTTGCCTGTCTTGCATGATCTTACAGCGACGCATTGATACAGCGACACATCGATACAGCGACGACCCGACGATAGACGCATTCGCATTTCCAGCATTCTAACCGCTCTGCCTTGCGTTGCGCTTTGCCCTGAACTCGCTCCGCCAACCCCTGACCTGACTGCAGCGGCTCTTGCTTCCCGTCGATAAGCATCCTCCCTCCCGCTATGCGACAGCGATAACCCGTCTCCGATCGAACACGTCCTCACGATTCCGCGATTCCGCTGGCCACGACAGCGACTCCAAATCCACTCCCGCCGAGCGCCACCAAAGGCAGGACCACGCCGTCCCGAGACTCAGATCCATGGTGCAAGGGTTCCTCGGCGGCCGAGGCAAATCCGACCTGCTCGCGAGCTGGAGCCGGCCTTCCCGCTGTCATGCCAGGTTCGCCATGCCGCCTCCTCCACGCCGACGATCGGTCGCCTTGGCCCTCATCCTCGTCACCGTCATTTTCCTCCTGAGGTCCGACCCGGCCACCTTCGGCTTCAAGGACAGGCCCGACCGTCCGAACTTCGGCCGTGCGCCCAAGTGCGACCAGGCCGTGGACCACCTCCGCCGCCCCTCGTACGAGTTGACAAGGGAAGTCATTTACCAGAAGCGATGCATTCGCCCGGTAATTGACAGCAGCGTCAACAGGAGTGCTCTGACCGACATTGCTCAACCGCTCGTGGGCGAAGGCCAGCTCCTACGACTCGACCAAACTTGCGAAGGCTGGCAAGAGCCGAAATGCGACCCGATTACACTCAAAGTGCCCGCAGCATATCCTACTGGGGACTACTCGCACATACTGTTTGGTGTTGCCACCAGCCTCGAGCGCCTAAACGAGTCCATGTTTCAGTTTGAGAGCTGGATGGCCTATTCTGGTGCCCGATTGCTGGCAGTCATCACCGACAAAAAGTACAACGCTAAACTCCAAGCCAAGTACGACCAAGTGGCGAGCCAGTTCCACGATCATGGAATCGACCTTACCCTGATCAGACCTTGGAATAGCTCTGTGACGCAAAACGAGCAGCATTTCACGATTGTGCGCGATCTCCTCCGACACGCAACTCCTGAAACGAAGTGGGCCGCCATTGTTGACGATGACACCTTCTTCCCATCACTTTATCCCCTGGGACAGATTCTCGACAAACATGATCACACTCGCTCGGCGTATTTGGGTGCCTTGTCAGATAACTACGATGCCGTCAAACATCACGGCTTCATGGCCTTTGGCGGCGCCGGCGTGTTCCTGAGCATCGGTCTCCTCCAGGAGCTGGATCCGCACATTGAGAAGTGCCTAGATGAAGATCATGTGCCACAAGGAGACGGTCTTCTCAAGGCTTGCATCTACAGCAGCACGAGTGCAACGCTCACCGTTATTGACGGGCTCCATCAGTTGGATATGGGTAGTGATCTGAGCGGCCTCTACGAGTCTGGGGAACTTCCGATCAGTCTCCATCACTGGAAATCTTGGCACCACGCGCCGGTCGACGAAATGGTCAAGGTTTCCGCCTTCTGCGGAAGCTGCTTTTTGCAGCGATTTAAATTTGGATCAGACACGATCCTCTCCAACGGGTATAGCATTGCCGTGTATGCGGACGGGACCGACAGTCTCGATTTAACCCACAAGGAGGGCACTTGGGACGGATACCCGGGGTTCGAGTGGAGTTTGGGGCCAATGCGGGATCCATTGGACCGATTTCACAAGAAGAGCTATCGGCTCGTCGAGTCGGAGAGGTCGGAGAAGAATCTGCGGCAGATATTTGTCCACCGGGTGGAAGACCAGATGCCGACTCAGCGCGAGATTGATCAGGCGGGCCCCGGGAACATCAAGCTGCCCAAGATGTCAAATATGAGAGATGAGGTTATCGAGCTGTGGTGGGAGTGGTGAGAATGGCATGATTGCGCCTCGGATCTGAACGAGGTGTGTGTACGTACAATACAACACATACGACAGATGGATGATGCCTGACATGTGGGACTGGACTAGACGAACCAACCTACAACGGCCAGATAATGCTAATAACGACTTATTTTTTTCCTATCCAAGTAAACTAGCCCGAAAAGCGCCAGCCACGGCCACTTGAACCCCTCGCCCACACACCCTCATCGGATACCCAGGGCTTATCGAGCCAGTGGCGCTCGACGCGATGTCGGAGAAGGAGGGGAACCAGATCAATTGCCCTTACTGGACGGATGCGAACAGTCATCCAAACGTCTCTAGGAATAGACATATATTGGGTACACTGACAGCTCATCCATCTTGCTACAGTTTTCAAAGAAAGTCTTAAAAGGATTATTCTCAACACAAGAAAAAAAACCCCGATCAACATGCAGTCTTTTATCAAGCTCACTGCCCTCCCTGCCATCATCTTGTTCGCCATTTGGGCCGTCACCAGTATCGTTAGTAACCAGTTAGGTGCACTCTATAGTCCCGCGTAACTTACATCGACGTCAGGCCAAAAGATGGATGCAAACTCGCAGACAACAGTCGCTGCCGAAAGAGGCCGCAAAGCTGCCGGAAAAGTCGATGCCCATCGAACCGCTTCATGACTTTGACTGGAAAACTGCCCCTCGGCGCCAGCTGAGGCCCTTTAAGCCTACGTATCACACCACCATGGGTGAGTTGACGATGCCTTCAGGACGCCGGCAACGCTGTCACTGACGTTCCGCCCGCGCAGCCATCCGTGCCGACACCCCGTCGGAACTGATCACCATCGACGAAGACTACCTCGACCGCGTCACAATACGCCGCGACCTCATCGCCCACCACGGCATCACAGTCCACGGCTGCGCCCCCGGCGGCGAAGGCGCTGTACGCGAACTGTACACGCACCTCCTCGCCGAGCACCTCCCTGCGCGCTTCCCCACGCTCTTCCAGCTATCAGACGACACGGCGCTGTTCACCAACGCCGTCACGGGTAAGACGTTCCCGACGGTTCCGGCCGGCGACGACGCGGACGCCGCGCTGCGCATCATCGGCGAGACGATCGAGGAGGACCTGTTCCTGCTGCTGCCGTCGCCCGAAGGCCATCGCTCCGTGGCGTTTATGTGCTGCTTCCCCGCTGGCTTTGACCCGTCGGAGAAGCTGGGCAAGACGCTGGTGGAGATCCATGCGCCCGTGCCGTCGTACGAGAAGATTGGGGCTAGCATGGAGCGGTTCTTTGGCAAGTTGGAGGTTGGAAAGGGTGTGAAGCGCACAAACGTGAGTGTCATGGGTTTTGTTGATCGGGAAGATGATGCTAATGCTGCGTGGGGAGTGGTCGGTGCAGACTCACGATGAGCTGTTCAACAGCAAGGGCAACCACATCACTGGCGACGACAAGTACGATGATGATGAAGAGGTCGACATCACAAAGGTTTGAGACTCCGTACAACATACGTTCTCATGAGTACCAAGCCAACTCATCTTCCCAGACATTCCTGCGCATCGAACTCCAGACACTTACCCGCCTCCCCAAGACCCAAGCCATCCTGTTCTCCTTCAAGACGTATCTCTACCCCGTGCAGCAGATCAAGGCCGAGGGACTAGGTCCGGCGTTCGCGGACGCGGTGGAAGGCCTGGAGAAGGGAAATGCGCCGGGGATGTGGACGTACAAGAGCGCTGTGCGCTGGGGGAAGAGCGTCTGCGAGTACCTACGGTCTTGAAGAAGGCTCCCAGTTTGAGATCATGTGCCATGTATAGCGAGATATTAGTAGGTAGTTTTATGCAGTGATGGATGAATTACGAGAGAAGTTGAGCCCGATGTACTTCGTACTCCCCCGCAAACACAAGCTGACTCCCCCGCGTGCTTCAATTTCCACAATATCCCAGCTCGATGTTGAAGTTGAAGTCACCTGTAGATATCAGTGATGGCGCCGTTTACTCTGTAGGTAACTGATATAATGGCGATTAGCACACGTCCGACACCGGTAGATTGCACAAGGCGGTCCGCATACGAGCAACGATAAGCATCCGGGGCGGAAGGTAAAATGAGAACACAGAAGCCAGCTGACGCTGCACCTACCCCGCGTGATTCCGGCAGTGGGTTTCCAACGTTCTAGTGGCGCAGTTGTGTGGTTGTTCTCAATCGGCCTGCCGCATTAGGAAAGTGAGGCTACGATGCCGTGGCGGTGGGATGGGTGTGTGCATGATGACTCCCGGGATGGGGATAATGATGGATGCGATGAGTATTGAACATCGGGGCAGAAATAAATTTTTGGAACCTGGTCTGAAGGTGTTCATTTTGTGAACGTTCTGTTGGTGAATACTCGTCCGCAGCACTCCCCATGAACGCACACACAAGCAGTCCTAGGGTACCAAGACGAGTTCTCACCAAGATAGATCTGGATCAGAAATACTAAAATCGCATGGAAAACTTCCCTTATTTCTTCCCTGTGACAGGCTTCTTGTCCATGAATGGGTTTCGGTCAACGTTTGGGGTACGCTCAGAAGTCCAACCATAGCTCCTCTCTGTTGAGGTGTAAGCTCTGCGCATCCTTAGATGACGTGCATGTCCTTCTACCAGTCCCGTATAGGCCCTCGATGGATAACTAGTACCTCGGGGAAACAAGGAAACACAGCCTATTCAAGAAAGCGCTAGGCTGAGGTCGTGCGTGCTGGAAAATTTATTAGTTGGGCTGTACTGATCGCCGTAAGCCCGAAGTGCGACATGGGCTTAATGCTAGAACCTGGCACGTTCTGGGAGGCTGCCATGCTCGGTAGACTAACTGCTACCACGCAGTAAAATTGCCAGCTCCACGCCGAGGGCTCTGCGTTGGGTAATCCCGTGCATGTCACTATCCCTCACCGTCATACCAGTTCGCGTTCAGTTTCAGGGAATAAAGGGGAAAGTCTCGGGGTCGATTCTCGGGATGTGAAATCCCACACCTAAATACGATTTGGGTGGACTGATCCTGAAGGGGTTTTCGGAGTTGGCTCCGAAGACTTCCAAATCGAGACTGTGAGGACGATGTGATTGGCCTACCAGGAGTGGCTCCGGGTCTTTGCTGACATTCTCCTGGGTTGGACGACGACGAGAGACATGGGGAATAAATGTGGATGATTAGTTAGAAAAGGGCCTAATGGTACTGTACTGTCTCGATCATCTCGATGTGACCGAGTACATGCACCTACTGCGTCCAGTTGTTCCGCAGCAGCCCTCTGGGGAAGCCTGTCCATCGATCACCTGGCTGAGCGAGTTTAGTTTGGTAGATTGGGCATTTTTAGGCCTTGTAATACTTGATTCTTTCATGATGAACGCTATCAACGTAGATCTCGGATGATTAATGGACTGACTCGATAACGGCTGTGACGTGCCGGTAAGCCTACGTTTACTCACGACAAACACGACTCACAACGCTGCGGCTGACAAATTTCACCTGACCCACAAGGCCGCAACACCAACCGCCCCTCATCGTCATCATCTCACGGACGACACACGCTCATCAACGTCATCATCATATCCTCTCGCATAATCATAATCCTTTCTCGGCCATGTTCACAATATTCGGCGTCAACACACCCTCCTCCAGCTCCAGCGAAAAGATACCGCCCCCTACTCAACCGCGACCAAAACGCGCCCAGGTCTCACGGGCGTGCGACTGGTGTCGCCTCACCAGGGTAAAATGCGACTCTGTGCGGCCCTGCCGTAACTGCAAGGAGGCGAAGCGCGAGTGCGTCAATGCTGGGCGGGATGACTTTAAGAGCGTGGCTGCCGCAACGAAGTAGGTCAACATGATTATACCTTGGATATGAACCCTAGGCTAATGAACGACCGTTGTACAGAGAGGTTCAGAGGTTGCGGAGTCAGGTACAAGAGCTTGAGACGTCGATGATGGCTTCTTCCTCAAATGACGACGGTGGTTATCGGAAACGAAGTGGGCCGGTGAAATGGAGAGGGTCGATGGCCAACGGGGCCCAGTACGGACCCTCCTCACTCCGTTACTTCAGCCATCGCCTCGCCGCCTTCACAAAGTTGGACATCAATCCACAAACACAGTCAAAAGCCGTTAAAGATCCTGCCTGGGATTCCATAATACGCTCTGGCCAACTGCAACGCCAGCAGCAGGACGTGTTGTTTGACCTGTTCTGGCAAGGTCATCATGCCGTCTATCCAGTCCTCGACGAAGCTGGTTTCCGGAAACACTACAATTCTCTTTGGGAGAGCCCTACAAGAAGAAAACCTTGTCCGTTGGTGGATAGCGTCCTTGCTCTCTGTATCCAATTCGGGGCAACTTACATGTCGCATGGGAGTAGCAATGACGATACTTCGACCCCGGGCAGAGACTTTTATCTCCGAGCGCAGGCTTTCCTCAGCCAAAATTCGGAGAGTCAGTCGTTGATGACTGCCCAGTGCTACTTCCTCAACGCTGTTTACCTTCTTGCGACCGATCAAGTCAATTCGGCGTACACCCTGGCGGGAACCGCAATTCGCGTGGCCCAATCTCTTGGCCTACAGCATGAGGCAGTTCACGATGAACCTACGGAACTGGGGCAGAGTGAATCACGAAAACGACTGTGGAACTGTTTGGTCATGCTAGATGTCAAGCTTTCGGTACATCTAGGTCGCCCATTCGCCATTCAGGACCTCTGCCCGGAGGAGAAAGGACCAGTCCCGGACCAGCGCGCCGAGACTCTGGGTCCAGCTTTCACTCTGGGCTCAGAACTGGGAATCAATTGGCTGACCTTCCAATATGAGCGGCGACGCTTGTTTGACCTCGTCCGCGAGATACATGAAGAGTTCTACTCTGTGTGCGAGGGCATACTCGGGGAGATTAAGGTGTCGGATTTCTACCAACACCCTCCCTCCCGTGAAAAGTGCGCTCAGTTTCTCTTTGTGCAACTGAAGAAGCTCAAGAACTGGGCTCAGGAACTCCCCGACGGCCTCAAAACTCCGCGGCAAAACGGGATTCCACTCTCCATTGACCGCTCCGCGTTGGATTTGAGCCACAGCGAGCCGCTCTGGCTGCAACGACAACGACTCATTCTGGAACTGGAGTACCACACATTTTCCATCATCCTCCGGCGGCCGTTCATCTCGTTCTTGCCTACGCCAGCACTCGGAACCCTGTCGAGCGACAACCACTGTATCGTTGCTGGCAACTGCGCCATCACGGTCACGAACATGCTGCACCAAGTTCTAAAAGACAGCGACATTCTTACGGGATGGTACCAGGTCGAAGATTGGCAGCATAACGCCGTGTTTGCACTGGCTGGCTTCGCATGTGGATATCCCATCTGTCCGTTATCGCCTTCACTGCGGAGGACCATCTCAACAGCCGCAGCCGTGTTTGGCATGATCGGAGCTGCCGACAAGGTGGAGTTGGCAAACAAACTGAGAGATAAATCCTTCGAAATACTCAAAGACTTTGGGGCGAAGATTGGAATCACGAATCTCATCATGGCGTTGCCTGGTGGGGATTCCACAGAGACGACCGCTCATACGCCGGTCGACGCAGGCCTGGAGGCGATAGATATTGGCGACACATCAGTACCAGGCATTGGGGCATTGAATGGAATCGATGCAGAAATTTTATGGACAGATGGCCCGACCGGGAGTCTACTTTGGGGGGATTTAATGCAGGACCTTGCAACCGGGCTGATGCCTCCCATCGGTGAGGGAACTAGCGCTTGATCACCAGACAATAGGAAACCCGGCGACCAGTTTGGAGTCACCCATGCAATAGAGGTCAATTAGATGATTGAACAGAGGCCGCCGAACCCGTTCGCCATATCCAGTCATCTCGAACGCCACAAACCTCGTCACAGCGTGTGTATATACTATACATCAAAAAATCGCAGTGTTAAATGAAGGACTTAATCTGATCCTCCGACCACGCCCAGAACTTCTCCGCCATGCCTGTTCCGCCCTCTGCTTCGGTAAGCGAACCTTGTTGGAGGTCAGAACGGATGGGCACGAAACGTCCCCACGGTACCACTAGGACATTGTCAGAAGGGGCGAATGTGAAGGATTTCGCAACTTACCCCATGTCCCTGTCTTCTCGATGGTGATGTCCGGGGAGAGTCCGGCAAAGAGCTCTGTGTAGGCTCCGTTGATGGGTGGGTAGCACGTGAACAGTCTCGCGCCATAAAACCACCAGGCCGAAGTTCGGTCAAGCTCGCTGTGCAAATTGCCCGGGTTCAGTGGCTAGACTACGTCAGTGGAAAATCGTCGGTGTGGGCTGCTTGCAACATACAATGCTAATAATCCCATTCTGTTTGTATTTCCTGGCAAACTCGGTGGCGTGATAGTAATTGCCCGCTTTACTGACGCCATACTTGAAGTAGATGCTTCGGGGCTTCTGGTAGTCCAGGTTGTCGGGCTCATACCCCTGTCTGGGAGAGAGGCTGTCGGCTGCAGAACTGGACACCCAAACGACACGAACGGAACCTTTGGGCGCCGACTTCGCGGTAGATTGGAGGAGGGGAGTGAGGAGCTTGGTGAAGAGGAAAGGGCCTACGCAATTGGTACCGAGCTGCAGCTCGTAGCCCTGCTTCGTCTTGGATCCCTCGGGGGGAGTCATGACGCCGGCATTGTTGAAGAGGATATCCAGTCTCTCTTCGGCGGCAAGAAACTCGTTAGCTGAGCTGGGGATGGTGGTCAGGTCTGCGAGGTCGAGCTTCAGGAACTTGAGGGCGCCCTTGGACTCCGGGTGCTGCAGCTGGATGGCGGTGATGGCGGCGCGACCCTTTTCCTCGCTGCGTGAGGCAATCCAGACAGTGGCGTTCTTGCCGTACAGGACCTAGGAAACCTCCTTTCCAACGCCGGTGTTTGCGCCAGTGACGATGCATACACGGCCGGAAAGGTCGGGGACGTCGGTCTCGGTGAAGTGGGGTTTCGGGGGGATGATCTGGCGAAGGGCATTCATGTTGGGCAAGGCTTTCAATGGCTAAGTAGTCGATGGGTTGGTTTCAATTGGAGGTGGATTTGAAGAAGAACTGGGTTGGGAGAGCAAGATCTGCAAGTTGGAAGATGAGGGAGGAAGTTGGGGGTGTGGATTCCGGGGAGCTTAAGGAACCCGGCAACTTAAGGTATTCCCTCCACAGTAAGGGCCACCTGATAAGGTGCTGATGGTCAAGGTTGGAGAGAAGCTTGGCGGTATGGTGAAATTCTTTTGCTTTTGACTTCACTGTAGACGAGTGCCTTAGTAGGAGTAACAAGGTTCCCGTCGTGAGCTTCAAGCTGACAAGGCCGTCATCGCCAGCTCCAGTGGGCGTCATAGCGGCACAGCGCTGGAACCTTCAGGTGGCGAGCATAGATCTAAGTATTATGTGGAATAACAGAGTGTCCGCTAGATAAGAGAATCACTCGGTTAGACCTGAATACCTTACCTTGGGTAGGAAAGTCTGACACAAACACACGTGATGGTATAGTGACAGATTGGCGGGAGGGACTGTCACCTTGTCGCCAGGTCACCGGCCCATCGGTCACCCGTCACCAGGGCAGGTGCCATGTGCCACACCGCGCGCGCCACACCACGGGTCCTTCCATCCTTCCGACTCCTCGTTTCATCCCCATCCCACCAACCCACCAGCCACAAACGCACGCACGCCCGGACGGAAAGTCAAGCCACAATGAGCCGCATCTGATGTGATTGATGGCTGGACCGGCCGGGCCCAGCGAACCAACCAACAACTCCATCCTCCACAACCACAGACAGCCAAGACCAAACAAACAATCGAGCGAACGATCGATCGAACGAACGAGCTGTGGCTTCCTCCCTGTTTGCGTCTCTAGCTCCGCCTTCCCCGTCCGCCCTCTCGTCCGCGCGCCCTCTCGTTGCTCGCCCTGCCTTCACCTTTTCTCTGCTCGCACGACTGATGCGGCGGTTTGGCTGGCGCAATCGACCGACCGCGGGCACTGGGCAACCAAACATCGTCGTCTCCCACCTCTAACCGCGTTTGCTCCCGCCTGCCGCCACGCAGGACATGCTTTGATCCAGGTGGCTAGGGCGCATCGCAATTCTTTCTCCGCAGGCCCGTCCGTCTTCGTTTCGTCCGAGCCCTTGTCCGAGCCCGTCGTTCGGTCCGTCGCGAGCTGCCTCAGCCTTGCCGCCTCGTCTGTTTGTTTGCGCCCCCCTCATCTAGCGATACCGCACCCGCACCCGCACCCGTCTACGCTGCTGTCCCCAAAGTTCTTTCGGTGTACAACTGGCCAGCTGCTCCCACAGTGTTGCAGAAGCTTTGGCCCGCAATCATGAGTACCCCATGTAAGGACGCCGCGCTGCCCGCCCCTCCAAGTCACGTCCATCTACTAATCAAACCCCCCCGAACAGTGACACCCGAGGAGCGGAGCCGCTACACCGATATTATCGATGACATCCTTAAGAGTGCCGATCTTGAAACCATCTCGCGAAAGAAGATTCGCCAGGGCCTGGAGGCTGAATTGGGCGGGAAAGACTTGACCGACCAGAAGGTGCGTTAGGGGAACCTACAGAGCTCTCTTCTTTGGCGGCTACCTCTTACCACCGATCCGTTCCCATTCACTAACACGTCTCGCCAGGCTGCCATCAAGAAGCTCATTGAGGCTCGTTTCGATGCTTTTTCGGGTGCATCCGCTCCCGATCCCGACCCCGCGCCGATTAAACGATCCGCCAGCCACGCCACCTCGGACGCCGGCGAGACCGACCCCTCGGCATCCCCCGAGCCCGCGAGGAAGAAAGTCAAGCGCTCTTCGTCGGTCGAAGATGCGGACGCCCGTCTAGCGGCCCAACTCCAGGCCCAAGAAAACAGTCTAGCACGGAGTCGCAAGACCCGCGGTGGAGGTGACAAGACCAAGGCCAAGGCCAAGGCGTCAAGGAAACAGAAGGCAGCCCCGCGCAAAAAGAGCTCTAAGAAGGTCGGCGCCGATGATGACAGCGACGTTGAATCGGGCGAGGGAGTAGTCAAGAAGAGGAAGGCTGGTGGTGGTTTTAGGAAGCCCTTTAACCTGAGCCCTGCCCTTTCGGAGCTCACTGGTGAAACACAAGTAAGCATCTTGGCTTGGAGGCACACACTGAACAGCTAGCTAACTCTGACATTTCCAGCTCTCTCGTCCGCAGGTGGTCAAGAAGCTATGGGAACACATCAAAGCCAATGAGCTCCAGGACCCCAAGGACAAGCGCCAAATCCTGTGCGACGAAAAGATGCAGGCCGTTTTCAAGCAAGCCAAAGTGGACATGTTCCGGATGAACAAGGATATTGGACACCACCTATACCCAGTGGAGGTGGAGGAGTAAGCCGACGGCGAATCAACGGCGGTGGGAGGCGTCGGAGCGGGGATGCTCCGAGAGGCACGACGACAAGAGGACTGCGATTTCGGCGCGCGACGGCGTAACTGGCATTCATCGTTTGCTCATTTCGTTTATTCGGCGGCGGTCAACATCACATGGATAGGGGCATATCGGCACAGTTTCGTTAGGAAGGCTAGGCTTTGGGCATTGCGGCCGGCTTTCTGCCGGGTCCTCGAGGGTTGACAAGCAAGGGCGGTACGCAACGGAGAAGAGGGAATGGCGAGAGACCCTATCAAAGGTGTTCTCATTACAAGTATCAAGTATTATGACATAGTCAGTCCGGTGTGGTCAAGATCGACAAGTTTCCGGTATCAGTTTCCGGTATTAGTTGAGACTTTTGTGAGATCAGCCGTGAGCACCATTGCCGTCAAGAGTGATGTATCCATTTAGGGAAGGAAGTCCACGCGATGCTCCTCTTGTCGAGGGATGACAACGTCCAATTGGGATATGTCTTCGGTTGCTTCCCTCGTCTCGCATAATTCAGCTCCTGTAGCAACTTCCCTTTCCCCGCAGCTTCCATTCCCGTGTACCACAATGAGCCCTTTCGCCGTCTCGAGACATACGAGGTGGCTGGTCATAGTGGAAACATAATCCCATGGAGATCAAGGATTTCTCTCACTTATTTTCTTCCAGAGCTCCGTCAAAGAGAATATTCATCATGCTCACGGGAGTGGAACTTTTCCCGTTGTAGTAGATCGAGTTGCGCTCATGCTGCTTCTGAGTCTCGACTCGCGAATACATTACTGCAATAGCTCGAACTTTGTAGTAGGTTCGGTGCGGTTTGTCTACTGTTAGGCACTGAGCGAGATGCGAGATGTCACCGGGATATCAGTACAGTGCTGCCAAGAGCCTGTCGGACCTGGAGGATTTTGCCGCAGTCGCAAGGTTCTTCACCTATGTTTTTAGACATCTTCTGAGTTGTTCTGTGGTTCCCGGAAAATGAAAGGACTCCATGAATGGGATAGTAGCAGCCTCGATCTTGACCAGTTCGAAGGCTTAATGCACCGGGAAAAGTGTTGCCGAGTATACACGAATCAAGCACACATACAGAGTCACGGGGGAATTGTATTGCCAGGCTATCCAACGCCTTGAGAATTTCCGGTGTTCCAGACATCATGGACATGTAGCCATTGAGTAGCCAAAGCAGGTAATCAAACTAGGTTAAACCTGTAGGTTCTGCTTAGATTTCCTAATTTGAAGCAAGTCGATTGAAGTCACCCATCTGGCGCAAAAATGCTCCAAAGCCTCTACCAGACGGCAATTTAGATCCAGGTGGTTCGCCAACGTCCCGCATCAAACTTTTCGATACACAGAATCAGCTAAGCCGCTATGCGTGTTTGAGCCATCGATGGGGACCAGTTCAGTCAGTATGAACACTCTCGTCCAACAAGAAGACTTTCTAGGCAGGGGTCCTAAAGTTCATGCTACCGACCACCTTTCAAGATATGGTAAACATATGTCAACAGCTCTCTATCCGTTATCTCTGAATAGATTTCCTTTGCATAGTCCAGAACTCTGATGTGGAGCAACAGCATCAGTCATCCAAAATGGCTATGAGCTTCGAAAACGCCTTCCTGACGATTGCCGCTACAAAGGCAACAGGCCATGATGAAGGCCTCTCTTCTGAGGGAAGAGTCATCACTACCTTCCTGGAATGCATTCCTTTGCTTGAAGTGGGCCACGGAGTCTCTGAAGATATTTATTTGTACCTTAAGCCTCTGAGACTTACTATCTCCCAAGACACTTCATTTTATGAAAAACGAACTGATATGGGAATGCCGGGATTGGGTTCAGTGCGACTGCTTTAGATTGAGAGACAAAGAGACTATTGACAAGAAGTTCCGAACGCTCATCGCCAAGCTAGTTGGTATGACGCCAGACCAGCTTCGAGGTCTCTGGTATGCAATAATTGCGAGATACTCACAAGTCATGGGGAACATCACATATGAATGCGACATCTTCCCAGCTTTGTGAAGCCTTGCTAATTGGATGTCTGGGATTCTTAAGGATGACTATATCGCTGGTTTATGGCGCAGAAACGTTGTAGAGGGACTTCTCTGGACATGCGAGGGAGACGGCGCGCGGTCAAATGCTCGACTAGAGTCATAGCATGCACTGAGCTAGTCTTGGGCCTCCGACACTAATGAGGTCGCTTACAAACACTGTGCTTCTCCGAGCGAGCAGCTCGAGGAGGTATATTCCACCGTGCTAGATGTCAGCTGCGTCTCTACAAGCTCGCACTGGGCCATTATTATCCCCTTGGAAGGGTCATTCGACTCCCTAACTCACACTATTTCCCCGGCATGCATCTCAATGTAGTCTCAACCCGACAATTCCGACGCAATGACATTCTTTGGAACCAAGAGACGGATCTGCTGTATCACAGAGGGTCAAGAGAGATCATCGCGCAGCTCACGCCCGCGTACGACCAGTGGGTGATAGCGAGAAAGGCAACCTTGACCCTGGAGCCGTTTCTTGGTTCCAAAGAATGTCATTGCGTCGGAATTGTCGGGTTGAGACTACATTGAGATGCATGCCGGGGAAATAGTGTGAGTTAGGGAGTCGAATGACCCTTCTAAGGGGATATCTTGGGCAAGAGACGCGTATTTCCGCCGTGCCCTTGCCCTCTGCGATCATCACTGTGTCTCCCGCGAGAGCGGTCTCATGACTATCCCAGTCAAAGTCTTCTGAAGCAAACCAAGCTAGGTCATTGAAGACATGAGCACTTGCTCTAGAGTTATAGATGACTATGTCCTTCAACGCCGGGTCCTGGGTCGTCACGTTGCTTGAAAGGATGATCGCATTGAGAGAGAGAGTCGGAGGGGGGTCCTGGCTTGAGATCGTCACAGTCGGGGCTTCAAGCAGCTTCTGGGCTTCGGCTTGTTAGCCTCTTCCTCGTGCTGGGAGCTTTTGCTTTCCCCTCCACTCCCTCGTGGGGTTCCACTCTAGGATCTTCTTCCTTTCCTCTGGATGCTTGGCCAGGCGAGCTAGGATTGATGCTTCATTGCTTGGTCGAACCTCCCAATCTGGGGGGGCCCCGACTTTCTTGAACATAGTCATAGCGTTGAAGCATTTCTCCCACCAGGCTGCCTTGTTGGAGTGATGAACCCATCCACAGCCAAGACACTTCCTTGCCTTCGTGACCTGCGCAGCGACTGCTGGAGTGACTGCATTGATAGAAAGAGTCGCCTTGTTGGCTTGTGCTGTCTCTCTGAACAGTCGAGTGAGGTTGGAGAAAGGTGTGAGGTTTTCCCCTAGCAGCTTCTGCTTTCTAAGGTCTTGGTCCCAGTAGCCGTGGAATTCCCTGAAGGCTGGTTGGATGACTCTCATGAAGTCCTTCCTAGCCCTAGCTTCATCGATAACCAGGACACCATAGAGCTGGCATTTCCCCCAGGCCTTCTCAAACTGTGAGGTCCAGAGGTCCCAATCCCTCAATCCACTAGCCTTCTTGACTGCCTCCCAATACATAGCCTCAGCCGTTGTTTGGTCTTGGTCACTAGCCGGGTTGACATAGTCCCTCAAGGCCTGCAGGATCTCCCTCAGCTTGGCTATTTCCTTGATCCTATCCACATAGAGATCATCAAGCGAGAGCAACACGTCCTTCTTCAGCTCTGTCATACGATTCTTCCCTTTATCATAGAGCTTCGTGGTCTTTGCGTATTATAGGTCCCAGACGTATTGGCTATCAGTGAGATCCCTAACAGCCTCACACTCCTCGTCTCTAAAGAATTCAAGATGAAGATTGTAAGACTGTATAAGGGCCTGCCTCTAGTCTACAGTCATCTAGTTCGTGAAGACCGGGATCGAAGGTCTGATAGGCCAGTGATTGTCATCCTTAGTCAGTCTCGGTCCAAGTGAACCATTAGGACTAAGGGATATCTTCTGATCCAGGTCAATAAAGCCCAAGATCTCGTATTCCTAGGCCAATGCCTTAACTCTCTCGAGCCAAGGGGTCTAGTCTTCCCTCTTCCTCAATCTAATAAGGAAGCTCGTCGTTAACGGGGTTAATACCTTCATCAACTCCATCATCGTTATCCATAGTGACTCGTTGAGGCTTCCTTTCGAGGTAAATCGCGCATAAGGGGGGTCTTCGTCTTCGAACTTCGGGTCGATAATCAAGGACCGTAATATCCTTAGCCGTAGGGTCGTAATTAACCGCGAAATCATCATTCCGGTTGGCTTCAATCGAGTTGCACCGGGCTCATAACTCTTAATCGCTGCAATATCGCTATATTCGTTTTGTATCTTCTCTAGCTAGGGGCTGCGCCCGACATGTGTCCCTTCGGGGATTAAGGCCCATCCTTGTGGCCTTACAAATCAGGTGTGGAGCGGGATGTCAGTCCATCTAAGTGCCGACAACCCCGGTCCACCAACAATTATCTTCAGGAATACTCACACTCACTGGCCGGGTGCTGCATGCGACTGTTAAGAAGAATGCCGTTAACCTGAGGGATGCTCCCGAGGCAAAACCTAACAGAACACAAGTGCGCCCAGATCCTCCGAGACTTCTTTTCTAAGACGGTCTCAGCCCTTGGCCTTTGGTTCTTCAGATCGCTCGGAAGATTTCGAAGATGGCCAAAGTGTCTCACGCATGAGACTTGCAAGAGGCGGGACAAACACGAAATGGTACTTGGCATTGGAGAAAGAATGACCAAGTTCAAATCACTTCAGAAAACTCGGGCTTTCTGGATGCCCCGTTGCCAAGTGGAAGTGGGCCTCCCCTGAAAGTTGGCGCAGCCGTGCAAACGAGAGGCTGAACGAAGAGAAGCGCATCTTGTACATCACATAACAATGAAGCAGTTCAACTCGTGTAGTAATATGACCTTTTTATTCGCATCTTGTTCATGTCCAGAGCGCTATTTCATCTTGTCAAACCGCCATACTTCTAGCACCGACCTAGTAACTCCATCGACCGAGGTCCACCAAAACAACGGGCCTCCACGGTTTATACTCGTGTCAATCAAGTTAATCACGGAGAAGAGGATTCGGATCAGGTCTTTGGTCTGCTCGCTGTTTTCAATTATTCAATTTATAAGTGCTAGTATGAGACAACTAAATGTGATTCTGTGACTGATGATCGATTTATTTCGCCCAAGCAGGCTCAGCAACCAACATCGTCGTGACCTGTGCCCCCGCTATATTGCTTTGGATTAATTAGACGTCAGTGACTCAGCGCCAGGGTTGCGAGCCTGACTATGAGATATTCGTTGCCGATGCGGTGGTGAACCGATAGTTATGAGCTGTTGTCACCGGAAAGAAGTCTCGCGATACAGGTTGGCAGGACCACGGGGCAGAAAAACAATTCCAATCGAGCAAATTGTATTTATTAGATTAACCATTTGCAAGCAGTGATCTACGGTACTTCAAGCTGAAACCTAGACCAAAAACAGAAGGGTGCGTTCCTCATCACTGGAGTTACCAAGAGACCTTCAATGTCTATGCAATAGCTGGAGGGGATTTGTTTCGCAAACGGGGACGGATTATAGAATCAATAAAATAGATTTTCTCTATTGCCATTTGGCAATGCAGCGAAGATATCGCTGGGCGACAGTTTAATTAAGGTTAAAAGCTTAAAAAGTCGGGGCCAAAGTCTAATTAATCTATGTGCTTCCCCATTAAGCATTAAGAGATCAACAAAGCAAGTACTTATTTAGACACATAGTGGGCAACGTAAGCCACTTCCATCATGCTACCAGCTCCTCCAAGGGTCTTCGAGTTCGGGGGGCCGGTCTAAGAACAGTGTTAGTGTTGGTTTCTCTTCACGGCAGTTGATATCGCGGCTTTGAAGAACTTACCCAATCACCGCCGACAGCGACGTTGAGAATGATAAAGAGCGGCTCCTGGCACAGAGTCTTCCAGACAGCAGCAGAAGCAATCTGTGCACCAGTAACGCTGTGGAACTTCTTGCCGTCCATATACCAGGTGATCGACTGCTCCGTGAAGGTGTTGCTCTTGCGGTTGAACTCGACATACCACGTGTGGTAGTTGCTGTCAGGGATGGCGATCGTGGAGACAATGCCAGAAGGCTCGTTGCAGATGCCGCCGGGGGTCACATCGCAATGTACACCACCATAGCCAAGCTTCTGTCCGTTGATGTTCTCCATGATGTCGATCTCTCCGCTCGCGGGCCACTTCGTGCCGTGTCGGTTGGAATTGCCCAGAATCCAGAACGCGGGCCAGATGCCCTTCTTGTTGACCATGGGGCTGCCGCCCAGGCGAAGTCGGGCTTGGATCCGCGTGAGCTTGCCGGCTACGGGGGTGAACTTGTAGTTGCTCTCGACTCGGCCGGACGTCCAGCCCATGGGTGCTGTCTTGTCGCCGCGGGGAATCAGCTGCAGCGTTCCCTTGCCGCTCAGTCGGAGGTTGACCTTGCTCTTGGTGTATCTCTGGTATTCACCGTTGTTGACGACGCCTCCGGCGATGAGGTTCCACTGACTGGTGGGTGGTGGCGAATCGGCCGCTCCTTCGAAGCTGGATACCCAGACTTGGCTGTATCCGCTGTAGACCGGCGGCGCCCACGCTAGTGCAAGGGAAAGAAGAGAAAAGAAAACGGTAAAGACCTGACGGAAAGACATGGCCACAGTAAACGAGTGTGTGAAAGTATTGACAAAGTGCGCTACCCAGACAGAAAGAACAGACAGACCAGACCTCTGGTGTTATAATGAAGACCACCCGGAGCACCGAGTACTCAGGGCCCCTTATCGGATCCACCATCCAATGCCCTCTTGAACAAACATTGTCTTCATGGGACAAGCAAGTCGGTTCCTTCACAGGGTTCACCCGTATAATGCCCAGGGTCTATCAATAGTCTTGGTCTTGGGCCAGTCATATGCGGCTCGGCCCACTGACGGTCTCATTACGGACATTGTTCCGGCTGACCAAGCGTGCCTTGATTCTTTTCCAGACACAGCCGAAATACCAGATGAAGAAGACCTGGACGCCACATCCCTTGACCAAGCTGTTCCTGGCGATGGAACATACCACGTCTCATCCTGGAGAATGCGTCTGGGCCAACCACCTGCTGTCACTTCGTCCGGGGGGATCGGGGCTTAATTATAAGTGGGACGACACCATGCCGCCCGTCCGCTTGTAGCCCAACTGCGCTCTATCTTTAGCCAAGCTATGACAAAATCCGGCTAGGGCCTTCCTCTTGGCTGCACGCCGGCGCACCGTAGCGTCGTGTCCACGCGTACACGATCTTTGCAGATTGACTTCCCGGTTGGGTTTTCCCGGGGTTGGCGATCATGAGTCAGGGGCTTTACAAAGGTTAATCTGAGAGACCGGGACGAAATTCACTTCGGCGTTCACCAATTCGGGTTGTCGGGAAACCCTGCAGACCTCGTCTATGGAGGAGCCCGAGACGGACTGGGAATGTCAGCATACCAGCAGTCAGGTTCTGGCCCAAGCGATCCCGGTTAAGAGCAATGCGAACTCAGGTTGGCTGGCAAGGGGTTGTCTTACATAAATGTTTTTCACCCCCAGCCATGCCTTATAACGCGCCCTGGTGTTCTACTCATGCATCAAGTGCTTTGCTGTCTGTGCCCAGATACGAGACATAGTAAATGCATCGTCGGTAACAAGAGTCAACATGGTTATACAGGACCAGCAGTGTTCCAGTGATTAAATCTATCCTTAGAAACAACCAATGTACCATTTCACGGGTGAGACAACAGTTCTTCCCAAACCACGGCCCACCCATCCCACCCACCTCTCCAATTTTGATGCCACACAGTGATCCTTCTCTCTATACTATGCGATCCCACCTTTCCGTATAAGCCATGCGCAAGTTTATAAACGGCCTGAATATGGACGCATTTTGCGGGATATACTGGAGGCCTCCTTGAAGTGACGGAATTTGGCGATACCTTGGTCAAGTTTCGTTCTTCGGCGGACTTTTTGATCACCAGCAATGTGCACCAGCTTAGAATTTCCCTAGTATACATAGGCATGTCTTTAGTAAGTTCAAAGTATGAGTAGCATGCTGCTAATTGTCTCCAGGGTTATTTGAGTAGTATATAGGCGCAAGACCTGCACAAAAGCTGCAAGTGCCGAAGGAATTGACCTTGGATGAAGTATCACAGGACTAAGTCCTAATACTAGAAGTAAACTACCTTCCTATTTGCCACACTTCCATGGCCTTCTGTTTCAATATGTAACTGTTATTCATAGCTAATACAAGTTCCCCAATGCCCGGTGATCAAACCTGAACCTGGTCATCATCAAATTTTAATCAAATTTTGTTTCAATCGCTTGGATCCTAAAAACTACCGACCCTTCCCATCCACTTACACCATAAAGGCATCTAAAATTCCGTCCAATACTGACCAATAGTTCACTGGCTGAATTGAGTTTGAGTCCCTGCAGTGGTTATCAGCGTGGGTGGGAGCCAGGCTGGGAATATGTGTTCGTCACACTCGACGCACTTTATCTGATACCAATCCAAAATGTCCTGTCGTCGACCGCAAAGCCCATGGACGAAAGATCTCCAACGTGTTATTGACACAGCCCTTCCCTCTGGAGAAAGAGAGTACAGCTATCTGTGGTAGATTTTCTTTTTGTTTAACTTTTCACGGTTATAGGTTGTCTCCCTAACTTCTTATTTTGTGCCGCAGCCTATGTCTAGTATCGTATTCTTGAGGGCTCAGCTCAGTGTAGTAGCAACCTTGATCCTAACAACCAAGGCATTCAGAACCATGACAATGTTGAATAATGTCTTTTCAATGTTTCCTGGGTACTGGTGCAATCTAGAGCCTGCCGGGAAAATAAGTATAAAAGTCACAGTAACCGAACGGCTGTGAGTACGCTCTTACAAAGCCAGGAATAACTTGCGCGTCGTAGTTGCAGCTTTGAGAAAAGCCAGCGCATCGCACATACACCAGCGCCTCAGAGTTGAGCAGGTTCAAGGGCCACCAATAGCTTAAGTGGATGAGGGCGCTTCAGAAAGTTTGGGGATATAAGGAAGGGGTGGAGGTTTTATTTCAAGAGAACAGAGTCCCCTACATTTCATCAGAGGCTGCGCAGGAGCAATATTAACTGACAGCTTCCAGCAGGCAGCAGTCACTGTCCCAGTTTGTTCAGTTTTAGAACAATACCTGCAAGCTAGACTAGCTTAGATCTTCCTTCATGATTCACCGGGGTGACTGACGATCAGTCGTCGATCATCCATCTCAATTTACCCCTGTCTACAGCCGAGGCAAGACCCCTGATAATCGATGATGCCAATGTCTCCCATCAGAGACTGTGTTAGCTGATTTTTTGCCTTCGGTAAGAGTCAAATGCATGCATCAGCCGCACAGTAAATAAAACAAGTGTGCCTCTTGATCGTTCCACTTTATAATGGATCCAACCTCGGCATCGTCAGGGGACGCTTGCGCCAAGCATGGTCGACCGGAGTCTCGGGCGAACAAAGACAGCGAGGAACGGTCGATGATCGCCTCGACAGGCATCTTTCACCAAATCAGGTTGTACAGCACGTCCCAATCAAGTTAGCCCGTGTGCGACTTGTTTTATCGTTCACCACGATTCATGGTATCCGAGGATGGACGAGTTTCCAGGGGCTTCCCCGCACATGTGATGGATAAACTCCTCCCATTCAAGTTTGGCGCAGAACTCAAAGTGTTCAACTTTAAACACATAGTTTGTCAACTCTGGCTTTCATACCTGTGTAATTTGGTTGCTCACAGGTGGCGATTCTCACGATGCCCGCTCTCCAAGCATCAAATCCGCTTGCCGCTCCACTGGCGGCCCTGCCATCTGCGGATGGCTTGAACAAGGCACAGTGGCGCATTCTTCTTTCGATATGCGATGCTATTATTCCGTCTGTCGGAGTTGTTGAGCCTACCACAAGCCTCGGCAATCCTGGTCAACCGCGCCATGACTCGAATGACCCACCAACTCTTGCCATCTCCGGTCTCCAACCCTCCGAAGGCCAGGGAGACCTGACTCAGGAGTATCTTCAAGAAGTCCCCTCAGCGATTCCGGAGTTCCAAGATCTGTTGCGCAGGACCTTACTCTTCGTTCTCTCGTCAACAGAGAGAACGCAGCTATTGCGAGTCCTGAACCTTCTCAGGTTCGAAACATCCCTTCCGCATTCCTAACTTCATCCACTAGTTTTTGAGTGAGCAATGAGCTATGAAAGTGGGCGTAAAACTGACGATTCAATTTCAGTTACTCGCCAGTGTCAGCGTTACTTACAGGTCGAACGGCCATCATATCAGACCAGCTACCTCACATTCGCGAGCAAATCCTCCACGACTGGGCCACTTCCCGTTTTGGCATTTTGCGCTTCTTCCAGCGTCAACTTACGTTGCTTGCAAAAGAATGTTGGATTCGCACAACTCCCACGCTGCGTCCCATGCTGGGGTTTCCTCGCATACCAGTCAATTGTGCGTTGGGCGACGGATATGAGTACAACTTCATCCAGCTACCTCCCGGGAACGACCATGAGATCATTGACACAGACGTTGTCATCGTTGGAAGTGGCTGTAGTGGAGGGGTTTGCGCAAAGGAGCTCGCAGAAGCTGGCCTCAGAGTGCTTGTCGTGGACAAGGGATACTACTGGTCGCCCGAGTACTTACCCATGACTGAGGCACAAGGTCCGAACCAGATGTTCATGAATGGGGGACACCTGATATGTTAGTGTGCACGCAGTTCTTTCGTTCCATTTGCCTAGTCTCACGTAACTAAATCATCTACAGCTGATGACGGATCGGTATGCGTCGTCGCTGGCGAGACCTGGGGAGGCGGCGGTGCCGTCAACTGGTCGGCTTCACTCCAGCTTCAGGGATATGTCCGCCGGCAATGGGCAGCGACAGGACTACCGTTCTTCACGTCGACGGCCTTTCAACAGTCTATCGATCGGGTGTGCGACACCATGGGCGTGTCTACCCAGCATATCAAGCACAGCAAGCCCAACCAATTTCTCCTGGAAGGGTCCCGGAAGCTCGGCTGGGCGCACAGCGAGGTGCCTCAGAACACCGGAGGGACAGAACACAGTTGCGGCCACTGTAGCATGGGATGTCGATCTGGCGAGAAACAAGGGCCAGCGGTGGCTTGGCTCCCCAAGGCAGCCGCAGCCGGAGCAAATTTCCTCGAAGGATTCACTGTCGATAAAATCCTCTTTGAGAACATTCGAGGCGAGAGAGTTTCCAAGGGAGTGACTGGTATCTGGAGAGCCAGAGACGAACACGGGGGCGTGGCCGGGACACCGACCACATCACGCAAGGTCACCATCACCGCCAAAAAGGTGATTGTAGCATGCGGCTCATTACAGTCGCCGTTGCTCTTACTTCGATCCGGCCTCAACAACCCACACATCGGCCGCCACCTCTATCTCCACCCGGTTTCCATGGTCGGTGCAATATACGACGCGGAGACACGCCCATGGGAAGGCCCCATCTTGTCCTCGGTATGCTCCGAGTTTGAAAACCTCGATGGCCACGGCCATGGTGTCAAGCTCGAGACCTTGAGTATGATACCCTGGTCTTGGCTGACGTGGGCTCCGTGGACTGGAGGTGCGCGGTTCAAGCAGCTGGCTGCCAGGTTCAGTCACATGGCTGGGTTTATCAGTGTCCCGCGAGACAGAGACACCGGTCGCGTATATCCCGATCCAGTAGATGGACGTTGCCGGATTCAATACCATCCTTCCAAGTTCGACAAGAAGAACATTCTGGAGGGACTGGTTGCGCTGTCTCAAATCAACCACGAGGCTGGAGCCCGCGAGATCTTCACAATTGTGCCAGGCATGGAGACCTACCTTCGCGTCGAGGACGATCTGGAGAGCGTTCCCAACGCTGGAATACCCAAAGAAACATCCGAGGCAGAGTTCGATGCATGGATTGCCAAATTGCGTTCTCATAGCTTCCCTACGCCCCAGTCCTTCTTCGTCTCAGCTCATCAAATGGGGACGTGTCGTATGGCTTCGACGCCCAAAGCGGGTGTCGTGGGCGAAGACGGCCATGTCTGGGGAACCAAAGGCCTGCACGTATTCGATGCAAGCGTCTTTCCTACGGCAAGTGGTGTAAATCCAGCAGTTACTGTCATGGCAATTGCAGACCACCTGAGCAGAACGATGGCGGAAAAGTGGACGAGGGAAAGGTTGTAAGAGAATGAACAAAAGCAGGTCGAGAAGCATCGCCACTAAGCCCATCAGCATTCGCATACCGTTCTTTGACGAGGAAGGCTACTACTGTACAAATCCCTAGAGCTTCCTCGGCATGGACTGCCTCCTTCGCAGGACAAAGAGAGAGAGAAAAGATCTGCCCTCGCCGCCGTATCCGTCGCCACCAAAGGAGCATCTTCGACACTCGACTTGTCGTGAGCAAAGAGGCTGGATACAATACCACTAAGTTTTGCCTGTCCGAGATGGGGTCCTGATTTTGTCTCCCTCGATGACGGTCTTTACTGTGACATGGATCGCCGCGAGTGCCCTTCCCGTCTGCTGTCCGATGGCCAACGCCATGGCACGTTTAATGCAGCGACCATGGAGGTCACGTAGGGAAGACAAGCTCACCAGGGACCAGATCCTCTCGCACATGGACTTCACTGATGTTATTCAGTGATAGAGGTTGGCACTTTTCCTCGGAAGTCTCTTCTAGCTCTCCTTAATTGCCACCCGTTAGACAGCACTTCCTACTGTGTAGCCAGGCTTTCATAGCATATGCACATAACCCTTTAGTTCCAATTGTGATGTCAAGGCACCTGTGTGGGCTTTTCTTACATCTGCAGTTCGGCTTCTCACTTCTGCGTTTAAAGTGAGCAAGAGAGTGAATAGGGAACGTAGTATTTGGGCTAGGAAAAAAATAAAGACATGAAACGAAGCTGTAACAGGCATCCTATATGGCTTTAATGGTCAGTATACAGACCACGAAGCAAATAGGTCCGGAAAAGAGAAAAAATCGGGCTGTGAGGACTTGATTGTTAACGTGTCCCGATGAACCGCCCAAATGTGGTTGGGCGCCAGTGGCAACAGAGCATTACTCTCAAACATCCAGTTATCACATGGAAATTTTCGTGCAAAGGGCACCTCATCTGGTTCGCCTTGCAAAATTTGCCCTTCTTATCCCGCTGGCAGTTGCCCTTACTTCTCAAAGGGCAATGATGAACCGTGCTGGACCTAGTGTATCCCACATTCGTCTTATAGCACAAGACTCTTGTTGAGTTTAGTGACGAGATGATATTTGATCTATGGAAGTCGCGACAGTTCTAAAACCTAGCGTAGTAGTTAGCACAATAGACGAGGGGGGTCTTTGCGTGAAAGGTGAGGTGTTGGATGGACAAGAGTAGGAGCGAAAAGTAGTACAACTTGCGAGAGATTTATAAACCAGGCAGTGACCTGGAAAGTTCTTGGCGAGGTATGGATCGCTGGAAGAAGAGGGAATGAAGTCCTGAGGGAACAGTGCAGTTGATGTAGATAGAGATCAAGATGATTCTGATGATAGAGAATAGTTAGGTGAGGAAGGCAGGAGAGGAGAGCCGCCGCAGATGTTTCAAATACTGGGCTAGGGATCGAGCAAACAGCTGTTGAGAATAATAGAAACGCAAACAACAAGAAGCTATTGTGATAATCAATTAAATCTCAAGAACTGTTGAGATCTCAGCCAGACGTGAGCGCGTTGTGGGCTATTGAGGCAACCAGTTTGCGATACTGGAGGAGACTTAATCACTGGCAAATGTGATGCCTCCCACATTGTTCTTGTTGGTCACATCCTGGCAATACAGGATTACAGAACAGGCAGGTGTGCAGAAAAACAGCAATAGCACAATGAGAAAATCAAAATAGCTGGGTTGTTGGAACTTTGTCCTATATGTTGTTGTGGTGAAGATGAACTTTGCGCGTGGACATTCGGTTTTCACGTTGGGGTCATGATCGCTCATCCGGTCTCATCACAGCTTTACCAACAGTGGACTAATTGTGTACTTGTAGTTTATTTTGCAATTACCATCACCTTGTACTTCCGCGTGAGTATGAAATCCGACCGGGGCAAAATCTGCGTCTCAATTCTTGTTTGCGTCTGGTCGGTAAAGACTTGCCCATTTCTGCAACATAGCCTCAGCCTCCGTGAAGTCCTGGCTGTATCGCAAACCCGCCATAGCAAATTGGACCAGCCGTCTTGCAAGCGCATACACAGGATGGTAGGCAAATCTAAGGTAATCTTTACCCGCGGCTTCCTCAAACAACATTTTCAACTCCCTGCCTTCTGGGGTGGTAGGTGGGTTGTCGTTCACTGTCCACTTGTATTCGTTGTCGTCGCTGTGCCTATCTTCCCAGTCCCAGATCCATCGAGGCGGAGCACAAGACATGAACGCAGGAGCGAGCACTGCACTGTCCCAGTCGAGAACTGCGGAAACGATGGGGATTCGCTCATTGGAGGTTAGATTAGTCATAGTATTGCAAGGAGCGAAATCCAGATGTGCGAGCGAGTAATGAGTATCGGCAAGCCATCCACCGGCGTCAAGTTCGGCAGCCATCTCGCAAAATCCGTCCTGTAAAGAGGGTTCAAGGATGTCATTCGGATCGTGCTCCAAGCTGTAGGCCTTTTGGGCGAAAAAGCTGGTCGTGAGAAGCTCGCGAATGGATTGGGTCTTGACGGAGGCTTCGTATGATCTGGGGGTCTGAGGATCTGATATTCCGAATTGGGCGACATGGAGCGGCGATCCAAGGCGTTTGTCGTCGCTGGGCATGGCAAACCTTCCAGCGTCGCTGCTCTGGACAGCCAACATCTGATGGAATACGCCACCGAGCTCTCGGGCGACTCTACATCGCTGCTCATGGCTCAGTTTCGGAAAGGCCGAGCTGAGGGCAGCTCCCGGGATGCGAATCTGGATTGTGTATGGAAAGCCAAGGATGTTTTTCGTCGTCTCGTCGAAGGTCACGACTTCGGGGCAGGGGATGTTGGTATGGTGGTGTAGGAACTGTATGACGGCGACCTCGCTATCAACCTGGGCATCCTCGAACCGGGGAATGCGCAAGATGTACTCGGCTTTTGTATCGGCATCGGTTTGAGCACCAGGAAGCTGTCTTGTCAACCCGATAACGCGGTTGAATTCACCTCCTTGTAGGCGCTCGATGGTGATTTCCTCCGCAGTGGCATCAGGCCAAATGACGTTGACTGCAAGGTCCAAGACGCGGGACTGAAAAGTGGAAAACGGCTCATGATCATACACCAATCGTTGAGGACTCCGATCTGTAGCTCGAGTGTCCGCTAAGAGATCCGATTTGAGTTTCGCCCGGGGTTCCGCATCGGGTTTCGCATCGAATTCCGCATGAAGTTCCACTTGAAATTCCACTTCGAGTTCCGCTTCGAGTTCCGCTTGAAGTTCCGCTTGAAGCTCTGCTTGAACTATCGCTTGGAGTCTCGCCTGGAGACTCGCCTGGAGTCTCGCTTGGAGTCTTGCTCGGAGTCCTGGATGGAGTCCTGCGTGGAGTGGTGGGTGCAGAAGCCATTTGGGTGCCAAAGGTTCACGATATTGCGAAAATGGAAGGTGATGTCGTGACGGAAACTCCAACAAGTTGTGTACGCCAGAGGTGAATCACACTGCAGGTCCACGTGACATTGCTCGGGGCGCCATCGAACTTATTATGTCCATGATGCGACTGCCTTTTTCAGAAACTGCCTTAGTAGTCTTTCAAGTTGCCTTGGAGCTTGGGCTGTTCTCGAACGAGTCCCTTTCAATGCATATGGAAACAAGGCAGATGGGCGGGTTGACTCTGAATACAACCTCGCAAGCGCACCTCAAGCAGCACTATCAGCCTACCCAGGTGGCACTAGCTCATTATGAGCCATTCGATCCCTGTGAGTCAACCAGCTTTTCGTCGAGTAGCAATGAATTAAAGCATCCCAACCTCTCCCTAGCATAGCAGCGCATACACGCCGGTGACTCTTTCAGACAATCAGCCAATAGACAAGCTCAATTGCTCGGGTACAATGTGGAAACGGTGGTCACCCGAAGCCATTACTCAGCCACACGCCCCCAACGCCACAACCTCAGGCTCCATCCCGCTTACCTTGCTGTGCTTCTGGATCTGAGGAGAGTGCCCCGCCATGTTCCAGCGAGCGGGCGGCCTAAATAAAATCTGGTCGACATGACCGACTTCCTCTCTACAATAATCTTCGAACGCCGAACCCGTTCCACTACCAAACTTTGAGATCATTCCCTGCGTCCGAACCTACGCCGCCGTTCGTTCCATCGCCCTTGCGTGAGGCCCTTGGCCCTGAAACCCGCTCCGAACCCGATACCCAAGAACACAGAGATCCCTCCCGTTCGCTACAACATTCATCATCGACATCCATGGCTCCCCCCGAAGGAGACAGTGCCTCTGCGCCGACGCCCTCTGAATCCCAGTCTCAACCGCGCGGCGGCGATGGCGCTCGTGGCCGCGGTCGTGGACGGGGCAAATCGAACCAGAACCGACGAGGAGGTGCCCGTCGTGGACGAGGCGGAAACGCCGACTCGGCTGCCATCCCAGCCAGCCCGGCTGCCCAGGATGTCGCGGCCGCAGCCTCAAGGGCTCACGCCCTGGGTTCTGGAGCTGTTGCCAAAGCCACAGATGGTGATGAAGATGACGAGGACGAGGTTTGCTTCATCTGCGCAAACCCCGTCGCCCACCACTCCATTGCGCCCTGCAACCATACCACTTGCCACATCTGTGGACTTCGCATGAGAGCCCTTTATAAGACAAAGGATTGTGCTCATTGTCGAGTACGCCTCCTCATGCCCCCTTGCATATCATTCACTTACCGATAACTCCAACAGACCCCAGCCGACTTTGTCATCTTCACCGACGACGCCGAGAAGCGATTCGAGGATTACACAAGCACCGACATCACCACTACCGACAGCAACATTGGAATCAAGTACACCAACGAAGACATCGTCGGTGACACCGTCCTCCTTCTCCGATACAACTGCCCAGATCCCTCCTGCGACTTTGCCGGGCTGGGCTGGCCTGATCTGCATCGCCATGTCAAGGCCACCCATCGCAAGCGCATGTGCGACCTCTGTACCCGGAACAAGAAGGTATTCACTCACGAGCACGAGCTCTTCGCCGACCGCGAGCTAGAGAAGCACATGCGCCACGGCGACGACAAGCCTGGTGCTGCCGATCAGACCGGCTTCAAGGGGCATCCGCTCTGCGGCTTTTGCGGCGAGCGCTTCTACGACGACGACAAGCTGTACGAGCACTGTAGGACGAAGCACGAGAGGTGTTTCATCTGTGACAGGAGAGATTCTAGAAAACCCCACTACTACCAGGACTACGATGCCCTCGAGCAGCACTTCAAGAAGGATCATTTCCTTTGTGCCGACCGAGAGTGCCTTGAGAAGAAATTTGTCGTCTTTGATACAGAACTGGATTTCCAGGCCCACCAACTGAGTGACCACGGCGGCCGATCTGCTGGACGAGATGCCCGAGTCGTGGATATCTCAGGGTTTGACTTCAGGCAGACGTATCAGCAGGAGCGAAGGGGAGGAGGTGGAGGCGGAGGCGGAGGCGGAGGCGGAGGCGGAAGCGGAGGCGGTCGTGACGGAGAGGGCCGCGGTGGCAGAGAAGGCCGTAACAGGGCCCGAGGCCGTGATCCAAACGCAGAGACAGTGCCGGTCAGCTCGGCGCAGCCATTACGGAGAGACGAGCTCGCCTTTCAACGCCAGATGGCCATTCACTCGGCCCAATCAGTATCAAACCGTACCTTTGGTGGCCAGCTATCTGGCGCCGCCGCTCCTTCACCACAACCGCGCAGTGGTGGTAACTCGACGCCTCGATCAAGTCAAACCAACCTCAGCAGTCCCATGGAATCCCTCGCCGTCTCCGATACGGCCAATGTTTCCCCCGAGGAACGGGCCCGCCTCGTCCGCCACGGCGCCGTGATTGAACGGGCCTCGAACCTCCTCGGCAACGATACTCAGAGGATGAGCACCTTCCGTGCCCACATCTCCTCGTACCGACAAGGCGGCTTCACGGCGCCGCAGCTTATCGACGCGTTCTTCACCCTCTTCGCCGACACTTCCTCCAACGCTCTTGGCACCCTGGTGCGAGAGGTAGCGGAGCTGTATGACGACAAGAAGAAGGCCGACGCGTTGCGCAAGGCCTGGCAAGACTGGCGCGCCATCAACGAGGATTACCCCAGCCTGCCCGGCCTCAGCGGCATGCACGGCGCCACGTCCAGCTCGAGCGGATGGGCCGACGCTTCAGCGGCCAATCCTGCTGTCCCGACGGCGGCGCCCTCGCAGAAACACTCTAACCGCGTGCTTAAGCTTAAGAACAGTACGCGATTGGGTGGCCCGGCTCCGGTCACTGGCAAGAAACCGTCGACATGGGGCGCCGGCCCCGCCCTCCAAGCCCCGTCATCGTCGGCCTTCCCATCCCTGTCCGCCGCCGGATCCTCATCGGCCGCCGGCCCCTCTTCCAGATCATCCTCCCAACCGTCCTGGAACGCCGGCTCGTCTGGCCAAGCCACACCCCCCCCTCTCAACCGACCACGCAACACCCGCGGTGGCGAGGACGCCTTCCCCGCGCTCCCCACTGCGCCCAAGCCCCAGACCACCATCTTTGGCTATGGAAACGGCCGTCTGGTGCGCCGCGACTACGGCCACCGCGAGAGCAACTTCCAATGGGGCGGCAGCGGGTCCTCGACGCCCGCCGTCGAGGAGCCGGCGGAAGAAGCTGACGACGGAGCCAGCAAGGGAAAGAAGGGCGGCAAGAACAAGAAGAAGCAGGTGTTGGTGCAATGGGGATAAACGGAATATCCAGCCCGTGTTCTTTAAAGTGTTCTTTGAAGATTGTCGGATGTCCTGACGGTATGCCTCGGAGAAATGCGGGTTAGGAGACAGTGAACGAGCGTGCAGAGAGGCAAGGCGTGGATTTAGGCGTTGTAACGAAGGATATCATCGGCGAATGTGTTGTGTTGTCGAGTTGTCGAGTTGAAACAGGATGACCAACGTCGACTGAACACGACGGGCATGACGAGGCCCCTTATGATGAGCGAATGTTCTGTGGAACCTAGGACAGGGAGGTTTGGATAAAACCAATTCAAGTGTATTTGCATCCTTTGTGGATGACCCTCGGCATGGAATGACTTGCCCAAGTAGGAGTCCCGATCTAGGTACGGAGTAGACGCCTGAAACATGTTCTGGATAGCCCCGCCATGGCGTATCGTTCCGAGCTGACAGGGAAGCATCTGGATCGACCTGGCGTGTAGACAGACACCCACAACGAATAAACTCAGCTCACCACGACCTTGTCAGGGGGATGCAGACGACTTGTGAATCTTAGTGGCAGACTCGTCACAGTTGATCAGCCATTACATCCAAGTTTGTGACACTCGCTTTTCATAACTATACGTGATACTAGACAAACATTCCGGGCTCGTGCTTCCTTCACACTGCCTTGCCCGAGCCATCCAACACAAAAGAAAGCATCCACAATGGCCAGGGTCTCAGGCGGTAGGGGCGGCGGGCTCGTAGTATTCCCTAAACCGATCCGTCTCCTCCCATCGCACATTGTACACGATATTCCAACACGTCAGCAACAACATAGGAAAGCGAACCGTCCAGAAACTCAAGTAACCGTCTGGCAAGGGGCCCACAGTCCGCTTCAAACTATCCGTCATATCCTCGTAGTGGTTCTTCTTGTTTCGCAGTGCTCGCAGCAAGTCCAAAAGCCTGGATCCATTGTACTTGCGCTGCTTGCCAAGCGAGTCGATGAACTCCCGTGGTAGAGCCCGAAGGAAGTCACCCTTGGTGACCTTCGGTGCATGACTTTCCAACTCGGCGAGTGCCGGCGATGGAGGATCTCGGATTTCTTTTTCAAAATGATCCGACACGTCACACAGAAAGGCCAGTCGCTTTTTTGTTGACCAGAAGAAAGGATGCGACATGACGTCCCTTGCCGTCGGCCTCTTCTTGGGGTCGGCCTCGAGCATTGTCGCAATGAGATCTTCAGCCTCGTATGCGAAATCGCCGAGGGCATTGAGGGGGGTTAAGTTATACTTGCCCTTGCGGATATTGACCTCCCTCATGTACCTGTCGCCGCAGTCGAAGGGATGAGAACCATTAGTCAAGACGTAGAAAAAGACCAATCCGAGCGAGAAAATGTCGATAGCACGTGTAGCCCGGCGGTTGTGAAGCATATTGTCCGAGACCAGAACAGAATTCGAGCCGCTCTGAGTGCTCATGTCCATCAGTCCAGACTCGCGAGCGTCGTCGTCAATCAAGAGCTCGGGAGCACGCCACCCAGAAGTACCAGCTGCCCTACCAGTGGTCGCGCCAAACGACGACTGCCCACCTTCGAGCTTCTTGCAGAGCCCAAAGTCAGACACCAACAGGCGAGGTCGGCCGTCCTTGCCCATGTTGACGAGAATGTTTTGCGGCTTGAGATCTCGGTGGACAATTCGGAGTCCATGAAGATGGCTGATCCCATTCGTGATCTGATAAAGCACATTTGGAACGTCGCGTTTCCCAGCGTTGGCCAGCTCTCGGAAGAATTGGGGCTTCTCCACGACATCAGCCAGCGAAGCAGCGCAACGTTCCAGAGCAATGTAGAGAAAGCCGTCCCGCATCTGTTGCGAGTGGTATCGAATGACTTTTTTTTTCTGTTAGCATAGATTCATCAAAAGGGGTTGCGGCAGTGTTACCGTTTGGATGATCGTCGCTCTCCCTCAAGAGCCTGGTTTCCTGAGATGCGATATCATAAAACTGAATCAACATCCGCTTAACAGCCACTTCGCGACCGTCAAACATTCCAGCGAATACCAAGGTTCCGTTGCTGCCTGTTCCCAGTTGCTCATCGGTGTTGACCTCTATGTTTCCCATGCGAATGATCGGGCCCGTCACAGACTGCATGTCGTTGGCAACTGTCATGACATCAGGCTCCAAGCTCGGCCGATCACCCAGCTTCTTTGCATTATTAACAGCGTCCTCGACACTCTGACCGGGTTCGTCTTCGCGCGATTGGGACAACTCCCGTGCTCGAGCCTTGCGGTGTTTGACTCCTCCTCGTCGTCCCCTATGCGCTTTCTTCTTCTTCTCGGGAGGCCCGGCTGCGTCATCAGCATTTGCACCGTCGGCTACAGCAGGAGTGTCAACAGAGACCCCCGCTGGTGGCCTAGGTGCTTCCCTGTGGGCCGTTTCTGCCTTCTTCTCCACTGGCTCCGGCTTCTCCTTATCTGTATGGACAGGTACAGCCGGTTCAGAAGATGCAGGGGTCTCCTCAGCCTTCTTCTCTGCCTTCTTTTCTTCAACCCGGGAGACTCCCTGTGTGTGATCCAACAAATCCATCTCTTTGTCGCTGAAATCATCCTCAATGAGCTGGGGATCAGGCTTTTCCGAGAGGTAGTATTGAATTTGGTTAATGATACCCTTGCTTCTGGCCCGATGATACGATCGTCTGAGCTTCTTCTCATTGTAGATCAGGGTGACGAAGAATAGAATAATGAGAATCGGGTTGCTGATGAACTCGGTAACACTTTTTGCGGCACTTTGAGGCAACGACTTAACCTTAGTAATAATGGTCGGCTCATCGGGACGCTCCGAAATTGCTGGGATATTCGAATCGTTGTCCTTGTCATTGTACTCATCGTACTCATCGTAATCATCAAGAGAGCCCGCAGGCAGAGTCGGTGGTTTTTGGTAGGTTCCTCGAAAGCTCTCGAGGAAGTGTGTCCCAACCAGTGCCTCGTTAAGCTTGTCTTGATTGATGGTGTCCCAGGCAGGCGCGATTTCCCACCAATCGGGACGGGATATCTGGGCAATCGGGGCATTGATGATGAGAGGGTAGGAGCGACCTGACATGGCGTACCAGCTCCCAGACCGAGTCTGGTTCAGGAAGATGCTGTTGCTGCGCATCCGAGCGATAGTTTCGTCCTGTGATGGCATCGGTGGCTGCGGAAGAACGACAAGGTCTGGGTTACTCTCCAAGGTGGCATCCCATGGTCGACAGACATCGAATACACGAGCGACCGGGGCTGCGAATTCTTCGCTAAAGAGGGGCTCAGCCTTCTCAGAACGGGCGTAATCAAAGGCATACACTTTGCCGTCGTGCTGGCTGGTAATGTATCGGCTGTCAAGGGAGGAATGATGCTGCTGGTAAAGATCATTATCGAAATTGTTCGGGATCCATTCGGAGTATTTGAGGGTCGCAATTGCCTGTCCGTTGTCGCGGCGCTGGATGCCAACAGTATACTCGGTCCTTCCCAGGGTGATGGTGCCGGTAGAACTGCACTCTTCGTTGTCCTTGTCGTACAGAGTGTTAGGCCGAAGGCAGCTCTCCGCCTCGTTGATGTGAGAACCCCCGGAACCAAACCACTTCAAGACCCTCCCGGTTGCTGCATCGAGGGTAATCATGGTGGTCTTCTTGTCGCCTGTGTAAACCACTGGTGGGTCGTCGTGGGCGTGGGGCGCCAAGTCTTCGACAAGCTTCTTCATGGTGTAGCCGGTCCAGGCGAGGCCGGCATTGGAGTCGGGGATCCAAACGTAAATAGCTCCATCGCGATTAGGCTCGACGGCCCATATATAATGGTCAATGGAATTATAGTCGTCGTCGAGGATGGAATGATTGGTGCGATGGTGCTTCGTCTCGACCATTGGTTGGTCGACCTCGAGGTGCCAGCGTTCCTTTCCGGTCCGTCGGTCATTGGCGTATAGGTCTCCATCGACGGTCGCCAGAAGAACAAAGTCTTCTACTTCCCAGTCCTCCAGACTCCGCGCAATCTGCGGCGAGGATAGCCCAGAGGCAGGGATGCTGCTGGGCCGTTGATGTCGTGAAGGGTTTGGTGCTCGGACGGACTGAGCCGGAGCCAAAGTTGCGAGGGCGCTCGCATCGTCAGGGATGATTATATGTTGGGGATCATTCTTTCGATTCTTTTTGATGGGGATTTGCTTCAGAGGGTCTGGTTGCTGCCCCTGGTGGAGCTGGCGCTTCTTGAGCGAAAGCGAAGCAGCTCTCTTGATGGACTCGATGGTCTGGCGGGAGGTGTCGGCGACATCGAGGGGCGTGGCGGCCCAATGTTTGTGGGCAGCGGCATCGTCATCGACCTGTTGGCTGCTGCCACCGAGGTTTTGGAGGTGTGGGAGCGGTTGGGCGGCGGGTCGGTGCTGCTGCTGAGCGTCGACAAGCTGGATCCACGGTAGGAGGATGATGGCAAAGGCGAGAAGAAGTTTCTGTTGCTGGGAGGGCCGACGTCCCTCGCCAGGAGGTCGTCGCAGCATATCGCGGGCAGGGTGCGTGCGGGAGCGGGTGCGCGATCACATGGAACCCGCGGCCGCTGGAGCTGGCTGGTTTAGGGCGGTGGCCGTCGTGGAACAACAGTGGCCATGCCAAACGGGATCCGAGGCGATGAGGAAGAGAAAGGCGGTTGGGTTGTCGACGCTGCGGACGGAGCAATGCAGGATGAAGTCACACCACGCTCTTTGAGGTCAAGAGGGAAAAAACGGATACTTGCGGAGGTGGAAGGGGAAGTGGAAGCAGATGTGGGGAAAGGGCGGTGGATTGAAGCGGCGAAGTCGGACCCCTGGGCGGGTTGAGGATGAAGGCGATGGCGCTGGTGATGATGAGGATGAGAAGTCGTGGTGGTGGTGGTGATGATGATGATGTTAGAGGTTTGTTTGAGGAGCACGGGACGGGCGTTTAATGTTGGAGACAGTGGTGAGGTGACGGGCTGGATGGGACGGGAATGGGAACGGCAGGGAAGGGAACCTCCTTCCGAGTCCTTGCCCTGCGCTGACGCCGGGCACCCTCCTCACTATTTGGGCACACACACACATACACACGCTCACTCACCAAAAAAACACTCTCACGTATCTAGGCGGGCGCATACTTTACACTGGGGACGCGTCCTGCTTCAGGTGAAATCAGGTACGAGGTCAAAAAGTACGTACACTCAGTTGGCACTGTGCTGAGTGAGCATGTTTCCTGTGTGTGTGCCTTGTGCACAAGCACGCAAGGAAGCTGCTGGCTAAGGGCTAACGCGGACCCGGCACACCGTGCAGGCATGTCCAAGGTTCACACAGTGCGGCCTTGTCCATGTCATTCCATCCTCCCCCTTCCCCTCAGGCTCGGTTAAAAAAAAAAAAGCATGGAGATCTCCTCATGCACAGATGCTGATCTCCTCATCCAAAGTTGTGGAACATCCGATGAATCAAAGCATAAAGAGGCGTCACAGGTGAGGTCGATTTCTCAACAATCGTCATCCGAGAAGCGTATTTGTGCAGCATCACGAACAACAACTCGAGCGCAGGTCAGACTGCTAGCTCCATGTACAGTACGGGGCACATGCCGACCTTCCAGTGTGAGATCAGACTCGGAAAAGAGGGGCGGAAAGAAGGAGACAGACACTTGGCATTTGTTAGTGTTTTTGCTCTGTATTTTTGCACGGCTGGAGCATGCACGTCACGAGCACAGCACAACCTGGTTGGCCCGAATCCCTTCCCTTGCAAGCCTCCATGTCATCATCGCCATGGCGGGTTTCAAAACCTGTCGAATAACAGAAACTGGCTGTCTCGTAATGATCATTCGCACAGTGTGTTCGTAAGCTCGTTTCGATGTTTTTTCTTGTTTTTGCACAACCACATCCGTTCTATCGAGGAGACGAGACGGAGCTCGGCTTGCACAGTGCGCTTTGCACTATATATTTAATGAGCTTCGTCCTCGTGTTTTGTGGGTTCGCTTGGGCTGTCCCGTCGCACCCGGTGGCGGCTAGGTGGTCCGTGCTCCGAGTCCCTCCCGTCCCTCCCTTTTCAACGGCTTGCCACTGCGGCCAATGAGTCCGTTCAGGGGCGTGAAACGGGTTGGATTAATGACGTGATGCTTCAGGGTAGCGATCTGAGAAACAAGTTGAAGAAAGGCGACGACATATGTCGTACCTTAACGCGTGAAGCTATGAATCCTATGCCGCATAGATGAATCCTATGTCGAATAGATGGGGAAATCAGGCACTAGCATTCAGGCGTCACACCCTTCATTTCCTTGTGTTTGTGCAACGTGTCAACAGGGTCCCCTGTGAACACTAACTTGCTCCCAGCCCCTTTGTGCTATTCCTCACCTTTACGATAAATACGAGTTGGACTTTGTACTTTGTACTTTGTGCCTGAGCACACAGTCTAGTATCAAACATAATCAGGCTGCCCAATTCGGGGCCATGTTTCTTTCCGCAGTCTAGTTTCTTTGTGGATAACCTTGAGCTCCAGTTGGTAGAAATACCGGTCTAAGGTTATTAACGATATGAATGGTGTGTTGGTTGTATTAGACTCCCCGTTTAATAGAACCAACGTGCACTTGCGCGATGATAAGGAACGGTATATAATTTCACGCGTATTAGGTCCCAGCTCGTGTGAGATGGGGGCCTAGGAGGCAGTCCTAGATCGCTGTTCGTGATAGTCTAGGGTAGTCTCCGTACAACGACCAACCTAGAAATAAGCTGACAACAAACCAGTCAAATGGTTTAAAGAGTAGTTGAAGGTGTAATAAACTTGGAATGCAAACTCCTATGATAGACGAGCTGGGACATAATCTAGAATCTAAAGTCGTTGATAAAAGTATACTACAGTCTAATGAATGCACAGCTATACACCAGCGAAACACCTCTATGTACAATTAATGCATCGGCAAATCTGCCATCTTACTTGCGGCACAAACGACCGGTCTGGAGCGTGAGCCAGCTGCTCAGCGTCTCGAGAAGATCGCCGTATAGCAGCCCACCCAAGAAGTCGGCAACATCGGTAATCTCCCAGTCCTCGCTGCCGACCGCCGTGGGCGCGTAGAAGACGCCCCAGGGATCCAGCTTCTTCTTCAGCGCGTACAGACGCTTGTAGTTGTCGGCGCCGTAGAAGGCCTGGCCGAAGTTGGGCTCCATGACGTCGCCCTCGTTGCCGTAGCCGCCCGACCCGGGCGACACCTTGCGCAGACGCTCCATCCAGTCGTTGGTGATCTTCTTGTTGGTGGCCAGGATCTCGTCGGGCGTGCTGTTGTCCACGTCCCAGCCGGAGCCGACGATGGCGAACATGGACACGTCGCGCCACGCCGGGTTGAGGGCGCTGGCGGCGGCGCCTTCGGGGGCGGCGCCGTTGATGTTGTACGAGATGAGCACGGAGCCGTCCTCGACGATGCTCTGGACCGCGTCGAAGGTCGCCTCGCGCAGGTCGGCGTCGTCCCAGTTCTTGCGGGGGATCAGACGCGACGCCGTGCGGACGCTGGACGCGCCCACCGACTCGGTGGGGAAGTGGTTCTTCCACGTGTCGTAGAAGTTGTCGTGGGTGAAGAAGGTGGGCTCGATCTTGAAACCGATGGAATCCCACTCCTTGAGGAGAGGCGCCACCATGGCCTTGAACTGGGGGAGCTCCATGCCGGGGACGAGCCAGGGCAGCATCGACCACGTGTAGGCGTCCTGGCCGGCGTTGAACAGGACCGAGTAGCCGTAGGTGTTGTTGTCGTTGTACTCGGGGAACTTGGCCCAGTAGGTGCGCAGGCCCTTCCAGAAGATCTCCTTGGAGACGTTGGCTTCAGCGGTCGACAGGCTCCAAGTGACACCCGAGAAGGTCATCTTGGGCCAGACCCGGACAGTCAGGGAGACGACAACACCAAAGGTGGCTATATCAGTTAGCAGTCATTCACAATGACGGAGTATGGGTGAGGGAGACAACTTACAACCGCCGCCACCACGGACAGCCCAGAAGAGCTCGGGATTCGTCTTCTCATCGGCAGTCACGAAGCGACCGTCAGGGGTGACAATCTCAACGCTCAGGACCTGGTCAGATCCGAGGCCGGCAATGGGGGACATGGGCGAGTGGCCACCCATCGAAGTAAAGCCACCAGCAACACCGACAGTCTAGCACCCAGGAGTTAGCCACAGTACATAGTGTGTTTATGTCAGATTCATCCACTCACCCTGCACTCGCCGCCGACAGCGGTGTATCCATACTTGTTCGCGGCCTCGTACAACTCAAACACCTGGATACCCGCGCCGATCTTGAAGGCCGGGCCCTTGTACCCACCAGCCGACTTGTAGTTCTTGAGGAACTGCAGCTTCTTGAGGTTGTGGGTCCAGATGTTCAGGGATCCGGCGCCAGTAGACCTCCCGAGGAAGTCATGGCCAGTGTTGCGGATGACCAGGCGCAGGTTGAGGCTCCGGGCGAAGTTGACGGCTAGCTGGATTTGCGACGCTGTGGTGGCATTCACCGAGTAGACGGGAAGACCGCCAAGCTGGCACGTAGCACCGTCCTTCTCCGCGTCCTGAGGGAGACAAGCATTGCCCTCGTAGAGAGGGTACATGTTGGCAGTGGGATCCTCATCGCTGGGATCACCGATGTTAGTGGCGAACTCAAAGGAGATCAGGGTCTAAGGGGAAAGAGAAGGGTTGGACGAACTGAGTATCGGAGTTGGACCAGTTGTCAATGATGCGAGAGCACTCGGCGGCGTCGTAGTGCTCGCCGGAGTAACAGACGGCACCAAAGGGAACCGTCTTGATGAGAGCACCCCCGGTCAACAGGTTGAAGACCTTCCACACGGTTTTACCCGGCCACAGCAGGTCACCGGGCATGGTCTTGCAGGAGGGAAGACCCAGTCCCAGACCACGTTCGTAGACGGAGTTTGCATCCTCACCGAACTGGAAGGCTTTAATGCCGGTAAGGTCTAGGTCCGTGAGGTTTGCCAAGACAGCATCGGTAAGCTCAAAGTTATCACCAGCGATTTCCGCAGCGGGAGCGACGGTTGCCTCATCAGCAGCTGGGATATAGAGTCAGAAAACAGGGTCCAAGAGCCAAGGCAATCAATGTACGGCGGCAGGAGGTGAAACGCCAGTTGATTGATTACTTACAGATTACCCGGCCATCGACGTTGATAGTCTGAGCGTTGACGAGGTTGCCAAGAGAGGCGGCCAGCACAATGGCTCGAGCAAGAATAGCCATGTTGACGAGCTTGCCGATCAGTGGAAAAGGGTGTGGATGGAATGGAAGAGAAGTATCCGAGAGGCTTCAGGCCGGCGGTGATTGGTATTTTATGTCACGTCCTCGTGGCATTGTAGCCCGAACGTGAGCCCGAGTATCCGGGTCAGCTCCAAGGGACCAAGAGAATCCATTGACAGCGGATGGAACGATGTTGGTCGCAACGTCGAGCAAGCGGTTGAGGCAACTATGCCGTGTTGAGTAGGACTGCCAGTTGGTTCTGCGTGGCTTCAGTTCCATTCAGTAATCTTTCTAAACAAATCCCTGGCTCCCTGAGGAAGTCTGTAGCCGAGATGCCCACCGACCAGATGGTCGGAGGAGCAGCAGGCCGTTGCAGGCAAAGATCGGCATGGCAGGCTGCTTGGCCAAGCAAGTTGAGGCATTGCCTCCGGACATTGCAAATGGAGGACCAGGGACAGAGTTGGTTCACCAGCCACTCTTGGACGACGCGATGCAGCGGAACGGACTAGTGTGAGACATGACCTGATAGCTGAGGACGAAGGACGGAGAGGTTGCATCGAGGGAAGAATGATTTGACTCTAGTGAATGTTCCTGGCAAGCTAGCAAGTTGTTCCTGGCATTGTACTCCGTACACTGGTGCAGTAGTGTTCCTGGTGAGTTTAGTAACAAGTCGTTAGACCCTTGCAAGTGATCAACATGCATCTCCCTACCCGCGCAGATTAAGCAGGGCCCCAACGAGAGGGGCCGGATCGTTTCATCTGCACCAAGGTCTGCGCGGCGGAACCGGCTTCTGTCGATTCCTACAGATGAGCATCTCGATTAACGAGATCAATCTCTGAGAACGAGATGGGAAGAAGATGACGATGATGAGATGTGGTGAAGATTGCGTGGTTGTTCTTTTCGCCGGTGGTGTGATAGATGCTACGACGCCGACCGCCCAAAATGACATCTGTCATGGAGATGCTCAGCTTATTACTAGACTTCGGCTAGAACACCAACTGACATGGAAGCCAACAACGCTTCCAAGCCTACTTCTGATTGACAAGGGTTGGCGAGGGAAAGTCTGCCAGAACATGAGAGGGACGGCCGTGGCAGCCTCGATAGCAAGCGTGTGGATGCCAATATATTGCACGTCCAGTCACAGTCAGCAGCAAGGTCGCAGCCGTTGGTCGTCGAGGTAAAGTTGGCCCTGGCCATGTCAGCTTTCCAGGATCCATCCAGTGAGGGGGATGAGCAGAGTAGCGTAACCCTAGCCTAGTAGTGCGACATGGGTACTGAGAGACGGGGGAGACAATGCATGGATCCATCTCCACGCCCGTCTTCTCAGAGCATAAAAGACCGGCAGTGGGCTCCCGGAGCCAAGATGCCCAAACCAAGGATCCCCTTGTTCTAGGGTTGTGGATGGCCCGGAGACTCCGCTGAAGGAGCCCTACGCACTACTTTTAGACAATAAAAAAAAACGATGGGAGGAGGCGGGGGAAACGGGACGGGAGCGACGCGGGATGGACGTCTGAGACGAGATGCTACTCTATGTACACTACTCAGATACCAACTACATAGAAGACCCCTCGCAACTCGACCAAGCCAGACATGACGAGGAGGCGTCCGTTGCCATCTCAACTCCTGCCGGGATAACCAGTGCACGTATGAAGCATCATCAAGTACGAAGAGCTATGCACTCCGCTACCCCGTCTACATGCATTCAAACGCAGAAGTGCCACCCCCCTTCCGTCTCGGCAAGACAACAAATGCCATGGGGTGCGGCATTCGCGGTAGTCATTGGTGCGGCATATCTCTCGCCTACTCCAGTCTGCTTCCTTTCGTATACAGGCAGAAACAACCCCAGCCGGAGAAGGAATCGGCGGAGCACATCCCGAACCGCCTCGTCTTACCGCCCGTCGCCATCAAATGAAAGGGGTTTTTGTGGCGGGTCGACCTCCTCATTTGAGGGGATGTTGGTTTGGATGTATGACACTACATTCGAGAAGAGCTCCGCTGCATTCTAGAAGCGTGGCATGTTGTCTGTGACTTGTCCGCGAGCTACGCTCCCGCCCATCAGGGACATGTCGGATTCGTCGGGAAGAAGCAATGCACATCGAGGCGTTCGTTGGGAAGAAACAATCCATGTGGAAGTAGGTCGAAGTAGCAATGATATCTTGGCCAAACTCAAAGACCTCTCATCCCGCTGGTTCCTGGTGTTGCGATCCCTTCATGCATGCACCGCGAAGATTCTCCTGCATCACCTAGTGCGACACCGCGAGGGCCGATCACTGCCCAAACAGCGTAACAGATCAACTGCCACGACCTTTCGTACGTGGAGAAATAGTCCCTTCCAATCCCATCGCCGTGGCTCTCTCCTCGCCCTGTCCCTGAACCATCCATCGCCAGGATGGTCCCGAACGAGCCCTTCCCAACTCCAGACATGAAGCGTGTGTCTGGCTGGTTTGCTCATGTCGTCTTCCTCGAGCTGAAAGCTGAAGCCGCCCGGGCCAGGGGACGACCTGAGGTTACTTTTCCTCTCGCTCTTGCAGCAATTCATCTTGCTGCTAAAGAGGAAAATGTCACGTTTGCCCAATTGGGCTGGTGTCGGTTCTGTGGCCCTACTCCTCCTACTGTAGCTGCGACGACCAGCCAAAGGTTACTAAAGTAGATGGGCCTTGAAGCTGAAGTCTCTTTCTTCCCCTTCCAAGTAAAACCGGATTTTTGGTATCTTGATGGCGATTTCCTCGTGAGTCGTGGGTTGGTTTCTACAACTATTGAGCAGTCCCATCCCTCTGCGACCCGGTCCTCGTTTCCTACAAGCCCTCATTCGTCTCTTGGCGGCTTTTGCGCGATGGAGTCGGTTCTCGAGCCTCGGATTCCCGCCCATGGCGATGTGACAGATCTGCCGTCCACGCCTCGCCAGCAGGCCGTTGTCGTCCTGACCTTCTTCTTCCCCATCCTGTCCCTGGTCATCTTCGTCTTGCGCGGATATGGCCGAGTCAAGGCTCACCAGTGGGGAGTCGGTAAGTGAAGAGTTCGCTCGGGACCCCTTGGAACCATAGGAAACTGATCAACGACGGATGCAGATGATTACCTCTGTGCCCTTGCAACGGTATGTCGCGAGATCGACGCCTGTCGTGGTTTGTGTTAACTAACATCGTGACCAGGTGTTGGCGTTGTTGATGTCTGCGCCGACCTTCATGTGTATGTCCAGCCCTTCTGACCCCTCGATGTAGTTGTCCCTGAAACTGATCCCTTCAAGACGTGAGGCTCTCGTATGTCGGATTCCACAACCGCGACGTCCCCGAGGACTACGATCCAGCGCCGGCGCTCTGGTGGTTCTACTTCGCCCAGATGGTCTACAACCCCATCCTCGCCCTCGTCAAGGCCTCGGTTCTGGTGTTCCTCCTCCGCCTCGGCGGCCAGAAGCAGGGAGTCCGATACAGCATCCACGCCCTGAATGCCTTCAACGCTGCTCACGCCGTGGCCGTCTTTTTCGTCGCGCTGCTCCAGTGCCTGCCCGTCGAGGCGAACTGGAACATGGTTGCCAAGGAAGATGCAGTCTGCATTGCGAAGGAGTTTCACGTCATCTCTAGTTTTCTGGTTCTACTGACTGACTTCCTGGTCTTGGGTGTCCCGTTCTGGATCTTCCTCGGGTTGAAAATGCCTTTGGGAACCAAAGCGGCCCTTATCGGTGTCTTTATGGTTGGTCTTGTGTAAGTTTCCTCCTGAATTTATGAGGCATGTCCGTGGTACTGACCGAACATCGGTTTACAGTGTTATCGTCGTCTCTATCGTCCGCCTCGTTGAGATCATGAAAATCTACTACGCCCCAGGAGGCGCCATGGACTTCCACTACTCCATCACCATCGTCTACTCGACCATCGAAGTCAACCTCGCCATCATCTCCGCCTCCGTCCCCGCCCTGCGATACCTGGTCCGAAACTGGCTCCCCCGACTCTTCGGAAGCACCGCCAAGGGCAAGTACAATACCAGCGGCAACGTGTACTACGGCGCAAACTCGCGCACTGCGCCTCACACGACCGACGTCATTGGACTTAAGGATATACGCGGCTCGCGCCATCACACCGAGATTCGAAGCGACTCGCCGACGGGATCTGAGGAGGAGATCATGACGTACAACGGAATCATTCGAACGATGGATGTGAGTCAGACGTATTCAAGTGCCAGCGGTGCTGCGTCACGAGACTCGAGAGATTTCAAGGACAGTCAAGCAACAACGAAGACAAGTAGTTTATAAGAGAAATAATAATCCGTTTGGGTCTTTTTGGACGTGGGACGGTCAAATTTCGTCGCAGAATTTTACCACGGCCACATATACCTTTATTGCCTAACATGCCTACCTAATTGACCAGGGCATCAAACACCAGTCTGGAAATATCAAGGGTGTAGACCATGTCGCGAGGGATTCGAACCTCAAAAGACCGAATTGTGTGTACACTTGATGACGGTAGCTAAAACCCGGCAACTAGTTGTGAGACGTGGTAGAAACACCAGATTGACCTCAGGAGAAGAGATGTTCAGAAACCGTTACGCGAAAAAAGTGCTTTTCGACCAAACTAGAACCGATGCCTGTCCTGCATGATATGTAGAAGAATTCATTATGTGACCCTCGCCCTGACCAATTTTCTACCAGTACAAGCGAATCACTCCTTGCAACCGCACGAAAAGAGAGAAACCGTCTAAACGATAACCTCTTCGTTCTCCTCCAGGACCTCTTCCACAATCTCCTCGATCACTCTGTCCTCTTCTGTGCTGGATCCCTGGATCGCCTTCGTCTTGGCCTCTAGAAGAGCAGCGTGAGGGTCCTTGGGAAGACCAAGGGCCTCGCGCTCCTCCAGGGAGTCCTCCTGCACATTCGCGCGCCACGACCACCACTCCTCGAGCATACGACGACGCTCCTCCACGACGGCCAGGTCGGCCGAGGCGCCACGGTCGGCATCCTCTTGCTCAAAGACACGGCTGTACTCCCTGAGGTTCTTGCGGATCTGCTTCTGCTCATCCTTGCTAAGCATGGTAGGGGGCCGGGGGCGCCATTGGAACTGCTTGAACTTTTCTATGGGCTCTTCTCGCAGGGCCTCGCCCCGGAAATCGTAGATGTGGTATCCATTCTCCATCTGTGGGGTGTTAGCGTGAGAAAATGAAGCCGAGAGCCAATTATTTATCTTACCGAGTGCTTCCAGGCGGATGCCCAAGTGGCGACAAATCGACCAGAGGGATCCCACTCAACATCCGTTACGCCGTAGTGGTCAGCGATGTTCATGAGCTGGAGGTTTGCGGTGAGATCCTTGTCGGACTCGGGCTTCTCGCCCTCGAAGTCGAGGTCGAAGAAGTCGAGGTCTGAGCTCTGCTGGTTGTGGATGGTGGCAATTACCACAAACCGACCTCGAGGAGACCAGTAGATGGCGTTGCTGTTCTTCTTGTCGAGGGTTCGGAGGTGCTTGAAGTTACCGACCTGGTTTCCCTTGGCCTTCTCAGGACAGAAGAATGACACAGAGGTCTTGGGGGGGACGGCGGTTACACCAACGGGCTCGGTGGTGGTGATGATAGCGAATCGGTCGCCCTTGGGCTCCCACGCGAAGTTGATAACAGTGTCCTTGATGGTGTCGACAACTTCGACGGGAACACCCTTCTCTTTGACACGGAATATCTCCAGAGTGGTGGCCTGAGATTTCTTAGACTTGGAGTGACGGTCAACCTTGACACAGAGGTATGCAGCCTCGGATTGCCAGTGTAGCTTGGCGTCGCTAACACTGAAGAGGTTGAGAGACCGGATGACTTGTTTTGAGGGGATGCTCATCAATGCGACCTTGGCGGGGTTGCTGCCAATCTCGGGAGTCCAGTAGCAGAATAGTTGCTCGTAATCCTTGATACCCTCCCGGCTGGGAGTGGCGGGGGCCCAGTCAAAGTCCACGACGCCCTCAATCTTGATTGAGGTCTTGTCAAGCAGGTTCATGCGGGGAAGCTCGTAGACGGAGATGGAGGTGCCCTGTGACAACCGAGCGACATAGTTCTCATCGGCGGACCACTTGAAGGCAGGCCACTGCAGCTTAGGTGGGGGCTTGCCCTCCTCGGCCTTGGGGAGTTCGAGGTTGGCAAAGGATCGAATAGGGGCGCCGGTGGCAATATCCCAGATGACATAGTTCTTGCCATCATCATCAATCGACAGGGCAGGGTGACCCTCCTCGGGGATCGAGATTGGCCTGTTAGACCAGGTGACAAGGTACTTCTCACTGGGAGAAAAGGCGACGAGGTTGACGAAGGGATGGGCGAATCGGGCCTGTCGTGACCAGGAGGAGCCACCCCAGAGCTGGACACCCTGGGCGTGGACGGAGGTCAGGTAAGTGCCTAGGGGGGACCACTGGACGAAGGTCTCGGTCCAGTGCATGCGGTCGATAACGCTCTCGGGTTGGTCTTTCTCGTTGTTCCAGTAGATACCGACGTTGTCTCCTCGGTACATGACAAACTGATCCCGACCACGCTCCGCGGGATCCTTGAGCCACCATCGCAGGTGCTCCTTCTCAGTGAACTCGTCAATGTGAGGGGGCTGGTAGGTCTCGTCGACTCGGCCTTCTCGTCCATATCGCTCGATATCGGTGACCTTGTTGACGCGGAGGGTGTGCTTCTTGTCGAGGGGGACCAAGTCCAGCTGGCGGGTGGCGGCAGCGGCCTCCGCGGGAGAGGAGTACTCGACAAAGGCAAAGCTGACGGACACATGCAAGTCAGAGGGCTGCGTGAAGCAAAATTGCAGTCGAGGACGACTTACCGAAGAGACTTTCCATCTTCGCCCATGGGCATGTGTATCAAATCCTCGCGGGTCTTTCCAACGGTGTTGAGCTTCTTCAACAAGAACTTGACCAGCTTGGGCTTCTGTTCCTCCGTGACCTCGGGCAGGCCGTCGATGACGACGAAGCTGTCGTAGCCCTGCTCCAACTGAACCTCGAATCGTTCTCGCAGATCAGAAATGTCGATGTCATCCTCGTTGAACTCGTCGTCGTCGAGGTCGGCCTCGCGCAGGTGGTCGAATGAGGGCGCCATGATGGGCGATTGATGGTTGTGGAGGGGTGCAGAAAAAATGCCCCGCTCTCTCTTCAGGCGAAAAGCGCCGGATTGAGGGCTCAGGCTCGGGCTCGGGCTCAGCGAAGTGAGGGCTCCGGTGTGCGCGGGAGATGTGGTCTTCGGGGACGCGCAGGGGTTAACCGCAGGAAGCGTTCTCGGAGGGCGTGCGGAGGCTCGAGTTGTTGCGGTATCCGACCTGGTGCAGCTCAAATTTGGTGTTCTTCACTTTCCACTTTCCACAAAGTGTGCGCGACGGAGAAGCGATCTTCCTCCGCCGGCAATTTTCCGACCGCGGGGCAAGTCACGTGTGGCTGTTGGTGGCCTGGCGGGGGGCCATGGTTTTGCTGATGCTAGCTAGGAGCTCCCGAGAAAAAGGCTGCCACTTGCCCCAAGGCTGAAGCATTTCGACGACAGAACACCTCCGTCTCGACCGCTTCGCCGTGTAAAGCAGTTAGATTGCCCGCCATGGTACGTTTCTCCGCGAAGTCCGTTTACAACTAGAGCAGTTATTTGCTGGCGTTGCACCGTGGAAAAGAACCAGCCAGCTAATACGTTCCGTCCGCTTCCACCCCGCCAGTCTTTCCAACCAACCCAGATTTTCGAAGAGGGCACCACCGAGGAGAAGGGTGAGAATGCCCGTCTCGCTGCCTTTGTCGGCGCCATCGCCGTGGGCGACCTCGTCAAGAGCACTCTTGGCCCCAAGGGAATGGACAAGATCCTACAGTCAGCGTATGTCCCGCCGCATCCCGTTCCCAGTGCCCCCCTTTTTGACAGCGTGCTAGCTCGACCGCTGAAATCATGGTCACAAACGACGGTGCCACCATTCTCAAAGCCATCGCCCTCGACAACGCCGCCGCAAAGGTTCTTGTCAACATTTCCAAGGTTCAAGACGATGAAGTCGGTGACGGCACCACCTCCGTGACCGTCCTGGCTGCCGAGCTGCTGCGAGAGGCCGAGAAGCTGGTCGACAAGAAGGTCCACCCCCAGACCATCATCGAGGGTTACAGAATAGCCAGCAGGGCTGCGTTGAAGGCACTGGAGGAGACGGCGGTCGACCACAGCAAGAGCCCTGAGGCGTTCCGAAATGACCTGCTCGCCATTGCACGAACAACTCTCAGCTCTAAAGTCCTGGCTCAGGATCGGGACCAGTTTGCCGAGCTCGCCTGCGATGCCGTGCTCCGACTGAAGTCTTCCGACCTCACCCACATCCAGATTATCAAGAAGGCCGGAGGTAAGCTCAGCGACTCCTACCTCGACGAAGGTTTTATCCTCGACAAGAAGATCGGTGTGAACCAGCCCAAGCGGTTAGAGAAGGCGAAGATCCTGGTGGCCAACACTTCCATGGACACCGACAAGGTCAAGATTTTCGGGGCCCGAGTCAAGGTCACGTCAACGAGCAAGCTCGCGGAGCTGGAGAAGGCGGAGAAGGACAAGATGAAGGCCAAGGTGGAGAAGATCAAGGCCCATGGCATCAACTGCTTCATTAACCGCCAACTGATCTACAACTGGCCCGAGCAGCTGTTTACCGACGCCGGAATCATGTCGATTGAGCATGCCGACTTTGATGGTATTGAGCGCCTGGCCTTGGTGACCGGTGGAGAGATTGCCTCAACCTTTGACCACCCCGAACAGATCAAACTGGGCCAGTGTGATTTGATTGAGGAGGTCATCATTGGTGAGGACACCCTCATCAAATTCTCCGGTGTTTCTGGCGGAGAGGCGTGCACGATTGTGCTCCGCGGTGCCACAGAACAGCTCCTAGACGAGGCGGAGCGAAGCCTGCACGATGCCTTGGCTGTCCTGTCCCAGACTGTCAAGGAGCCCCGAACTACCCTTGGCGGTGGCTGTGCCGAGATGGTTATGGCCAAGGCCGTGGAGGGAGCTGCCACCCGAGTGGAGGGCAAGAAGCAGTTGGCCGTGTCCAGCTTCGCCATTGCTTTGAGGCAACTGCCTACCATTCTGGCCGACAACGCTGGTCTGGACTCTGGTGATCTTGTCGCCCGGCTGCGAAAGGCCATTTACGACGGGTTGACTACTTACGGCCTGGACCTGATGACCCCCGGCGGTGGCATCACGGATATGAGGGATATGGGTGTGATTGAGAGCTACAAGTTGAAGAAGGCCGTCGTTTCGTCCGCCAGCGAGGCCGCGGAGGTAAGAACCAATATTTCCACATTTGCCATGAGACAACTAACTGATATAATGTAGCTCCTTCTCCGTGTCGACGACATCATCAGGGCAGCGCCTCGTAGACGGGAACGCATGTGAGGCAGAGGCTCTGGTAGCTGATGAGGATGTGTCGGAAAGGCATAGACCATGATGATCTGTAATGATACCATAGATGTGGCGGCATGGAAATGCAAAAAAGGACCATCTTGAAGCACCTCACCCCATTCCGAACAATTCATCTCCGTCCCGTTTGTGATTTCTCGTTCGCAGTTTGTTTTGTCCTCGCGCCATAGGCGCTTTTTTGCGGTCTGGGCCAACCAACGTCTGAGCTCACCTTCGCCAGCGCCTTGTTGACTTCTCAGTTTTCGCTCACTTTACAATCACTCGCGTCAGTCGCCATTGGCCGTTCCCACTCAGAACATGACTTTGAACCCGCGTTCACTTCAACGGTATGTGTTTGTATTTCCCCCGCTTCTATGTTTTCCTCTTCGTCTTCACCACCTTCTCATGTTTTCGAGGCCTTGGTCTCTCCAGCCTCGATCAAACATTTTGTGCTTCGCCTTCATCAACTTTTCATCTCCCCGCGCGCTGCACTACCCTTCTACTTATTTCTTTCTGTCATTTATTCAAACCTGTGTTTTCTTCTCGTTCTTGAGCATAGTCGTTGGAGCTCGGGTTCGTGTCTGCCTGCTGCATTCACCTCGCATTCGTTGCCTGGTACGATGCATCCCCACCATGTTCTGGCTTTGACTGCCTCGCTGACAAGGAGCTCTCCCAGGTTACTTCATAGTGACGGCCTGCCAACGCGGCAGAGGCAAGGGCTGCAGCCATGAGCCAACGCAAGATCAACGAGATGTTTGTCTCCTCAGGCAAGTCACCCAGCAGCTCTCAGTCCAGAACCGACAGAGCCAAGAGCAAGTCCAGGGATGCCGTTGCTTCCAACGATGATTCCGGAGACAGTCGACCAGTTGCGAAGAATCCTACGCCACGTAGAGGGCGTCGCGCCAGCCAAGCATCTGCCAAGTCACCAAGACGTGACCAAGATTCTCCGTCGATGACCTTGATTCCTTCAACACCACCTTTTGCACCTCTTTCGTCACAGAACAAGACGCCCAACAGCACCGGAAGGGCGAATGAGAGGGTTCTGGAAACCCCCCAAGAGGCCCAGTCTCGAGGAGCCAGTCGAGCCGCAAGCCAGGAAACCCCAGCTCGGCGAACACCAAGCAAAGGCACACCAAACAAGGCCACGCCAAAGAAACCCACTGCACAGAAACCGACTCCAGAGAAGCCAGCCCCCAAGAAGCCGACCCCGAAAAAATCGACTCCAAAGAAGTCGACTCCAAAGAAGCTGCCCCCAAAGAAATCGACCACTCCACTCGTGGGATCTTCGCCTTTCACCGCAATTGACGTCTCGTCCGGGGCGGAGAGTTCAGACTGCGAGCTCGAGCTCGTCAAAGTTGAACCGACTCCGCCCAAGAGGTGCAAGCAGAACACCGCGCCTGGCTCCGAGAACACAAACACCAAGCGGAAAAATACGAGAGAAGTTGCTCCAGAATCACCAACTCGCCCCGCGGCGAAGCCGAAACCGGCCATCGAAGAAAAACAAGTCGTACAGAAACAAGCTCACAAGGAGCCAGCCGCAAAGAAGCCAGCCGCACAGAAACTAGTCGTTAAGAAGCCTTCTCAGAAATCAGCCGCGCAAAAGCCTGCTCAGAGATCAGCCACCGAGGAGCCAACCGCCCGCAAACCAAGCGCTCAGAAGATAGCCGCCCAGAAACCCACTGCCGAGAAGCAAGACACCAGGCAGCTTACCGTCCAAAAGTCAACTGCTAAGAAACCCCGAGCAAAGTCACTGACTCCTCGTGCGAAGCCACCTTGTGTCCCGTCAAGCTCTGCCCCTGCAACCCTCTCTGTGCCTGCTTCGCAGAGCGCTCGGCCTGCCATCAAAGCAAAATTTCTTAAAGGAAGTCAACTCGAGTTGGCCAGGTCAAGCCCAGCCGAGAACAAGGCGGATGACTCTGATTGCTTCATCGAAAAGGTTGAGCCATCACCCAAGCGACGTGCCCAAAGCCAGCCGGCCACAACCCCTGCCAAGAAGAAACGAGTTAGCAAGGCCAAGGCAGCAGTTGCTGTTAGTGATAATGGCCCAGTGGAGAAGAAGTCAGTGAAAAAGAAGCCAGTGGAAACTGATTCGGATTGCGAGATCGTCAAGGTCACTCGATCTCCAAAGAAATGTGCCAAGGCTGCCAAACCCGCCCCCGCCTCTGCTCCCACGATGACTCGTGACGAAAGCGATGCGGATGCGGATGCTGAGAATTCCGAGGAAGACTGCCCGCCTCGCAAGAAGGCAAGGCCTGCGTTACGCAAAAAGCTGCCTCCCCGGTCTCCAAAGACTCTCTCCAGTCGCACGCCTGCCAAGACTAAACCAGCAAAGGTGCTATTGCAAGACATCGCAACTGCTAGCCCCGTCATTGATCTGACTGAGGGCTGTGACTCCGAAGACTCGGAAATATCGTCGGATGATGTTTCCGGAAGCAACTCTGACAACTCTCCTGCTGTCTTGGCCTAGCATGCCAACAAATTGACGCGAAACAAGCAGGTTGCCGTCCGTGAAACCGCCGAAACCCGAGGTGACCGTCAACAGAAACTCGACAATTCGTCGTGTCAAGTGAAATTGTCCCAAGAACGGATGCCTCTTCAGATGAAGTCTCCAGCCTCTGACTCTGACAGTTTTGAGAGGTCATCTCGATTTGATGATCGCCCTGTCGCTTTTAATTTGACCAAGAACGAGCCATCCCCAGAAGTGGACGACGAGGAGTTCTTCTCTGCTGTCGAGGTCACCGGCGAAGACGACTCCTTAAGTCAAGGCACATCCGAAATTGAAGAGACTGAACGCGTCATCAAGCTGGAGAAAGACTTTTATACTGATCTTTCGCCTCCGCTTTCCTACCATGGCTCTGATAGTGACTCCAACGAAGGGTCCAACCACGCATCGTCGCCTCCACCCTCCTACCAGATTCCGACTTCGAGTTGGAGCGGAATTTCCCATGGCTCGACGAGTCGCCCCGAGTCTGGCTTTGGATTTGACCCAGAGGACACCACTGGTCATGGCACCCGGGATAGTCGCGTCCGAATGTTGCTCGACGGCAGTGGCATGGCTCCAGCCAGCAGTGGAGAGAGACCAGAGGAGGTTTTTGCTTCATCCTCACCCAGAACTTGTACCATTGTGTACAGCCAGCAATACCTGTCTGACATAGAACAAGGAGTGTCGGCGCCCTTCCAGCCCCGTCATCGGGACTCGTCAGTCAGTCTGAAGAGTATCCTCAAAACACCCAAGACGTGGCTGGTTAATCCTCGAAAGCGGAACCTGGACCTTTCGGGTTCATCAAATCAGGACCCTTCTCCTGCGAAGAAACGAAAGTACACCCACACTAAGGAACGAGCCCAGACAGCGGGAATTTCAGCCTCTAACAGCGCAACTGAGGGACGTGAACTCACCCCGGCTATCAAAATCGAACGCCCTACTCCGAGTGCTGTGAAATCGAGCATGGAGACGAAGAAGACGAGTTCTGTAGAGGTCCCCAGGACAGTGAACGGTCGCCATGGCAAAACCAGCGTCTCTGGAACTCCTTCTCTCCCAGTTGATGGACGATGGATTCACAAGAGCAAGTACCAACATGTTGGCGAAAATTCACACACTGACGAGCTGGCAGAGAGCAGCATTACGCCATTGAAGCTGATTCCGCACGACACATCGTCCGATGAAGCAGCCGAAACGAACGAAGAGATGAGCGACACAGAAACCCCTTCCAAGACCAGGATCGAGCGAGAAGCATCGATGTCACAAAAGCACACAATGTTCATGAAGAACTCGAAAACAGCAGGCCGACACAAAGGAAGTCAGCAGGAATCGACTACTGCTGTTAAGTTGGAGTTTGAACCAGAACTCGAGCCAACCGAGGTTCGAGATGAAGGTTCAGAGCATCAACGCGTCCGTGCCAACAAACAAGGCGGCAGTTTCTGGCAGGACCTCAACATGAAGCACGCTAAACTAGCTACAACGTGCCCGCTTCTGTTTGCAAAGAAGAAGAAGCTGCTGGACGAAGTCGTTGAAGAGGCAATGGAGAGAGATGAGAAGTTACGCCGAAAGCTTGAAAAGAAAGCCAACGAAGGGGCCACGGTAATGGCTCCATGAATGACATGTGTTGAAGATGCGCAAGGAGACCATGTGGCGGAGAGGATTCCAGGCGGTGCGAAGACGAGCCTTGGCGGATGGTTGTACTTGACGATTTGCGGCTGTTTTGTGGTTTTGGATGTCTCATGAGACGATGAGGATGACGACAGAGAATTTGCTGAGGATGAAACCACAACCAACCAAGCTGGTTGATGCTGTCGGACACAATTTGCCTTAGCAGGGAGGTTTTGGAGGAGGCAATGCGCATTGTAGTGAGTGAAACAATTGCACAGGGAAGAAAGGAGGCGACTAGGCGAATAGCAATGAACACATGGCTGACACCCTGGAAGTAATATGTACAGCAAGACTCCAGGGCAGTTGTGCACTGAAGTGAGACATTGGTCCCTGAAATGTGATTCGCCGTCGAGGCTTATTAGCCGCGCATATGCGGCCGAGATTACAAGCGGCAGGGGTAATTTATTAATAGCACTGTGACCTCCGCGCCGGAATGGGTGATATCGCACAGTCCTCTGCGGGCCATGCACTGTACTCCCCCTCCACGTTCCCCTGTGCATGGCTTGACCCGATAAGGCCATGCCACCGGCGGATGGCGGCCAGAATTGTGCGCCAAGGCACGGGGAAGTCACTCGCCCGCGTGGCAGCGGTGCGGAGGTACATCCCCCGGCCCTGAGCTGATAGACGTGTGTGCGCCTTGTCCTCTTTGGGACGGTGGTTCCTCCCTGTCTGGGTCACGGCTTGGCCGCTCACTCGCTCCTTCCTGGCCGCTAGTCGCCGGTTTTTTTGCTGGCGGCGGCGCTGGCGCTGGCAGGTGCATGGGAGATGGGATGGATGGGTGGGTGGGCGCACCTACCGAAATGGTTGGTGGTGTGCTGCGCGGTGCCAGTTGGCGATTTAGCGGGCTCTTGTAGTGGTCTTGGTCTTGGTTCGGTTCTGTCTCCTTGCCATCGTCATCACACTCTCACTCTCACACTTCCCTCTTTTCCTTGTTTTCCCCTCGCGACCGCTACCTGCCTATTAATCATCTTGCTTCGTGCTTTGCTTGCTTGCTTGCTTGCTTACTTACTTACTACCTACTTACCTACTTCTTGCTCACTCGTGCTCTTGCACTTGCACCCTATCGGATCCCAATCCCTCTCGCTTCGTTGGGTCCTCAGTTCTCTTGCTTCGCTCGCTCGCTCGCTCGCCCATTCTCTCTCACGCCCGGCCCGCCCATCTTGAACCGCAATCAATCCCCGTGTCCGTGTCCGTATCTCTGTCTCGGTCTCGGTCTCGGTCTCGGTCTCTGCTGCGCCCCCGTCTCTCCTAAACTCGTTAATGGGAGCGACCGCGCCAGCCTCGTCATCCGCATCAACAACCGCCAAAAAGGCCTCCCGACGACCTCTCACGCGACCACTCCATCGTTGATCGATCAAGTCCCCGTCTTGCGCCTGTTCGCTTCCTACTCTCGCTACTATCAACACTATAAGCACTATTTCATCTCGCTTCAATATCCTTCCTATTACGGAACTCCCCCTCCCTGACCCATTCTGGGCCCGAGTCCATAACCCCGGCAATCTTGAAACCGCTCCTTCATCAACGAGCCCAAGCTCTAGCCCAGCAACAGCAGCAACCATCGACCCCGCATAGCCCGCTTACCGCCCGCCGAACAAATACAACGACAACGCGCAAGACAACTTTGCTCTGCGGCGATAGATTAGACAAATCAACCTCCAACCAATACATACCAGACCCGACGACTCCAGACCATCGGGCGAGTTGACAGCGTCCTCTCGTCCACACCACGCAGCCCTTGTCCTCCTGCCATGCGACAATGATTCGCGCTCACGGCCTCAATATCGTCATCCCCAGTCCCGAGTCTCCCCCAGGGATGACGGCCTCCAAGAGCTCCAAATCTTCCTCTTTCCAGTCCTTCAACAGCGACGATGGCAGCGTCCTGGCCGATGTTGGCCACTTTGAAGACATTGGTCTCGATGACGACAATGATACTGTGACCCTTAAGAGCCCATCTGAGACCAGCATTCGCGCCCTATCCGCCAAGGCGCCCTCCGGTCGAACCCTCGCATCCGGCCGTACCGCTTCCAAGGCTCGTCCGCCTTTTCCCTCCATCCAGACCAATGTCTACTCCTCCAACCCTCGGAGCACCAATCTCAACGCATTGACTGAGCCTCTCTCCGCTACTCGCCCTAAGATTTTGACGAGCCCTTCCACTGGCTCCCTCCCCTTTCCGCGACGACGAACTCCCAGCCCTGGAGGACTCTCACTCAATCCGAGGGGTCCGAGTCTTCCCGCCAAACCCCGACGCGGCAGCTGGCAGACGAGCCGCGACCGCAAGTCATTCACCGATCTCGAACGTGAGTGCGACGAAGACGACGGTGACGATATTCCTGACGGGTTGGTCCTGGACAATGTTCCCATCTCCCCCCGACCCCCACAGGAGCGTTCTCCCAGTAGAACTCACTCCATTTCGCCCTCTCCCGACCGGGCTCCCAAAGAACGTGTCCGAAGCATCGGCAATGGAACTCCGCCCGTCGCCCAGGCCCAGGGATCACTCCGATCTCCCGCATGGAAGAACGACGTCCCTCCTCGGAGTCCGCTTAAGCCTCGTGCGCACAGCTGGAATGCCGCCTTGTCAGAACTCAATGCAGAAGCAAAGGCTCTGACGGAGAAACTAGAAGAGCACGCAGGCGAGATGGAGGAGCAACAGACGAAAGCTCGCCCCAACACTTGGAACGCGAGTCGGAGATCAGTGGACAGCTTCTACGACAAGAGGGAGCGAGTCAAGTCGACGCCAGAGCTTCCGCCACTCCGCAAGACCAACATCATGATTGATCCTCTCCCCGTCTCGAAGGAGAAAGAGGCTGTCCTGAGTCGTACCCGGCCATCATGGCTGCCGCCTAAGGACCCAGCCGAGGAACGACGGCACCTGAAAGAATACCAGAAAATGATGGCGGCAAGCGCCAGATCCGAAGAGCGCCGAGAAGCCACCCGAAAGGCAAAGGTCGAGGGGCGCGACGTCACCGCAGACAACCTAATGCACATCTGGGAACGGGATGTCATTCCCCGTTGGTCCGAGGCCATCCGAGAGCGCAGGACGAGAGAGTTGTGGTGGAAGGGCGTCGCGCCTCGAAGCAGAGGATTTGTGTGGTCGCGGGCGATTGGCAACGAATTAGGCCTCACTGAAACGTCATTTGAGGCAGCGCTAGCAAGAGCGAAGGAGGTGGACGCACGGGTTAAAGACGACAAAGGCGACGCGGACGACGTCAGGAAAGCTAAGTGGTTCCAGGAGATTCGCAAAGACGCCTCCGAGCGAACCTGGAAAGACCTGCGCATCTTCGAGGTCAGCGGCCCGCTGAACCAGAGCCTGGTCGACGTGTTGAGCGCGTATGCCATGTACCGGAGCGACATTGGCTACGTCCCGGGCTGCAACGTGAGTAGAAATAAACCCGCCCTGGAAATACTTGAAGCTAACGAACTGCCAGACCATAGCAGCTTTGCTGCTCCTGAATCTGCCCAACCCCGCGTCAGCGTTTATTGCCCTCTCCAACGTTCTCAACCGACCCTTGCCGCTGTCATTTTACGCGGCCGACCCCGCTGCCCAATCATCGGCTTGCAACCTGGTTCTACAAACTCTTACGCTCAAATCCGGCACTCTACATGATCACCTCACCAAGAATGTCGACCAGGCGACTCTAGAAAGATACCTGGGAGACATATTCACCAGCATGTTCACCGCGCAGCTCGCGATTGACGAGGCCGCAAGGCTTTGGGACGTGTATGTCTTCGAAGGCGATGGCCTCATGGTTCGCGCTGCTGTGGCCTTTTTGCTGAGCAGAGAAATGACTTTGCTCGGAACCAAGACGGCAGAGGAAGTCAAGGCTGTCCTCTCGGCGCAGAACGCCAGCGTGGCGTCTGCGAGACCAGTGGGTGAAGTCGGCGCGGAGGACCGATTTATGATCTCGGTCCGGGAGGCCGGCAAGGCCTAGTCTCGTTGCATTAGAGCAACGACAGTGGATCATTGACGTTGGATACATAGGGGTCAGTATTTACACTCCGTCGGGACTGACATGTATATTTTGGTATAGATGGGGACATATATGGCTCCATTTCTCGGCGTTTGATACAAGGGGCGCAATACTGGGAATACTGGGAGAGTGTTTGAATGGGACAGCAAGGAGGAGACCGGAACATGTTGATTAACTTCTTAATCGTCGATTGCATCCAGAGAAAGGGTGGACGACCTCTTTGAATCAAATTTTGGATTCTGACTCAACCATCGATGAGGAAGACACTACCATGTCCCCTGATACTACTACCAGTTTGAGATAGGAGTGTTACGAGCTAACCAACCATGTAGTGATGACGATGGCTCGAGAGGATAGATAATTGACTGAAGAGTAGCGTGAAACATGAGATGAGGTGTCTCAGCCTTGTCTTACGCCAACTTGACAACGCTCGACATAACTGCTAAGGATTGACGTATTGGATGATTGCAATGTCGTACCTCGTACTTTGTTCTTCGTATACAAATACGAATACGTGTATATGACCTGTACCCATGGACAGCCCTAAATAGGGCAACCCCGGCAGTGGAGGATTTCCAGTTGTTGTGCATCGATCTCTGAAACATGGGCTTCAGTCTCGTCCCAAGTCCATGCAGGGGAATCACGTGACCGTTGTCAAACTTGGAACCCCGCCAACCCACCCACTCTCGCAGCGCAGCGGTGCTTTGAGCTTGGAGAAGCAGACAAAAAGAATCAACCACCACGGCCGTCGCCAACATTCTCTCTCCACCGAACCCCGCCGAGACGGAGGACGGGAGACGGAGACACAGCCGGAGCCGGAGCCGGGGCCGGGAAACACTCTCCATAAACGGGCTCAAGATGCCTTCCGGGTACAAACATGGCGACACGCCCAAAAAAGCCATGGTCCGCGGCACCATCTCCTACCTCGAATCGCAAGGCCTGCCGGTCAACAAGTCGGCCATCTTTCGTCACTTTGACCTCTCGCGGTCGCAGGGCTACGCGGCGCTCAACATCCCCGCCTCCAAGCGCAACGACCCGGAGTGGGAGGAGACGCGCGGGCGGCCCAGCAAGATCTCCGACGGCGACCAGCTCAAGATGGAGAGCATCCTCTGGGACGCGCGCTACGAGGACGTCAACCTCAACTGGAGCGGGCTCGCCAAGGAGGCCGGCGTGCAGATGGAGTGCAACCCGCGCACGTTGCACCGCACCATGGGCACGCTGAGCTACCGTCGCTGTCTGGGCTGCGCGCGCTGTTGGGTGCACAAGAAGGCCCGCGAGAAGCGTGCCGAGTACGCCCGTCGCATGCTCGATACTTACCCGCAGCCGCAGGACTGGCGTCGTGTCCGCTTCAGCGGCGAGCTGCACTTTGGCTTCGGACTGGACGGCAAGATGCGTCTGATGCCGCGGCCTGGCGAGAAGTTCTGCGCCGCCTGCGCCGCTCTCCCCGACACGGCCTGGCCGCGCGACGTCAAGCGGGTGCACGTCTGGGCCGCGGTGGGCTACGGCTTCAAGAGCGAGCTGGTCTTCTACGACGAGTCGACCAGCCCCAACGGCACGGGGGTCATGACGATGCCCGAGTACCGCGACCGGGTGCTGGACAAGGCGGTGCGGCCGTGGCTGGCGGCGGCAGCGGCGGGCATGCAGGGCTTCGTCATGGAGGAGGACGCCGACGCCTTCGCGCACGGCAGCGCGAGCAAGGTCAACCTGGTGCAGCAGTGGAAGGAGGACCACGGGCTGCGGTGCCACTTCACCTGCGGCGACAGCCCGGACCTGAGCCCGCTGGACTCGCTGTGGCCGCCGCGCAAGCAGTGGACCGTGGCCGAGCCGCCCATGGACTGGGAGGACGAGACGCTGCGGCGCATGGTGCGCGAGGCCTGGGCCGCGCTGGACCAGGAGCGCGTCGACATGTGGGTGGACTTTATGCCGCAGCGGCTGAGGCAGGTTGTCGATACCGAGGGGAGGATGGTTTCGTGGTGAGACGGAAGGCATCGGAGCGACGGTTGTGCTATTTGGAAGCTTGGCGTTGTTGGATGACACTCTTCGGATCGTTGAGTGTGATGTGTCTTTGGGTCGTGTCGTTAAATTATATCCCCCTCTTTGTCTTTCTTATTTCTGCGCTATAGACTACCTTTTCACCGCAACCTCGGAACCTCTCCGCCGAGAAGCTTGAGCGCATCCGAGACCTGAAAGACCTCAGGCTGAGCCTACCTGCTGATCGACATCTTCGGGGGGGAGGCGGGGAGGCCGAGTTGGAAGCAATACGTTCTCGCTAGCCTCGTCGGCGTGGGCTGCTTCAGGGGGGTTGTCTTAACGGACGCAGGGGAAGCCAAGTTACTGGCGCAAATGCACAGAATCCTGGGGAGTTCGGCTGTTGGGATTGTGTTGCCGTATTACACGGGTTCTGAGTTTTTGAAGGCGCTGTTTAACCGCTTTGGCTGATGGGCTGTGTAGGATGAGGTTAATGGATGATACGAGGGGATGAACTCAATGTATATGTGGAAGCAGCTTCCTAGCACTCAAGTCCCATTACGTTGTTTCTTAATGTTTATGACTGCTGAAGTGCCATGTTGTAGGACTTGTGTCCAGAAAGTCAGTAGTAGATGAGTAATTGACGTCGGTGTTGCAACTCGTGTTGTGGGCGTAGAGCCTAAGGTCATTCATTAGTGCGCTCCGTGGCGAGACTCGATATGTTTCTCGCCTTGCCCTCAGATCAACCTCCAGCCAAGTTGCAACCCAACAGCCCGACAGCCGCAAACAGGTGTCTGCCACTCGAGGGCGCAACCCTGCACTGACTCACAGATATGCGGAAGACTTGTGCACACTTGCTACCGATGCCGAGTTTCTCCTTTGCAACTCGCATCTCCATGTCCTCTTCTCGACTGATCACTGCTCACAACAACATCTGATCTGAACCCCGATTCCCTTTGCACTCATTCACTCACAGCATTTTGCTCACCCGGGATGAAAACCCCCATACCAAAGAGGCGGCCTGGGTCCCAGGAACCGATCGAGTTCAACCACCGGCCCTTCTCGGACTTTCAGAGCTCACTTGTCCCCAGCCGAGAGCTGTCCACCTTTTCGTGGGTTGACGATGCCCTTGCCCTGACGCCGGAATCACCCACCAAGCACCGCTGCACCAACCACCTTATCCCCAGAATGTCTGAATTGGCCGACGCAGGCTCACCAGTTCGAGGCCAAGTTTCTCCGAGTGAGACCGGGGGCCTCATGACCCGGTTCGTCCAGATTCGCAATCACATCAACTCAGCTCCGCTCCCGATGCGACCGCTTGTCAAGGCCACAGGTGCCCACGACGATAGCTTGGCCCGTTCCCAGGGTCAGTATCGAGATCCTTCTTTGAGACGAGGCAGTGGCATGCCTGTGCAAACCCCAGAGGTCTTGCGGAAGGACACCGACAAAAGACAGAAGGATGGGACTTGGCCAAATCCTCAAGCCCAGGAAGAGGCGACCGCCACAGGATTTTCAAGCTCTCAAGAAAACCCTATGGAGGTTGAGGGCCCCAGCGATGCGAATGTCCAACCTCAGGCGAATGCCACCAAGGTCTCTCTTCCCAAGATCACAGATGTCCGTTCTCTGCGTCACCACTTAAACTCCTGTTAGCTAACATGACGGCCAGTGGGAAGATGTTCCACATCGATTTCGACGAGGAGATGTCCCGCCTCTCATACGCAGCCGTGGACCGATAGCACTCTTCGGGTTTCAACTCTCGTTTTCCGAAAAGACCCACGTCCTCGATGTGTGCCACAGTCTCCGGACAGTCTATCTCGACCTCCCGAAACAGATAACTCAGAGCGAGGAGGAGTTCTGGGTGGCAGTCCTCGCACGGCTCGAGCCCACATCTGGTCCAAGCTACAGATTCAGAAACTGGGAAACGCTGCAGAGCAATGTGAACTTCTGGTGCGACGTGCGCCGAATGGAACTGAGAGCGGGCAACTTGTCCCCTCCCAAGGACTTCCGCCGAAACCTGGACCTGGCAATCGATGAATGGAACCGGGTCTGGCTTGATCGGTTCTGCTCCCTTAACCGGGGATGCTTCGCGGCCACAATTTGGCCGGATGTGGAGGACAAGGTGCTTTCACTCGTGCGGTCGGAGCTCTTCGGTTGGACAAACGCCGTTCTCCAGAAGCGCCGCGAGGAACTCGAGTCACTGGCCCGCCCAAAGCTGCTCCCGGGCAACAGAAATCTTGAGGAGTACAGCCGATTCGTCGGGCTGCTCGAGGGCACAATCAAATCGGGTGGGCGCAACTCCTTCGAGATTCGAGAGGCGGAGGCCATCATGTCCTTTGTGGCTGACCTTCAGCCGCGTTTAAAGAAAATTCTTCATCAGTATCTGAATCCCGATACCGCCAACCGAGCGGCCGAGGAGTCCGGTGTGGACCTGGAAACCATCGACGAAGATAGTGAATCTGATGAGAGTCAGAGTGACGTAGTCTTGCCTTCGATCGAAACTCCAGTCACTTCACCCCAAACCTTGGCGAAACCCCATGCTCATGAGAAGCAGTTCTTGCAATCAAAGAACGGAGCGAAGCAGCTGAGTACGCCACCTGACGAGGGAAATGATCGACTGACGAAAAAGCGCAAGGCTCCCCAGGAGGCTCTCCCAAAGACTCTTCCAAAACGACTTTCGGTGTCTCTCCCAGAGCCTCTCCCAGAGCCTCTCCCAGAGCCTCTCCCAGAATCTCTCCCGGAGCTTCAGCTGGTGGCACGGCATACTCCCTCCCAGCAACAGCGTGCCGATCCTATATCGCAATACAATGTCAATTCTCTCAGATTGGACAGCCCTCTGTCAGTTTCAAGCTCGTCTTCCTTCTTGCCACTTAGTGAGCTCCTGAAATGCAGCTTAACCTCTGATCCGACGACGCTTAATTCCTCTGGACCAAGTTCCCTCAACTCGACACCAATCGAGTTGAAGACCAAGTCACCTGCTCGCGACGGTGGCGAACACGCAACCGCACTTAAGAAGGAGAATGAGTTGACACAAGACATGGAACCTCCAGAGGGGGTAGAAGCAACACAGGCTCCGGGAGTCTCTCAAGAGGCTGAGATCATACCAACTGGCCCGCGTCAACAGTATTCGTTTCAGACGCCTCAGCGCCCCAACCAAGGCAGGCCATGGGGCTATAGAAATCCCAGAAACAACCAGCACTCAAGGGGCAGATCCTCTTGGAACAACAGACGCAACAGATACAACAACAATCCTGGGCGCCGGGAGTGGCACGGTCGGTCCAACTCATTCAGGCCGTCACAGCTCAGTCGGGGCGGAACATTCCGGGGAAACACACGACCTTCTCTCCAGAACAACAGGAACGCCGAACACCGAAACGAAGACTCTTCTCCGCTTCGGTTTCGGGAGAGTACGGCAGACTTTCGGGCCATGGCGCCCGGGTCGCGCGAGGTTATGATGTTCCGCGCCCTCAAGACGGTTATTCAAAACACCCGTCGTGAATAGATCGTCATTGTGGCCTGTTGTGGTGGGATTTGCAACCATCTTGGAAGGGTGGAAAGGTTGGAATGGAGGTAATGGATGAATTGTATTGGATGAATGGCCGCGTCGCGCGGAACCGACTGCTTTCTGGCGCTGTAAAAAGTACGAATACGGCACGTTGATAGTTGTCTTTGCTTCCTAACGTCGCTCTGAAGATTTGCCCCAACAAAAGCTTCTGGTCCGGAGATGAGGAAGGAACTCGGACCCTGGCTTTCAAGAACCTAGTTAGCTACCAACGAATAGCACAGTGAGTTCAGTTTTGAGCATGTATGAATCTGTGATAAGAGGAAACTCCAAAAACAACGGATGCTGTATGTTGTTGAGAAGGTCGAACCACCATCAGCCGACTCGGAAGCGGCTCTGCGAACGAACGGCCGGGTAGGAGCCAGGGTTCGGCAGAAGATGGAAGGCGGGGTGGATCTCGGAGCGCCGTAGCGGAGAAGGAGCGGCCGGTGCGGTGGGAGAAGGAAGGAGGGCCTGAGGCCTAAGGAGGGGAAAACTGGAGATGGAGACACGTGGGGCCAAGAAAGAAAGAAGGACCTGCTGGGGGGGGGAGCACGGTACACCTGCCTATAATCCTGTGTTTAAACAACCCGACCAGGCGGCAAATCCCCTTTTCCCCAAATGCCCCCGTGGCCAATGGCAAACAACGGCCAATCAACGACGGCGAGTTTTGGAATGATAAGAGCGGCACGAACCCAAAGCAAGGTATTCTAAATTAGCATGCCGTGTTGCAACTCTGTTCCACCTCCAGAAGGCCTCGTACACTACGGTGTGGGGAGGCCCGTACAGTTCGCTCCGGGCTAGGCGTGCCACGTACTGTGCCACGTACTGTGCCCTGGACCCGTGCCGGCACGATGCGGGAGTGCTCTGGACGACCGGGAAGCGGCATGTAAGAGTAAGACAGTGTTTGCGCAAGAGGGAACTGTATGATAGGCCATCGGGCGGCCGCCAGTATCAAAAGCCTTGCTCCATCTTTTTTTTTTCTCCCCCCCTCCTTGGAACCCTTGGGCCGTGGACGCGCCAAGGGAAAGCGCCCCGCTCAACAAAATTCCCAACAGAAAAAAAAAGTAGGTCGGGAACTGCAGGCGAATCTCAGGACCCTAGCGGGAGGTGCCCGATCTGGATGGAACGTCTTGCGGTAACCCGGTACGTACCCCCACATTTCGCTTGCCCGCCAACTCCCATCGCGATACTGTCACTGTGCACTTCGACGCTTGTCTCGACCACCAGTGACCGACCTCCGCGCCAAAAACAGGGCAAGGGAGCAGATCAGGCACGGGAGCCGTCCAATTGATGGAAAGGCGAAAGGGAGGGGAGGGGAATGGAGAGCGCCTCGGCATATTTTCCGCTTTCCCTGACATGTGGTGGTGACATCTGTTGGCCTGGGTTGCTTTCCCCTCCTCACTGACTCTTACTCTCACTCTAACGCTCACTCAGCTCGAGCTTGTCTCGGCCCTGGTCATGGTGATGCCATGCTGCTGCTTGACCGAAGACGGGAGGCAGCCATGCGGTCAGGAAGTGCAACCTCATCCTTCAGCGGGAGGAACATGTGACCAAGGGATGTAACTGCGCATACGTTATGTTATGGTGAGGATGTGTCGGGCTCCGGCGGCATTTCCGTCTCAGTACTTACAGCACAGTACGGTACAGTGCAGCACCAAGTACAAACTGCTCTGTGCTCTGCCACATGGGAATTGAGATGGGCGTCAAGGAATCTCATCCACCGATGTAGCATCCCTCATCAGAGACAAAGAGTGCAAATGGGCTTCATGGCATTTCATCGCGAGTCCCCTCCTTAGCTTCGTCATCGACTTCCCAACTGCGTAACAGAGCCATAGAGCCAATAATCTCTCAACTGTAATTCGCCTCGGTCATGAACAGCAAAGACAACTGACTCCCCCATGGCTTGGGCCTGGGTTCTGGACGGGCTTGGACCTCCTGTCCCGCAACCGCCCCTCCTCGCCTCCGACTTGCAAAAAGTTGATTCACATGTCGATGATCTCCAGCCCTAGCCACGCAGCCACGGCCCACGCAGGGCGACTCGGAGCCGCTTGGCAACCAACTGGAGGCCCCGACTCAAGACGCCCACAGCTCAAGGGGCTGGAAGGGATGGGGAGGGCGAGGACACGGGCCAATCTGGTGCGTCGTCGCCATCCCGTCCCGGCCACTTGCTCTGCCGCCTCGGACATCTCCACACGAAAAAGCGTAAGGGCAGGGCGGTGAGGCGTATCGGCGTGCTGCTGAAGAGCTGACAGGTGGAACGCAGTGATGCAGGAAGACGGCGGACAGGCAGCGCAGGTACGGTACAGCTTTGTACAGGTACTCGCTCGTGCGTCTTCCGGTGGATGACGATGCCAGGCAAGGCGGCGCAACGTCGAGGTTCCTTGATCTACAAGACACCGACGGGGAACTCCTCGACAGTGTCCCGGAGCATCGTGCCACCTGCCTCTCACTTGCCTCCCACTCGCAGCATGTTGATTGTCGGTGCTTGTCTGGGGGAGGGGTGTAAGACGTACCCGCTGCCGGCATATCTTACACGAGCAAGGTCGTTGAAAGAGGGTGGGACAAAGACTGGACAACAATCCAACGAACTGGGGACGAGTAGGGGCATGAATACGAATACTAACTGACTGGCCGGCTAGCAGCTCAGGCTGCAGCAGTCTGTAGGTATGTATGTATGTACGGAACGGTGCCGGGATTCCCACCAAGGATTGCAGGTCTCATGCGGAACAGACAAACAGGCAGAAAGATAGCGGGCGGCAACTCGAGTTACCTTGCTGTACGAATACCACCATTCACACATGTATGTATGGTCTCCGCCTCTCCGCAGGGCGGGTTCGTCGCGTCGTGCTCTTGGCTGTGAAACATGGCCGGCTTCCCCGTCAGACGCCGGGGCTGGGCTGGGGCCAACTTTACTGGGCCTGCAGTTTCCAGAAAAGCCATTGATTGCCACCGGGGGGGGGGGAACCCCCGTTTTCTAGCGTGGCTGCCGGGGTTTTCACTGTCTCTTTTTTTTCTTCTTTCCCTTCCCCTTGGCCTGCCTGCTGGGGGTTGTTTCTTTCGTCGGTAGGAAGCGGTGGTGTTTTTTGCTGGTCGTTGCCGTAACGGGGTGTCTTCCTTTCGAGCGGCGTGTGCACGCCCCCCTGTGTCTTGTTCAGGCCCACCATGAATGTTCAAGGGAGAGAAGGGGAAAACAAAAAGACATCGAGACCGAGTAACTTACAGCAAAATAGACCGGTCGGTCGATCAACAAGATGTTGAGCAAGTACGTAGGTAGGTATCGTAGGTATTGCATTGTAGTTGCCGTCCCCGGTGGTAGGTACGGGGTTGTTCGGTCTCGGTTCCGGGGCTGGTGAGGTGCTGTGTCCTCTCCCGCTGTCCACTGTCGGCTCCCCGTGGCGGCGGCCCTGTCTCCTGTCCTGTCTCGCTGGGCCTTGGCTCCACGGCACCCCCAACAAAACCTTGCCGAGAGAGAAATCGCATAATAGCTCCCGCTCTCCACTCGAAACAGCTTTACCTTCCGCTCCCACCCAGCGCTCGCTCCGATTTCCCTCCCTCCTTGTTCTCTCCTCGGCTTGCACCTCTGCTCTGCTCCGCTGTGCTCTGCTGTGCGTGACCTTGACTTGAGCTTGACCTTTCTCCAGGGCCAATTGACCCGTCGTCAACCCCATCCCGACATCTCGACATCCTCACGTCTCGACCTCTTCTCACCTTCACACTTCCTCCTCCTCCCCCATCATGGCCTCCATCTCCACCTCGGCCGCCCCCCCCGGCCAGAAGCCTGCCCAGCGCCGCTCCGTCGTCCGGTCGCCCACGGCCACCGACTCGGAGGAGTCGGCTGCCGTCTCGCCGTCCGACTCTCCCCACCACTCGGCCTCGTCCACCTCGCTCTCGTCGCTCGCCTCGGAAGCCCCCGCCAAGCCCGCCGCCAGCAACTACGGCCGTCTCTTCGACACGTACGGCAACGAGTTCACGCCCCCCGACTTCACCATCAAGGACATCCACGATGCCATCCCCAAGCACTGCTTCAAGCGCTCCGCCTTCAAGGGCTACCTCTACATCCTCCGCGACGTCCTCTGCCTCGCCACCACCTTCACCGTCTACTACAACTTCGTCACCCCCGAGTACATCCCCTCCACGCCCGCCCGCGCTGCGCTCTGGGCCTTGTACACCGTCCTCCAGGGCCTCTTCGGCACTGGCCTCTGGGTCATTGCCCACGAGTGCGGTCACGGCGCCTTCTCTGACTCTCGCCTCGTCAACGACGTCACCGGCTGGGTGCTGCACTCGTCTCTGCTCGTCCCCTACTTCAGCTGGCAGATCTCCCACCGCAAGCACCACAAGGCCACCGGCAACATGGAGCGTGACATGGTCTTCGTCCCCCGGACCCGCGAGCAGCAGGCCTCCCGCCTCGGCAAGTTCGTCCACGAGCTGTCGGAGCTGACCGAGGAGACTCCCCTCTTCACCCTCACCATGCTTGTCCTGCAGCAGCTCGTTGGCTGGCCCAACTACCTCCTGACCAACGTCACCGGCCACAACTACCACGAGCGCCAGCGTGAGGGCCGTGGCAAGGGCAAGAAGAACGGTCTCGGCGGCGGTGTCAACCACTTCGACCCTCGCAGCCCTCTGTACGAGAACCGCGATGCGAAGCTCATCGTCCTCAGCGACATCGGCATCGGCTTGACCATGACTGCTCTCTTCTTCCTCACCAAGTCGTTTGGCTTCAAGAACATGCTCGTCTGGTACTTCCTGCCTTACCTCTGGGTCAACCACTGGCTTGGTAAGTCTCCAATCTGATGCGATAGCTGTCGTCGCGCACTTGCTGACCCGTGTATGCAGTTGCCATCACCTTCCTCCAGCACACTGACCCCACGCTGCCTCACTACACTGGCGACGAGTGGAACTTTGTTCGTGGCGCCGCTGCCACCATCGATCGCGAGATGGGTTTCATCGGCCGACACCTTCTCCACGGCATCATCGAGACGCACGTCCTGCACCACTATGTCAGCTCCATTCCCTTCTACAACGCCGACGAGGCTACCGACGCGATCCGTCCCGTCATGGGCAAGCACTACCGCGCCGACGTCAAGGACGGCCCCATCGGCTTCATCCGGGCCATGTACACCAGCGCTCGCATGTGCCAGTGGGTCGAGCCCAGCGCCGAGGCCGAGGGCGCCGGCAAGGGCATTCTCTTCTTCCGCAACCGCAACGGCCTCGGCACCAAGCCCGCCGTTCTCAAGAAGGCCGAGTAAAGGGTCGAAAATCGCATGGCCACGGTTCGAATCGTAAGAGCTCGATGAATGGAAATGGACGGTATTTTGCAGGTGTTGTCAGCGTTGTTTGTTCTGTTTGGTCGCGGAAATCGGTCGGGTCAAGCGACTATAGGTCGGTCTCGCCATGGTGAATGCAATGCGAGACGCATTCTTTCTGCTAGGATCCCGCGGGGACGGGGGCCAAAGAGAAGGGGAGAAACCAGACTGAAGCAAACGGATGGATGGAAAATCTCGACGAGAATCCAGACCCAAAGATCAGAGATGACAGATCAGGTTTCAAGATCAAGACACGACTAAATGATAGAGCAGATAGATGGACCTGACGATAATCCAGATTTCTTCGACCAACAAATGCCTGTTGCGACTGAAATGATGTCTTTGAGGGAAAGAGAACAGAAGAGTGAAAGAGGGGATCACGACAAACGGTGCAAGGGAGAAGCGAGGGGGGCCGAGCGACGGTCATATGCCTGTTTCTTGCTTACTGTCCATCCCCATCATCCTAGTCGTTTGCACGGAAGATCCGGAGGGAACTTGCAATGGATGCGGGGAAGTTGTCCGTGCTGCTGGCTTCGCGAACGAATGACGGCCCCGCCAAGTGGTCTCGTGCAACCCAGCGCGTCTCTTTGTCCTGTCAAGATGGAGGGATGTGTAATAATGACGACAACCCATTGAGCATTACGCGCGACTTGAGGGTTTGTTCAACCGGTTTTTTTTTTTCAACAACATGCGACGATGGGGTGCATGTTTGTAATACTGGAGCATTGTGGATTTTTCAGGTTCGGCCAATTTACTTGGTCAGGGATGGATATGGGTAGAGATGGATGGATACAAAGACGACCAGAAGTGACCTTCTCAAATAAGCGATAATTAGGGATGTTGTGCCCATGGTGGAGAATTGCACTCAAGTCAAAGCTGTGTCGCTAAAGAGACACGACAGAATTTATTCTCGTGTTGTTACCACCCAGCGTAGTAACTAATGTTCGCTATTCAAACAAGAGACCAGGCTCTTCCTCAAAAGATGCCATCACCAGCCAAAACAATGTCGATTAACTTCGGGATTATTATCTCGATACTGGCAAGTGGTTCACTACTTGCTGTTTCATTTTTGCTGCTGTCCCGCGCGCTTGGCATCTCACCCTGGATGGATGGCAGCTACCCTATACATGTCCCATGATCCGCCCGCGAGAAGTCACGCAATCCAGCGACCATTATTTTTGTATATCCTGAGATAATTGAGATAAAGCAGGTTTAGTAAAATATTTAGGCACGGCCTATCTGCTGAGATTCATCAGTGTAGATACTCAGTCCCGTCCAAATCGTGCCATGGACATCTCAGCAATTGCCATTCTGCTGATTCTGACGAGTCCCAGCACATCCTGTAACCCCCTCCAGGGACAGAAATTTGATCCAGCACCTAGAGCTGGGCATTCGGTTTTACTCTTGAATTTTTGCATGCTTGTTTGAGTGTTTGGGTCATTTGTCGTCAAGGTAAAACGACGGAATACGACCGTCCTGGTTTGCTACCATCGTCAGCTATGGACTTTCTGGTCGTGATCACGCCAAAAGAAATTTCTCAACAGTCCTGCTCCTCAACCTGGAGTAAACTGCGTTACTCTAAGCTTGTGGGCTGTATAAAATCGCCCATACCTGAATGGAACTTACTATACCCAAACAGAGGGGCGTTCTTCGGTTCATCGGAGCTCAGAGAACTGAAAAATGAAGCTCCCACCCAGAAATAGAAACCACCCTACGTGCATAAGACTAGCCAAACTCTCAAATAAGGTGAGTACAATGCAAGCAGGACTGAAGCATAATTTCCAATGTCGATGTTCCCTCACACCATGAGCTCAGATGTGCTGGGGATCCCTCGACTACGAGAGATCTCACCAATTTTGGTAGATGCCATGACGTCCACGATCAGGCGAATTAACATCTCGAGTAATTACCAGTGCATGCCATCCACTTCCATGAGTCCTCCTGGAAACGTACTAGCCTCACCCCGGGAAGTTTGTCTTCCGAGAGTGAGCAGATAGACTGGGTGAATGAGCGTATTTTGAGTTGACGCGAAGAGAAGCCGAACCACTTTAGGTGATGGAACTGGGAGTTTGTTAGGCTTAATTCTCAATATGCTTTGCTCTATGGCACTCCTGTCGATCCCGTGGTCCAGATGATCGCCGTTGGTATTAAAGGTAGAAGTGCGCGGGGAGTTGATGTACTCAGCTGGGGCTTACAACCGTTGACGTCTAATACCACAGAGAAGCATTGCCACCTGTATAGAGTTTGAAAAGGAGGAAGGATCATTTCCCAAGCCCGCCTAGCTTAGGATAACATATTTTGACCAAAACCTTGATGCCTATTTGGGCTTGGTGATAAGAGTTATAGAGCTTGTAGTCTAAAACGTAGAGTTTGCGGCTGAGAAGCTGTCCAATCAGGGATCGCAACTCGGAAATAAACCAATTGGGACCATTTTATGACATCGCACAAGTAAAAGGATTGATACTAACACGTCAGTTATACATGCATCAATTAAAGCTACTTTGTGCAGGCAGTCTACAAAACTTTACGGTGACGGTTGTGGTTACCGGATAGTACATACGGTCAAGATCTGGTCTTCAGACATCATCTGCGACTAATTTGTACCAGAGCTATCATAACCAGAGGCGGGTGATCTGAGCGTACCGCGATGATCCGACCGAGTTCCTGCGATATAGGTCTAGACCATGCTGACATGTTGAAGCTGGAGCGCCAAGGGAGGCTGCCGTCGGTTCCGCTTCCGAGTCGAATCTAAACTAGCGGAGGCGCCAGTCAAGGCGTCAGAAGGGTTGATCCCCCTAAGAGCAGTAGCGAACTTCGGCAAAAGCTTCCATTTCTCAGTGTCTCAGTTGAGGAGCGGCATTCGGCGAGACCAAAGTGATTGGGAGCAATGTAATCAGGCCGACTGAGACCGATTTTTCACCAACGCGTTTAATTGCCACTGTTCCTGGAGAAAATTGGAAAAGAAGATGAAAGAGAAAGAGCAATGTCTCGGAAAATTCTGGCCTGGTATGATTGAACAGCTAGGATTGAGTACCCCGGGGGGGGGGGGTGAGGGGTGGACCAATGAGACAGTGGCTTGACCTCACGTTCTGGAGAGGCTGTTGTGGAGAGTCGTCGAAGAGGAAGAGTGGATGACGGCGAGGGCGCTGAGCATTGTGAAAAGCTGTCTTCCGGATATGGACGTACGGGTATTGGAGCTGCAATGATACCTGCGATCCATGAAGCTGACCGTCCTTGGCTCGACGCTGTCAACTCCCTGGGAACAGAGAATTTACCCTTCGACAATCGAGATCCATGGCTGAATCCGTCTCCATGGCCGAATCCGTCTCCATGGTTGAGTTCAACCGAGAAAACCAGGTTCCTGGAGGAGGAGACATGTCGCCACACCCAAGAAGCAATGGAGGGGCATTCCTTCAATGTGGACCTTTGCCCCAGGACGGACTTCCACAAGTGAGAGCCTGACGATCAACGATGCATCGGTATCAGTACCGGTGCAGTGGATGGTGGTTTAGAATTCGATTAACGGTGGCGATCTATTGCTTGTGGTCGTGGTCTGGGGATTTGTAAGACGGATGCTGCCCGCGAGGACTGAAGAGCCCATGGAACACATTTTTGCACGAAAAGCATGTAACAAAAGCCCAGGTAGGCTTGCTATAGAGAATATGACACTTAATTGCTATGGAGATGGAACTTGCGAGGTCTTGGTTATATGTGCAAGCATGATGGGTTCAATCGTGCCCGAAGATATCTTAGTGGGGTGGTCATCGAAGAAAGTAGCGAGAGATACAAGAATCACTCGGCCTGAATAAAAAAAAAAATCATCACGACACGCCGAGTCTGGAGGATTCTGGTGTAAATATCGGGGATGTCGAGGTTTGCTGTATGGATTGCTTTGGGGTGATGCCCGCGTTCTCGGCCATCAGTGTCATTCGATCTTCGCACATCTGAGACTCAGCGTCGAGACCCTCACCTGTGACAAGGTACCGAGGCGCCCAATGTCCTATTGTTATGCTTATTCTAGTGGACATTCACCAAGTTACTACGAGCCCACCTGATACTCCCTGTTGACCTCCATACCCCCCACTTGGTTCGGCTCTGAGCTGGATATATCAGCAATACCAACCCTTGAACTCACTTAAATCAGCCGCTGGCTCTCCCACAATATACACACGTGAATACCCAATTGTAAGGGGCCAAACATAGTGGTCGGCGCTGAGGCCTTGGTCAGCCTGCGCATCTAGTGGGGACTCCATGTGCTTGCCTGACAACTGCATCCGAATGTGACCTGCCAATAGCTTGGTGACTGCGCTTTAGCCTCGAACTGCAGCTCGCTTGTTTACAAACATGGCAGTGGTGGCGTGTGCAAGAACGCAATTTAAGAGCTCAGCTGCCGTTGCACTGCATTGACTTAGATGTGACAAAGAGAGCAGCTCAATTGAAAGCACAATGACGACCCCAGACAAACCCTAATGTAATTGTGGTGAAACAAGACCCCGCATGTAAAACCCAGGAACGTTACATTAGCCCTCAGCCTCCTCTCCTGACAAACAATCGCCCCATATCTGGCTTCCGGTGGAGTCACTCCAGTTACTGGACTGGCCTAAAGCTTCTATCTAATCGTGGAGTAGGGTCCACCGGGAAACGCGGCGAAGCCAGTTTTTTAAGAGCTGCCATTGCTGTACTACCACGGCGCTCTTGGAGGACAAGTGTAAGGCGCATAGATCACTTCAAATCGACGTACTGACGGTCAGATTCCCTGTCTGAAGATATGAATGACTTCTGGAACATCAGCGTACTAACATACAATGTAATGGGAGCAGTCTGGTTTGTCAATATCTGCGAGTATCCTGTGTCTATGTGGTAATGGGGGGCACGTCTTATAGAGGTTCTAGGGCAGCTCCACTCCAAAGCTTGATGAAATGAGCAACTACAAAATAATTAAAAGTCTGCGCAATATTCATTTCGTCACTGCCGAAAAATATACAGTCCAATTTGGGAGGTACAGGTGAAAGCCTCATTCTCTATCTGTCAGCCTGACACTGGCGTAGTCGTATGTGGTGAAGAGAGATATTCCTATTCCACTCAGAGTTTACATCAGAGATTCGATAAAGATGTACCGAGATATCGTGCGAAGTAATGCACTCTCTAACAACAAAGACTCGTTGCGTTCTACATAGTATGGCATTGTTGCCCGTAGTCTAGCTGTTTGTGGCTGATAGTGGCCCCACTCTCCAGTCTCCCGCGATCAGGCCGGAAAAGGCATGGACCGGCAGAAAAAAAGCCACGTTCGGGATCGACAGTGATGAGGGAGTGAGAGTTGGTACGTCTGAACGTGGCGAATTTTGGCTTAGAACCTATGTACGTTCTACTTCATTCGCGACGCCGCCTAGCTGAAGACCGTCAATATTTATTTGTGTCCGTTTGCTGCAACTCAGCTTTTGCCCAACCTAAGCCCACCTCCCTAGAATTACGTCGGCGAAGCCGGGAGACGGACCTGCCAGTCACAACATGGCCTGGATCGAGACTTGGTTCTGTGTCCATGATGTATCTCAAAAGGGCTAAGACTTCACTGGTAGCAGGCCTGGGTCTACTCCTCGTCAGGCTGCGGTCGACTATGAGGCCGAGCGAAGGCTGGAGGACCCTTGTGGCCTTGCCTGGGGATAGACAGGGACGCTGGCGGCCCCTCCTGCCTTTGACTCCTCGTCTCTACGACAAGGTTGTCCCAATGTGGATTTGGATTTGGTCCAACGGTGAGTCAATGAGCACAAGACCAATGGTGGCGTTTGGTGACGGATGTCCTGATCTGAAATGAAGTCAACAATGTGCAGACGGTATGACGTGGGTGGAACTGCGCCGAGTGAGAACGGCTGCAGCAATGTCGTTTTCCAAACCGAAACAAAACAACAGAAGGAAGGGGAAGACGTCAGGGTGTCATTGACAGGGGTCAGTTGCTGGTGGTGTGGACCCAATCTGGGGGCGGCCTCCAGTTAAAGCACGCCAATTCTCCGAACCGGGCTCCATTCGATCCCACATGCCACAGCACCCCAGAGGAACCGACGGGTCCAGCCTTAAGTTGTGATGTCAACGCTTCCTACACGCCAATGGGCCGAAGAAACCAAGCTTAACGAGCGGGTGCCTTGGAGGGCAAGGATCACCTCACCATGGGTCCCGGGTATAATCAAGCGGTTGAGTCGTTAGTTGACCGGTCCTTTGCAACCGGCGGGCCCCAGTCACTTCGTGGGCTTCCGGAAGAATCTAGGGGCACCTTCTGGTTGCAGATCGACCGTTTTTTTGGATGTGAAGACGGTGAAATGCTTGATGAATCATGAGCTGGGGACTGAAAAGCTGGGACGTGAAGATTGGGGCGGGGATCACTGTGATACCGAGTTCCGGCCTTGGCGAGTTCCCCGGATTTCACATTTGGGGGGCAACGGATGCATCGAAAGGTCCAGGATGGGCCTGGGGCGGGTGAGCTTATTTTGCACCATTCCGATTCCGCGCTTCGGTGCTATAATGTGAGCACTCGAGATGCTCCCAGCGTGGTACGAGATTGGCGAGATTGGCGAGGCGAGATGGGAGAAGGGGGGCGGCCGGACGGATGCCGGGCGGATGGGCGGACTCGGCGGGTGGGGCTGGATGGGGCCGTGCTCAGTGACAGGAGCCACATTCCGCAAGCGCCCGAGAGTCTAGAGCTGAGGGGCCGCACCGTTGGCAGGGCTGCCCGCGCACGGTGTGGCGGTACGGCAGGTGCAGCATCGCGCCTGCCCAGCACAGTATACGTCGTCGGCGCTGCAGGTACCCTCCCGCCTCCTGCCTTCCCTCCCTCCCGAACGACGCCTGGCTCCACCACGACGGAAACTCAATGTGGGCGGGCTCTTCTTTTCCCGTCTGCATCAACTCTGTTTCGTCTCTGGCCGACTGACTGTGTGCCAACCGACTGTGCGCAGTGCCTGGACGACGCTCACCTGGCGATTGTGTTGTCTCATCTCCGTGTGCGTTGTGAGCGTTGCCTTTGTTGTTCTGTCTCGTCTCGCGCCATAGGCAACAATGCTGGAAACATACAATCTCACTCGAGACACGGCGCTCGTTCGGCTTGATATGTCTCGCATGGTTAGTTCTCCCATCGCAGCAGCAACGCTCCTGCATAGACGGGCCGCTGCACATCGACAAACCGCTGCATCGAGACCGCTGCATCGAGACCGGTACATCGAGACCGCTGTACTAACGGACGGATCTCTACTCTACACAGCAACGGACGATTCGTTCCGGCTACCTCCAAGACACCAAGGCCAACTCGCCGCCATGGTCAACGCCCCGGAAGCAGCGATCGAACCTTGCATTTCCAAACCATCTGAACCTTGTGCTCGCCTGACACCTGCACGGATGCTCCCCAGCCTCCCACTTAGGCAAAGATGCCACCGAGACCCCAGGCAAGACAGAAGATAGTGGCGGCGAGCCGAAAGAGGGTTTCTGCACCCCGGCCAGCGACCGGCAGAGTTTGAGCCATGCAAGAAGAGAGTAAATCTAGATCGGTGCAGGAGTCGAACCCACCTCCCCCGTGCCGATAGGGGCAGCGTTCTGAGCTGAGTCGGGACTGTAAGTGACAGGAATGCACATCACTCGGTGGGAATAGGCTCAAGTTGACCAGAGCAGTTGGACCAGAACCCACCAAACAAGATGGGCCCTCCTTACCTATCTGGGGAATGGGATGGCGAGGGGGGCAGCAGAGAGAGATGTATATAGAGAACATGGCGTGCTCAATCTCTCTGTTGGCAACTCACAGGATGGTCACCAGAAAATCGACATCTACAGTTACAGCCAAAATGACTGGATGTCTCAACTGGCGTTTGCTGGCGGGATGGGCATCTTTGGCCGTCCCGCTGGTACATGCCACCGACTCTCTCGTTCATCGAGAGGACCAATTCAACGTACTCCTGCGACGACAGGAGGTAGTAATCGACAACTGCCCCGAACCGAGCCTTTGCGTAGGCGGCACCTGCACGACCAACATAATAGGCTACGATCTATTCAACTGCGGCTATCCTGATACCGCTTGTCGCCCTGGCGAGCTCTGCATTACCGGGTCCTGCATCCCTCTCAACTTCAGTAGCACGGACCCTTACAACTGTGGCGATACCGACAAGCCCTGCAAAACCGGACAATGGTGTGGCGAAGACGGACAATGCAAGCCGATCCAGGTCGTGGTTGACCCCCTTCACTGCGGCATCGACAGAGAAGCATGCGAGCCAGGCGAGCTTTGCGTCAACGGTATGTGCGTCAACGTCGACATCGGTACCGATCCTCACAGCTGTGGTGAAACGGAAGTTGTCTGCCAACCTGGAAACTGGTGCTTCAATGGAGTCTGCACACCCTTCAATCTGGGAACGAATTCTCGCGGCTGCGAAACTAAGAACGACTGCCCGCTTGACGCTCCATGCAAGGACGGCATCTGCCGTCCGCTCATCGTGGTCACGGACTCGTACAATTGCGGCCCCAGAGGAACCAACTGTACGGCCGGAGAGCTATGCTTAGGTGGACATTGTAAGCGACTCAATCTCACCGAAACCGAATCCGACCCTTGCGGACAATCACGAAGACCTTGCGACTCTGGAGAAGTGTGCTTTGAGAACGAATGCATTCCTCTCCATATCGGCCTGGACCCATCAGAGTGTGGTGACCAAGGCCAAGTTTGCAACAAGTCTCAGGTTTGTGTCACTGGTATCTGCATTGATAACCTCGTGGACAAGAAGCCACCGCCTCCTGGTCTCGTATTCTGCCAACTTCCAAACGGCGCTGGCCAAAGTTCTCCCCTCGGCGATAACGCCGGGGCTACAGGAGTTGCGTCCAGCGGCGAAGGCAACGGTGGGATCTTGCGAAGCACTGTGGCTCAAGGTACGGCCGTGGGCGGCCCTAACGAGGTACCCACGAGCACGGCTGGTAGCTACAGAGAAGGAGGTGATAGCGGAGGTGAAAACGGAGGATACAATGGGGACTCTTCCGCAGAGTCCATCAACCGAGATGAGAATGGCGTTATTCCCACAGCCACGACCCTTGTAGGCGATACTGGGGATACTCCCGGAGACAACGAAGGACAGACTGCCCAAGCAATCCCTGGTAATGGAGGCAACAGTGGCGAAACGTCTGATCGAGTTGGTAACGGCGAGATTCCCCAAGGAGCCGCTACTGGAAGCGTACGCACCGAAACCATTGTTTGGACAGTTGGTGGAGGCGTACGCACCGAGACCATTGTTCAGACAATTTATGGAGGTGGTGGTACTCGAATTCAGGACGGAACCCAAGCTGCTGGGGATAATGGCCAACTTCCCCAGCAAACACCTGGAGGAAGTGAGAACGGTCAGGCGCCCCAAGGAAGACCTGGTGGAGGAGATGGCGATCAAAACACCGAAGGTACACCGAATGGTGATGATGGGAGTCAAGGCAGCCAAAACATTCCGGGTGGAGACAATGGTGGACAAGGCTCTGAAGGTTCACCAGACGGCAACGATGGTAACCAAGGTTCTGATCAAATCCCTAACGGAAATGAGGGTTCTCAAGGCTCAGACGGGTCCACCAACGGTGACCAGAACTCCCAAGGAACGTCCGGCGGAGATAATGGTAGCCAGGGCTCCCAAGAAACGCCTGACGGAGACAATGGTAACCAGGGATCTGAAGGAAGCCAAGATGGAAACAAGGGCAACCAAGGCTCTGACAGCACGCCCAACGGGAACAATGGCGACAAAGGCACCGAAGGTCTTCCGACTGAAGGCAATGGGAACCAGGGTACCGAGGGGTCTCCAGACGATAGCAACTCAGGAGATAACTCAGGCGACAACTCTGGGGACAACTCCGGGGACGATTCTGGGGACGATTCTGGCGATGGCTCTGGCGATGGCTCTGGAGACGGCTCTGGAGACGGCTCTGGAGCGTGTACCCCGAGTTGCACTAGCGGAAACCTCTGCGTCAACAAACAATGTCTTCCCGTCGGGAACCCGGATTCATGTGGCACTCCTCGCAGCCTCCTACATCGACTCCTGCGACGCCAACGGGTCCAAATTTGCGGGACTAGACAGGCTTGTATCAACGGAGTTTGTATACCGATTGGAAAGTCAACTGACTGTGGCTCTATTGGCCTCAAGTGTCTTCAGGGTGATGTCTGTATCTTAGGAAATTGCGTTCCCCTGGGTGACCCCACCAACTGTGGCGGTAATACCTGCAAGACCAATGAGATGTGCTTGTTCGGCTACTGTACCTCGACCGGCATCTCTGGAGGCGACGATGGAGATGGAGACGGAGACGGAGATGGTAGCAACGGAGGCGGCGACAACGGAAACGGCAACAATGGAGACGGCAACAATGGAGATGGCGACAATGGAAACGGTGGCAAAGGAGACGGTGACAACGGAAATGGCGGCACCGGAACCTGTACCTCGGATACCGAATGTGCCGATGGCAAGGTTTGCCAAGATGGAACCTGCCATTCTTCATGCGACAGAACCGTTGACTGCGACGGAACTTTGATTTGCGAAGGCGGAATATGCATCTCAGGCGAGAATTGCCAGTCTGACAACGACTGTGACGAGCAAGTGTGCCGGGATGGTGTTTGTGTTACTGATCCCGAGGGAGAATCATGCTCCTCAGACTCGGAATGCACTGGAGATGACGTGTGCGAGGCCGGTTCATGCGTCACTGCGACATCTACTCGACAAGCTTCGGCGCCCATTGCGACGTCTGCTCCACGGTCAGCCTCGACATCTACCTTAACGTCTACTACAACAAGTATCCCATGCAAGATCGATTCCGACTGTGGCGGCAGTGGCATTTGTGACAACAAGATATGTGTGCCAAACCCAAACAGCAAATGTGCGAAGAATGCGGATTGCGTTGGTGGCAAGGTCTGCCAAAACGGCTTGTGCGTTTCACCAACCTCATGTGCACGCGACTCCCAATGCAAAGATGGCGAGGTTTGTCGAAACGGTGTCTGCCAGAAGCGCTGCACCGCGACTGTTGACTGCGATGGTACTGAAATATGTGATGGCGATATCTGTGTGGTAGGTCAGGGTTGTCAATCTGATGCCGAATGCGCGGACGGCGAGGTCTGCGAAGACACCGTCTGTGTAATTGGCACTTCTGGTATTTGCACAAGCGACTCCGACTGTTCTGATGGTTCGACTTGCCAGAACGGTTCATGTGCGTCGCCTGCAGAATGCGACAGGGACTCTGACTGTGCTGCGGGCAAAATATGCCAAGACACCACCTGCGTTGTTGATCCATTCGGTGCCTGTGAGGCAGACTCGGATTGCCTCAAGGGGTTTACTTGCAGAGACAGTTCCTGTGTCCCTCCGCCAGAATGCATCAGCAATTCTGACTGCGGTCCCGGAGGGACCTGTAAGAATGATGCCTGTGTCATCGATCCCGTTGGTACTTGTGATACCGACTCGGACTGCGGCCGCGGACTGGTTTGTGAGAATGGCTTTTGCGTCACGGGACCAGACTGTACGGCAGATACCGACTGTGGCACCAACGAGACTTGCAAGAACGGTAGCTGCGTCTCAGCTTGCCTGTCATCAATCGATTGCGATGGCACCCTGATATGCAACGGCGGTACCTGCATCGCCGGCGAGGACTGTTCTTCAGACGCCGAATGCACCGAAGAGGAGACCTGCGTCGACGGTACCTGCGTGCCCCTGCCATCGAGCGGCTGCAGCCAGGACAGTGACTGTCCAACTGGACAGACCTGTCAGTCCGGATCGTGCTTGTCGAACCCTACTAACCCTACTTGCACGCAAGACTCGGATTGTGGTGCAGGCAACGTGTGCAGCAACGGAGCTTGCACACCTGACTCTGCTTGCACCCTAGACAGCGATTGTTCTACTGGGCAAACCTGCGTGTCCGGATTATGTGTGACTAACCCTATTAACCCTACATGTACGCAGGACTCGGACTGTGATGTAGGCAATGTGTGTAGCAATGGAGCTTGCACGCCCGACTCTGCCTGTGCCCAGAACAGCGATTGTCCTACTGGGCAGACCTGTCAGTCCGGGTCTTGTGTTTCTACTAACCCTGCTTGTACGCGGGATTCGGATTGTGGGACTGGTAAAGTGTGCAGCAACGGAGCTTGCACACCAACCACGACTTGTACCGGCAACAGCAACTGCGCGACTGGAAACGTCTGTCAGGCTGGACTCTGTGTCCCTCAAAGCAGGTGTACTAGCACGAACGATTGTGGCACTGGCCAAGTTTGTCGGTCGGGAGCTTGTATCACGAAGTCTGGATGCTCCTCTGATTCGGATTGTGCTTCTGGACAGACCTGCGAATCCGGAACCTGCACTTGCGAAGTCAACGACCACTGCAATACGGGAGAAAGTTGTCAGTCAGGAACTTGTATCGAGGGCGGCTGTAACGCAGACGACGAGTGTTTGGAAACTCAGATTTGCCAGGATGGCACTTGCATTTCTCGGCCTTGCTCGACAGCTGCCGACTGCGGCACCGGACAGCTGTGTGAGTCTTCCATCTGTATCGAGGGTGGATGCTCGACAAGTGCAGATTGTGCCACTGGAGAAACTTGCCAGTCTGGAACCTGCGTTTCTGGGTGTACTACAAACGATGACTGTGGTACCGACCAGGTGTGTCAGTCTGGAACATGCTCCGCTGCGTGCACTGCGGACGACGAGTGTGGCACTGGTCAAACCTGTCAGTCGGGAATTTGTACCGATGCCGGATGCTCTGCTGATACCGACTGCTCGGATGGCCAAACATGTCAGTCTGGGATCTGTGTTGCTGTCGCTGTCTGTACGACAGACGATGACTGCACCAGCGGCCAAAGCTGTCAATCTGGAACTTGCGTCAGCGCTTCTGCATGTGCGTTAGACAACGACTGCTCTGATGGCCAAAGCTGCCAGTCTGGAACGTGTATTAGCCCTGCTCCTTGTGCCACCGACAGCGATTGCGGCCCAGGTCGAACTTGTCAGGCTGGACTTTGCACCGTTACTGGATGCTCTACGAGTGCCGACTGCGGTGTTGGCCAGACCTGTGTGTCCGGGACTTGTGTCACAGCACCGGAATGTTCGAGTAACGACGATTGTGGGTTCGACCAGATCTGTGAGTCTGGAAGCTGTAAGATCGTTTGTGACACGGACGACAACTGCAACACTGGCGGTTCCTGCCAGTCTGGAATTTGTATCGAGGGCGGATGCGCATCGGACGACGAGTGTGATGTCAACCAGACCTGTCAGGATGGGACTTGTGTTGCTGTACCTTGCTCAACTGACGGCGAATGTGGCACTGGTCAAACCTGCGAGGACGGGACTTGCGTCGATCAAACTGTGTGTTCGACTGACAGTGACTGCAACACTGGCCAATCTTGTCAGGATGGAACCTGCGCCATTACACCAGCTTGTTCAACTGACGACGACTGTGGGAATGGCCAGACATGTCAGGATGGGACATGCACTGCTCCGGCCGTATGCTCGACTGACAATGACTGCGGCACCGACGAGACATGCCAAGATGGGATTTGTGCTGCTGCCGCGGCCGTTTGTGCGACTGACGCTGACTGCGGTACTGGCCAGACATGTCAGAGTGGCAGCTGTACCGCGCCGCCACCATGCTCAACGAACGATGATTGCGAACTCGATCAGATTTGCCAATCCGGAATCTGTGAAACTCTTTGCACAGATGCTGATCAATGTCCGTTGGGCCAAAGCTGTCAGTCTGGAATCTGTATCGCTGGCGGCTGCACCACTGATGACGATTGTGAGTCTGGAGAGACTTGCCAATCTGGAGCTTGCGGCACAACTCCTGGATGCTCAACCGACTCCGACTGTGAGTCTGGAGAGACGTGCCAATCTGGAACTTGTGCTACGACGCCCGGATGCTCAAATGATGCCGACTGTGCGACCGGGGAAACGTGTCAATCTGGAGCTTGCACTACGGCCCCAGAGTGTTCAGCAGACGCCGACTGTGAGTCCGGAGAGACATGTCAGTCCGGGGCTTGCGTCGCGACCCCAGAGTGTTCCACCGATGACGACTGCGGAACAGGTCAAGTTTGCGCATCTGGTAGCTGCGCAGTTGCCTGTTCGGCAGACGACAACTGTAACGGCAGCGGCAGCTGTCAGTCCGGGATCTGCATTGAGGGTGGTTGTTCCACAGATAACGACTGTGACACTGGCCAGACGTGTGAGGCTGGTGTTTGCACTGGTTCCTCGACTACCTGCTCGTCCGATGCTGAATGTAGCACTGGCGAGACTTGTCAGGCCGGAGTCTGTACTGCTGCGGTTGTCTGCTCATCCAACGCAGAATGCTCAACTGGCCAGACTTGTGAAGCCGGGGTCTGCACTATTTCCTCGAATACCTGCTCTTCTGACGGGGACTGCAGCACTGGTCAAACCTGCGAGAGCGGGGTCTGCACCGCTTCGTCGCCGACTTGTTCTTCTAATGCGGACTGTGAAACAGGCCAGACCTGTGAAGCTGGCGTTTGCACTGCATTGGTCACCTGCGCTCTTGATTCAGACTGTCCTACAGGGCAAACTTGCGTTGGCGGAGTATGCAGTGTTCAAGTTGCTTGCTCATCCGATGCCGATTGCAGCACTGGCCAGATTTGCGGTTCTGGAATTTGCATCGTTTCTACTGCCTGCTCGTCTGACGATGATTGCGAAACCGGTGAGACTTGCGAATCTGGAGTCTGCACCGTATCTGGTTGTTCAGTTGATGCCGATTGTCCTACGGGACAGACGTGCGACAGCGGTGCCTGCAGTACATCGGCTTCTTGCTCATCCGATAGCGACTGTGCAACCGGTGAGACTTGCGAGTCTGGAGTCTGCACTGTACCTGGTTGTTCGGTTGATGCCGACTGCCCCACGGGACAGAGCTGTGATAGCGGCGTGTGCACTCCTCCACCTGCCTGTTCATCAGATAGTGATTGCAGTAGCGGCCAGACATGTGAATCTGGAGTATGTACGGCGTCTGGTGGTTGCTCGTCTGATGACGACTGCAACACTGGAGAGACTTGCGAGTCCGGGGCCTGTACTCCTCCCGCAGCTGGCGATTGTTCATCTGATGGGGATTGTGCTACTGGAGAGACCTGCCAAGCTGGAGTCTGCATTGCTTCCAGCGGCTGTTTCACCGATGCTGATTGTGCTGATGGCGAGACTTGTGAGACTGGAGTTTGTACTCCACCAACAACAACCGACTGTTCATCCGACGAGGATTGTACGACTGGTCAAACTTGTCAAGCCGGAGTATGTGCCGCACCTAGTTCATGCACAGCAGACAGTGATTGCGCGACTGGCGAGACCTGTCAATCTGGTAGCTGTACCGCTCCGACTCCCTGTTCATCTGATGATGATTGCGCTACTGGACAGAGTTGTAACTCTGGCATCTGTATTGTATCGACCGATTGTGCTTCCGACGCCGACTGTGCTGCTGGAGAAACATGCAACTCAGGAGTTTGTACTGCGCCAACGGAATGCAGTTCAGCCGACGACTGTCCTGAGGGACAGAGCTGCAATGCCGGAGCCTGTGTTGTGTCGGCTGGCTGTTCGTCGGATGACGATTGTACCAACGACGAAACCTGTGAATCCGGGGTCTGCACTCCTGCTACAGTCAGTTGCTCACTTGATAGTGACTGTTCTACAGGAGAGACCTGCGAGGCTGGGGTTTGTACAATACCCACAACTCCTAGCTGTTCCTCTGACACCGATTGCGATGATGGGGAGACTTGCGAGGCTGGAGTATGCACCGCTCCGTCCAGCGGCTGTTCATCCAGCAGCGACTGTGCCTCGGGAGAAACTTGTCAGGCTGGTGTATGCGCTGCTCCGAGCACCTGCTCTTCCGACGACGAATGCGACGGAAACTCAGCTTGTTCCTCTGGAGGAATCTGTATTGTTGCGATTCCTTGTGCGTCCGACGACGAGTGTGGCGATGGCGAGAATTGCGTATCTGGAGTCTGTATTGCCACGGCTGGCTGCACAACCGACGATGACTGTACCTCTGGTAACACTTGCGAGGCTGGGGTTTGTACTCCTCCAACAAGTGGTTGCTCTTCCGATAGCGACTGTGGTACAGGGCAGACTTGTCAATCTGGCACTTGCAGTCCCGCAACGGGAAGCTGCTCGTCAGACTCCGATTGTGCTACCGGCCAAACCTGCGATGCTGGTGTTTGCACGGCTTCAACCTCATGCGCAGCTGATACCGATTGTGCTTCTGGCGAGACCTGTGAATCTGGTGTCTGCACTCTGCCAGTTTCTGGTTGCTCTACAGATAGCGACTGTGCCGACGGGGAGACCTGCGACTCAGGAACCTGTACGCCTCCAACTGCAGGTTGTTCTACGGATAGCGACTGTACCGATGGAGAGACTTGCGAAGCTGGGACTTGCACACCCCCAACTGTGGGTTGCACTTCAGACGGCGACTGCGCCAACGGAGAGACGTGCAACTCGGGAACCTGTGCGCCCCCGACTGCAGGTTGCTCCTCCGATAGCGACTGTAGCAACGGAGAGACCTGTGACGCGGGGACTTGCACGCCTCCTCCAGAAACGGAATGTTCCTCTGATAGCGACTGTACTAATGGAGAGACGTGTGAAGCTGGCACTTGCACGACTCCGACTACAGGATGCTCCTCCGACAGCGATTGTACCAATGGAGAGACTTGCGAGGCTGGGACTTGTACACCTCCAGCAGCAGATTGTTCCTCTGATAGCGATTGCGCTATAGGAGAGACTTGTGAGGCTGGGGTCTGTACACCACCCACAGCAGACTGCTCTTCCGATGATGACTGCACTGGTGGCCAGACATGCCAGTCTGGAGTCTGCACTACTCCGAATCCTTGTTCCTCCGGGGACGATTGCGTCGATGGCCAGTCTTGTTCTGGCGGCATTTGCATCGTTTCTACTCCCTGTATATCTGATGATGACTGTGCTACTGGGGAGACTTGCGAAACTGGGGTCTGCACCTCTTCTACATCTGACTGCTCATCCGATGACGACTGCAGCGGCGGCGAGACTTGCAACTCCGGCATTTGTACTGTTTCAACAGCTTGTACGGCCGATACCGACTGCCCTACTGGTCAGACTTGTACGGATGGCGCTTGTACCATTTCGACTACGTGCTCCTCCGACGATGACTGTGCATCTGGAAACACTTGCAGTGCTGGTGTCTGCACTCCCGCACCTGGATGTTCAGTCGATGCCGATTGTCCCAACGGCCAAAACTGTGACTCTGGGGTCTGCACTACGCCTCCAACAGACTGCTCGGCCGATGAGGATTGTGCCAGTGGAGAGACCTGTATCTCTGGAGTGTGCACTGCTGCGACAGGCTGTTCGTCTGACAGTGACTGTGACGAGGGCCAAACTTGCAGCGATGGTACCTGCAGTGCTGTGACAGCATGCCAAGTGAATTCCGACTGCGATTCCGGTGAGAGGTGCGAATCTGGAGTCTGCACTGCATCGACGGGCTGCACCGTGGATACTGATTGTGGTGATGGCGAGACCTGTACTTCTGGCGCCTGCGCTCCCGCGGCGCCTTGTGAGGCGGATGCCGACTGCAGTTCCGGCCAGTCGTGCAACTCTGGAATATGCATTGTTGCCATTGCTTGCTCGTCTGACGATGAGTGTGGCAGCGGAGAGACTTGCGTATTAGGGGTATGCACTCTTACTACACCTTCTTGCGCGACCGATGCCGACTGTTCGTCTGGTCAAACCTGCTCGGCTGGGGTCTGCACACCACCTACAACAGGGGATTGTTCTTCTGATAGCGACTGTGCTACTGGCCAGACTTGCGAATCCGGTGTCTGTACCCCAGCGACTACTACTTGCTCGTCTGATGAGGATTGCGCCAGTGGAGAAACCTGTGACTCGGGAACCTGCACCACAACTCCTGGTTGTTCTACGGACGATGACTGCGTTGATGACCAGACGTGCGAGTCTGGCGTTTGCACTGCTTCTGCTCCTGGCTGCACCACGGATTCTGACTGCTCTAGCGGGCAAACCTGCGAATCTGGAGTCTGTACCGCTCCGACTGTCTGTTCCGCGGATACAGATTGTCCAACCGGCCAGATATGCGAGGACGGCACTTGTGCTATTTCACCAACTTGCTCAGCCGACTCTGACTGTGCAACTGGGGAGACCTGTGAGTCCGGCGTCTGTACCGCCCCCACAGCCGACTGTTCCTTGGATTCGGACTGTCCTACTGGCCAGACCTGTGAGGACGGCACTTGTACTACTTCGACAGCCTGCTCCGCCGACTCTGACTGCGCAACTGGCGAAACGTGCGAATCCGGCGTCTGTACACCTTCAGCTGCTAGCTGTTCTTCCGACACCGATTGTTCCTCGGGCCAGACTTGCCAGGCTGGTGTCTGCACGGTCTCGACCTGCGCATCTGATAGCGACTGTCCCACAGGGCAGACGTGTGCATCAGGCACCTGTACTACTCCCCCGACTAGCTGTTCATCTGATGACGAATGCGATTCCGGACAGAGCTGCGACGGGAGAATCTGCATCGTATCTACAGGCTGCTCGACTGATGATGATTGTGCCAGCGGCGAAACTTGTGATGCTGGGGTTTGCTCGCCGTCACCTGGATGCAGCACGGATAGTGACTGTGGAAATGGGCAGACCTGCGAATCTGGGGTCTGTACCGCCACGACAGCATGCTCCTCAGATACCGATTGTCCTACGGGTCAGACCTGCGAGGACGGCAGCTGCACTATTGCGACGACATGTTCCTCGGACAGTGACTGCGAATCCGGCCAGACATGCGAGTCTGGGGTTTGTACGCCAGCTACTCCTGTATGCTTGAGCGATACCGACTGCGCGAGTGGACAAACCTGTGAATCCGGCGTCTGCACCACGGCAACTACATGCTCATCCGATGCCGACTGTCCTTCCGGTCAGACTTGCAACGATGATGCTTGCGCTGCCCCGACTACCTGTTCCTCTGACGATGACTGCTCTTCCGGTCAAACCTGCGAGGGCAGTATCTGTGTCGTCTCGACATCCTGTTCAGTGGATAGCGATTGTGCCTCTGGAGAGACTTGCGAGTCTGGAGTGTGTACACCTGCCGCAACAACCGACTGTTCAACTGACGATGACTGTACATCCGACCAGACCTGCGAGGCCGGCGTTTGCAGTCCCATCACTGTTGCTTGTACGAGCGACACAGACTGCACTACAGGTCAGACTTGTGAGGCTGGTGTCTGCACTATTCCAAGTGGTTGTTCGACTGATGATGATTGTTCCTCTGGGGAGACCTGCGAGACTGGTGTCTGTACGCCTCCTTCTACGACCGACTGCTCATCAGACAGCGATTGTACTGACGGTCAGACGTGCCAAGCTGGAGTTTGTGCAGCTCCACCAACTACTGACTGCTCCTCTGACAGCGACTGCAGCGATGGCCAGACTTGTCAGGCTGGTAGCTGTGCGCCTCCCGCTACGACAGACTGCTCATCTGATAATGACTGCACCGGCGGCCAGACGTGCCAAGCCGGAGTCTGCGCACCTCCGCCAACGGCCGACTGCTCATCTGATGGCGATTGTACTGGCGGCGACACATGTGAGGCTGGTGTTTGTACACCTGCTACTACCACCGACTGTTCCTCAGACAGCGACTGCTCCTCAGGCGATACATGCCAGGCTGGAGTCTGCACAGCTCCCACCAGCTGCTCGTCTGACACTGACTGTACCTCTGGACAGACTTGTGATGGCACCATCTGCATCGTCTCGACTGACTGCACTGCCGACACTGACTGTGCCGATGGCGAAACGTGCGAGTCTGGAGTTTGCACGCCTCCAGTTACGGAAGATTGCACAGTCGATAGCGACTGTAGATCCGGTGAGACTTGTGAATCTGGAGTCTGCACACCTCCTGTGACGACTGATTGCACTGTCGATACCGACTGCACTGATGGTGAGACCTGCGAATCCGGGGTCTGTACGCCTCCCGCTTCTACGAACTGTACAGCCGACACGGACTGCGCGTCGGGTGAGACGTGTAAATCTGGCGTCTGTACGCCTCCAGCTACAACTGAGTGCACTGCAGATACTGATTGCGCTTCCGGCGAGAGTTGTCAATCTGGTGTCTGCACTGCTCCCACCGCGGAATGTACAGCTGATGCTGACTGCGATTCCGGCGAGACGTGCGAATCTAGTGTCTGTACGCCTCTTGCTACGACTGATTGTGCCACCGATACGGACTGTGAATCCGGGGAGACGTGTGTATCTGGTGTCTGCACTACTGACACCACTAACTGCACGGCCGACACTGATTGCGCTTCTGGCGAAACATGCGAATCTGGAGTCTGTACACCTCCTGCCACGACTGAGTGTACCGTCGACTCTGACTGCAGCTCCGGCGAGACCTGCGAATCCGGTGTCTGCACTCCTCCCACTTCTGGCTGTTCATCTGACGATGACTGCTCGAGCGGGCAAACGTGCGAATCTGGAGTTTGCACTTCGCCGCCAGCGTGCTCATCAGACGCGGATTGTGCCACCGGTGAAACTTGCGACGAAAATGGCGCTTGCGTTGCTGCCCCTGAATGCCAGTCCAACACAGACTGCGATGGCACCGATGTCTGTGAAAGCGGAACCTGTGTCCCCGAGCAACCTGCTAGCTGCGCCCAGAATAGCGACTGCTCAGTGAGTGTCGGTCTCTGTTCCCTCGGCCTTTGCGTCTGTACGAATAGCTTCTGTGTACTCAACGAGGGCGTCTCACTGTGCAGCAGCTCCGGTGACTGTCCCTCGGGCCAGGAATGCCAGAGCGGCGTTTGCCTGACCTCACTCGAGTGCACGGATGACTCCAGGTGTAATTCAGAGGTGAACCTTTGTATCCTTGGAGGCTTCTGCGCCTGTGTGGACGGACTTTGTGTCCTCAGTGGCGGCGGCGGTGTCCTTCCCGGCCAGTGCTCCCAGGATACAGACTGCGGCTCCAACCAGCAGTGCGTTGCCCAAATCTGCCTTCCAAACACTCTGTCCACTTGTGAAGACAGCTCGGATTGCAGCACTGGACAGACTTGCACGTCGGGTGCCTGTTTGCCTGACGCTCTACCTGTTTGTTCTGCGAGCGCGCCTTGTCCGGCTGATCAAGCCTGCACCCTCGGAGTTTGTCTGCCTACAACTATCATATCTTGTGAAGGGGATGGCGAGTGCTCGGACGGCAATGCTTGCACAGCTGGTATCTGCCTTCCCTCGCTGGTACCTGCTTGCCAGTCCGATTCCGACTGTGATGAAAACAACAATTGCGTCTCCGGAATCTGCGTCCCAGGCGTTCTACCTCTTTGTACCGACGACGCGGGATGCGAAACGGGCCAGTCCTGTCGAGTGGGCGTCTGCATCCCCGACCTCCTCCCTGCTTGCACAACAGATGCGGATTGCACGAGTCCCACCACGTGCTCTGCACTGGGATACTGTCTCCCTGCTGTTGTCACCAGTTGTCAAGGAGACGGCGACTGTGGTGCTAATGAAGCCTGCACCGCCGGGCTCTGCCTCCCTTCCCTTGCATCGGGCTGTCAGGCCGATACAGACTGTGGCGACAGTGAGAACTGTATATCTGGAGTTTGTGTTCCGGACATCCTGCCTGTCTGTACGGACGACACTGGCTGTGATGAAGGTCAGACTTGCACCTCCGGAGTCTGCCTCCCTGATATCCTACCTACCTGCACTACCGATTCAACCTGTGGTACTGGCCAGACTTGCACGCTTGGAGTTTGCCTGCCCACTGTTATCACCGCATGCACAGCCGATGATGGATGCAGCTCAGGACAATCTTGTACTGCTGGACTTTGCATTCCTACTATTGTTCCAGGCTGTCAGGCTGATGGGGACTGCGGACAAAGCGAGAACTGCGTCTCCGGTGTTTGCGTTCCAGATATCCTGCCCGTCTGTACGGATGACAGCGGTTGCGATGACGGCCAAACCTGTACTCTGGGCGTATGCCTTCCTGACGCCCTTCCTACTTGCAGTGGTGATTCCGACTGTAGCCAAGGCCAAGCATGCACTCTCGGAGTGTGTCTTCCTACTGTCATCACCGCTTGTACAAGCGACCAGGACTGCGGCTCGGGCAACTCTTGTACCGCTGGTCTTTGCATTCCCACTATTACTACTCCAGGCTGCCAGGCCGATACAGACTGCGGTGAGAGTGAGAACTGTATTTCAGGAGTCTGTTTGCCGGATGTTCTTCCCGTCTGCACCGACGCCAGCGATTGCGCGCAAGGCCAGACTTGCACATCTGGAGTTTGCCTTCCCGTTGACCTTCCTACCTGCTCCAGCGATTCGGAGTGTGGTAGTGGCCAGGCTTGCTCCGCTCTGGGCGTCTGTCTCCCGACCGTTATCATCGCCTGCGAAAGCGGCCAGGATTGCTCCTCTGGCTCCTCTTGCACTGCTGGCATCTGCCTCCCTAGCCTCACCCCGACTTGCCAAGCTGACACAGACTGTGGCGACGGCGAGAACTGTGTCTCTGGCATCTGCCTCCCTGATGTCCTACCTACCTGTACTGGCAGCCAAGACTGCGAACAGGGTCAAATCTGTACAGCAGGCGTGTGTCTTCCCGAAGTCTTGCCAACTTGCGACAGCGACACAGACTGTGCTACCGGTCAAGCTTGTTCCGCGCTCGGGGTTTGTCTCCCTGCCGTCCTCGTCGCCTGCGCAAGCGATGGGGAATGCAGCTCTGGAGAGTCCTGTACTGCTGGACTGTGTCTCCCTAGTATCGTCCCGGGCTGTCAAGCTGACACGGACTGCGGTGATGGTGAAAACTGTGTCTCTGGCCTATGTCTCTCTGACGCCATCCCCACTTGCGCTGGCAACGACGATTGTGACGATGGTCAAACCTGCACAGCTGGCGTATGCCTCCCTGCCATTTTGCCTACCTGTACCAGCGATTCAGAATGCTTTGATGGCCAAGTCTGCTCCGCGCTTGGAGTGTGTCTTCCACCCGTCATCACCACCTGCGGAAGCGATGGGGATTGCGGTTCCGGAGAGTCTTGTACTGCCGGAATCTGCCTTTCTTCTGTCGTACCAGGCTGCTCAGCAGACGGAGATTGCGACTCTAATGAAAACTGCGTGGCGGGCGTCTGTCTTCCTGATGTTCTTCCACTTTGTACAGGCGAGACTGGCTGCGATGAAGGTCAGATTTGCACTGCGGGCGTGTGTATTCCCGAAGTCCTGCCTGCTTGTACCAGCGACTCTCAATGTGCGGAAGGTCAAGCTTGCTCTGTCGCGCTTGGAGTCTGCCTCCCTGCCATTATCATCACCTGTGAAAGCGACACGGCTTGCAGTTCGGGAGAGTCTTGTACTGCCGGCATCTGTCTGCCTTCTGTCATTCCGGACTGTTCAGTTGATGGAGACTGCGCCTCAAACGAGAACTGCGTGGCTGGGGTCTGCCTTCCTGATGTCCTGCCTACTTGTACTGATGACAGTGGCTGTGATGATGGACAGACTTGCACAGCGGGAGTATGCCTCCCTGCGGTTCTACCGGCCTGTACTGCCGACTCTGAATGCGCTCAAAGACAAACATGCTCCGTCGCTCTTGGAGTCTGTCTGCCTACTCTTATCACGACTTGTGAAAGCGACGAGGCATGTAGCTCTGGCGAGACTTGTACTGCCGGTCTTTGCCTCCCAACTATTATACCCTCTTGCCAGGCTGACGCAGACTGTGCCCAAAACGAAAACTGCATCGCTGGTGTTTGCCTCTCTGCTGCCATAGACACATGCACAGATTCGACTGACTGTAGCGACGGGCAGTCCTGTGTATCTGGAGTCTGTCTCCCCGAAATCTTACCCGCCTGTACCAGCGACTCGGAATGCAGCAATGGCCAAGCTTGCTCGGTTGCTCTGGGAGTCTGTCTCCCTATCGTTGTCACTACCTGTGTGGACGATTCGGGCTGCGGCTCAGGCGAGTCTTGCAATGCTGGGCTCTGCCTTCCAACCATTGTACCTTCTTGTCAAGCGGACAGCGACTGCGAGTCTGGCCAGAGCTGTACGGCGGGAGTTTGTCTCCCCAGCACTCTCGGTACATGCTCCGACACGTCTGACTGCGGCGAAGGGCAAGCTTGTGTGTCGGGCGTATGTCTTCCGGATGTCCTGCCAACTTGCACGAGCGACTCCCAATGCAGCGATGGGCAGACTTGCTCCACCGCTCTGGGCTTCTGTCTTCCTGTCGTCGTTATTTCTTGTGAAAACGATGAGGGGTGTAGCTCAGGCGAGTCCTGCACAGCTGGTCTTTGCCTCCCCCAAGAGGTCTTCCCGAGTTGCGCAACTTCCGACGACTGCAGTCAGGGAGAGGCTTGCACCGCTGGCCTCTGCCTACCCGAAGTCATCACGCCATGCTCCGGAGACTCTGACTGTGGTGAGGGTCAGTCCTGCACAGCTGGAGTTTGCCTTCCGACTATCCTTCCTACTTGCGATGCTGATTCCGCATGCGAATCTGGCCAGGTGTGCAGACTTGGCGTCTGTCTTCCCATTGACTTGGCAACTTGCACTGCAGACACCGACTGTGCTCAAGGTCAGGCCTGCACAGCTGGTTTCTGTATCGTTGCGGTACCCTTTCCCACTTGCAGCGCTGATACTGATTGTGGCACTGGAGAGACTTGTACAGCGGGTATTTGTCTTCCTGAGGCCATTGGCACCTGTTCTGGCGACTCGGATTGCGGAGAGGGACTCTCTTGTACAATCGGGGTCTGTCTCCCTACTGTTCTACCGACTTGTCAAGACGATTCTGCTTGCGATAGCACTCAGGTCTGCCGACTCGGAGTCTGCTTACCAAAGGATTTGGCTATTTGCACTGCAGACAGTGACTGCGCGGAAGACCAGACTTGCACGGCTGGACTCTGCGTGCCTGGTGTAGCCATTGCGACTTGCACCACGTCGACTGATTGCGAATCCGGCGAAAGTTGTACTGCTGGCCTCTGCTTGCCTGAAGCTATCATTTCATGTTCAGCTGATGCGGACTGCGACGATGGCCAGACATGCACTGCTGGCGTCTGTCTTCCTACCGTCTTGCCGACTTGCACGCTGAACAGCGACTGTGAAACGGATCAAGTATGCACCTTGGGCGTTTGTCTCCCAGAAACTATCGTCACTTGCACTACAGATACCGACTGCGGCACAGGCCAGACTTGCACTGCGGGTATCTGCCTTCCCCAGGTCCTGCCCGAGCCCGCTTGCACGACCGATTCCGATTGCGGCGATGGAGATTCGTGTCTTGTCGGGCTTTGCCTCCCTACAGGTACTGCGACTTGCTCGGCCGACGCAGACTGTGGCGAGGGACTCTCTTGCACGTCTGGTGTCTGCCTTCCTGAAGTCCTTCCAACCTGCGCTTCCACTGCCGACTGTGGTACTGGCGAGGTCTGCAACTTGGGCGTCTGTCTTCCAGATCCCATTGTTACATGTATCGCGATTACCGACTGCAATATTGGTCAGACGTGTACTTTAGGTATCTGTCTTGCTGGGATTATTCCCGGTGCCGACTGCACAGCTGACAGTGATTGTGACGATGGCGAGTCCTGTTTGGCTGGCATCTGTCTCCCTGAGGCTATCAACACCTGCACAACGGACTCTGATTGCGGCGAGGGACTTTCTTGTACTTCGGGCGTCTGCCTTCCTGAGGTTCTACCTACCTGCTCCCTCGATGATGACTGCGGCTCCGGCCAAAGCTGTACGCTGGGAGTTTGCCTTCCTACCACCATCACCACTTGCACGGCTGATACCGACTGTGGTGCCAGCGAAAGCTGCACGGCCGGCATCTGCTTGCCCCAGATTATCCCCGACTGCACGGCTGATACGGACTGTGAGCAGGGTGAATCGTGCCTGGCTGGAATTTGCCTTCCCCAGGGCATCGACACTTGTTCAAGCGACTCTGATTGCGGCGAGGGGCTATCTTGTACCTCTGGCGTCTGTCTTCCTGAAGTCCTTCCTACCTGCTCTCAGGATAGTGACTGCGGATCCGGACAAAGCTGTACCCTAGGCGTCTGCCTTCCCACGACTATTATTACTTGCACTGCCGATACAGACTGTGGCGCAAGCCAGAGTTGTACAGCCGGCATCTGCCTACCCCAGATTCTTCCTGACTGCACAGCCGACATAGACTGCGGTCAGGACGAATCTTGCTTGGCAGGAATTTGCCTCCCCCAAGGCATAGACACCTGCTCAAGCGACTCAGACTGCGGCGAAGGTCAAACTTGCACAGCTGGAGTTTGTCTTCCCGACGCCCTACCTCTTTGTACCCTCGATAGCGACTGCGCTACCGAACAAGTCTGCCGTCTGGGCGTCTGTCTTCCCGAAACTGTCATTACATGTGCGGCTGACAGTGACTGTGGCGGCAGTCAGACTTGCACTGCTGGCGTCTGTCTTCCCCAGGTCTTGCCCCTGCCTGACTGCACGGCCGATACCGATTGCGGTCAGGGCCAGTCTTGTCTGGCCGGTATTTGCCTCCCCGAGGTCATCAACACCTGCTCAGGCGACTCGGATTGTGGCGAGGGCCAGACTTGTACGGCTGGAGTGTGTCTTCCCGACGCGCTCCCGACCTGCACTGCTGATGGCGACTGCAACGGTTCCCAGGTTTGCCGTCTGGGGCTTTGCCTTCCTGTCCCGATCATCACCTGTACTTCCGATAGCGATTGTGGTGCGAGCCAATCCTGTACTGCTAATATCTGTTTGGCTTCAGTCCTTCCCGACTGCACCACTGATTCGGATTGCGGGCAGGGTGAAGCTTGCTTAGCAGGTCTTTGTCTCCCACAGGGCTTGGATACTTGCGGAGACGATAGCCCTTGCGCTGAGGGCCAAACATGCACAACTAGCGTTTGTCTTCCTGATATCCTTCCTTCGTGCACGTTGGATAGTGACTGCGGCTCTGGACAGGTCTGCCAGCTGGGCGTCTGTCTCCCCGACCCTCTTGTTACCTGCACAACCGATGCCGACTGTGGTCAGGGATCAACTTGCACTGCTGGCATTTGCTTGCCGCAGGTTATTCCCGACTGCACGGCTGATACAGACTGTGGTGAGGGCGAAGCCTGCCTAGCAGGTTTTTGTCTCCCGCAAGGGTTGGGTACTTGTACGACCAATACCGACTGTGAGGCTGGCCAGACTTGTACAGCTGGAGTCTGCCTGCCCGATGTCCTTCCTACATGTACGTTGGGTAGCGACTGCACCTCTCGGCAGGTTTGTCAACTAGGCGTTTGTCTTCCTGATCCTCTCACAGCGTGTACTGCCGATGCCGACTGTGGCCAAGGCTCTACCTGTACCGCTGGAATATGCCTGCCGCAGGTCCTTCCCGCCTGTACCGCGGACACGGACTGCGAACAAGGCGAGTCTTGCCTTGCGGGTATTTGCCTCCCTGCCACTATCGCCAACTGCGATGCCGATACGCCTTGCCCTGACGGTCAAACTTGCTCCTCCGGCGTATGCCTTCCGGACGTGCTTCCGGCTTGTTCTTCGAGTAGCGATTGCGGATCTGGTCAAGTCTGTCAACTGGGTGTCTGTCTTCCTGACCCCATCGTTACTTGTACGGCCGATGCCGATTGTGCCGAGACCGAATCTTGTACAGCTGGCATTTGTTTACCCAAACTTGTCTCTGCTTGCACGGCCAATGCAGACTGTGACCAGGGTCAGTCTTGTACGGCTGGTATTTGCGTACCCCAGGTTGTCCTTGCTTGTACCGCCGATGCGGACTGTGACCAAGGCCAGTCTTGTCTCGCGGGTATTTGCCTTCCCCAAGGAATCGCTACCTGTGATGCCGATACCCCTTGTGCTGAAGGCCAAACTTGCACGTCTGGTGTTTGCCTTCCCGACGTTTTGCCCGCTTGTACCACGGATACCGATTGTGGCTCAGGCCAAGTCTGTCAACTGGGACTTTGTCTTCCCGACATCCTCACTGTTTGTACAGCTGACGCGGATTGTGGTGAGAACCAGGTCTGCACAGCTGGAATCTGCTTGCCTCAAGAAGTCTTCCCTGTCTGTGCCACCGGTGACGACTGCACCGACGGTCAATCTTGCCTTGCTGGTATCTGTTTGCCCGATGCTATCCCTACCTGCGACGACGATACACCTTGCGCTGATGGCCAGACTTGCACGGCTGGAGTCTGTCTACCCGCAGAGCTCCCTACGTGTACAGCCGATACCGATTGTACTGGTGTCCAAGAGGTTTGCCGCTTGGGCCTTTGTATCCCAGAGGTTTTGGAGACTTGCACGGCGGACAGCGATTGCGACGATGGTCAATCTTGCGCTGCTGGATTCTGTGTTCCTCAGGTCTTCCCTGATTGTACAGCCTCGACCGATTGCGCCAGTGGCCAGACTTGCCAGGCAGGTATATGTCTCCCCGAAGCTATCCAGAGCTGTTCAACCGATGGAGATTGCTCTGCGGGCCAGGCTTGTACTGCAGGAGTCTGCCTCCCATCCATCTTGCCTTCATGTACGACCGACACCGACTGCAGCACCAATGAGCTCTGCCGACTTGGTGTCTGTATTCCTCGGACGCTTACGGCTTGCGTTAGCATTAACGACTGCAGCGCTGTGGAAACCTGCACAGCCGGAATCTGCCTGGCCACTGTCTTCCCTGATTGTTCAAAAACTACGGACTGCTCCAGCGGTGAGGTTTGCCAAGCAGGTCTCTGTCTTCCTGGAACGGTGCAGACCTGCTCGACTGCCGACGACTGTCTCCAAGACCAGACCTGTACTGCTGGAGTCTGCCTCCCTACAGTACTACCTACCTGCTCAGACGATTCCGCCTGTGCTGCCGAGGAGGCGTGCCGACTTGGAGTTTGTATTCCTCGAGACCTTTCGCTTTGTCAGTCCAGCGAGGAATGCACTGATGGTCAGACCTGTGCTGCTGGAATTTGTGTCCCTACACCATTGCCCGACTGCGCAACAGATACAGATTGTTCAGATGGAGCAAGCTGTACCGCGGGAGTCTGTCTCCCAGTTGGCCTTATCAGCTGTACGACAAGTGCAGCTTGTGACGTGGGTCAGTCTTGTACTGGGGGTGTCTGTCTTCCTACGGTTCTGCCTACCTGCTCAGACGACACTGCTTGTGCTACCGACGAGGTCTGTAGGCTAGGTGTCTGCATCCCCTCGGACCTTGCTGTCTGTACTGTAGATGACGACTGCGGTAGCGGTCAAGCCTGTACAGCCGGACTCTGCCTTCCGGAGCTCTTCCCTAACTGCCAGGCCGACGGTGATTGTACCGACGGACAGGTTTGCACCGCGGGCATTTGTCTACCATCAGGCTTGGCGGTTTGCGGAGATGATGCACCCTGCGCCGACAGCCAGACCTGCACAAACGGCGTCTGCCTCCCGACTGTCTTACCGATTTGCACGGATGACACCTCCTGCACTGCTGAACAGGTTTGCAGGCTCGGCCTTTGCGTGCCAAGAGACCTAGTTACTTGCACCGTCGATACTGACTGCTCCGAGCAGCAGGCCTGTTTGGGCAGTATCTGCCTTGCTTCTGTTTTGCCTCCCTGTCTCTCAAACACCGACTGCGTGGACAACGAGCAATGTACGGCTGGTACCTGTCTTCCCGAGGGTCTTGATACCTGTTCCGCAGACTCTGACTGCGGTGAAGGCCAGACTTGTACAGCCGGCGTGTGCCTTCCTACTGTTTTGCCCGCTTGTGCGGCTGACACGGATTGTGCAGGCGACGGTGTCTGCAGACTTGGTGTTTGCTTGCCCGCGATCCTCGCAACTTGCCAGGCGGATAGTGACTGTGCCTCGGATCAGACTTGTACCGCTGGCATCTGCCTCCCCACGCTACTGCCTCCTTGTCAAGCCAACGGGGATTGCAGCCCTGGAGAGGCTTGTACCAATGGCATCTGTCTCCCTGATACCATCCAGCAGTGTACACCCGATTCAAGATGTGATGAAGGTCAGACCTGTATTGCAGGAGCCTGCCTTCCTGATATCCTGCTTGACTGTACCCTGGATTCGGATTGCGCTGTCGATCAGCTTTGCCGACTCGGCGTTTGCCTGCCCCAGGAGATCGCCACCTGTCAAGCCGATACTGACTGCACTGGAGACAATGTGTGCAGCGGTGGAATCTGCCTACCCCCTCTTTATCCTACTTGTGGCACTGATACAGATTGTGCCTCGGGCTCGTCTTGTACCGCTGGCCTTTGCCTTCCCGTTAGCCTGGTTGTATGTGCGCAGGACTCTGACTGTGCTACAGCCCAGGTGTGTACCTCCGGGATTTGTCTACCACAGGTGTTGGACACTTGCTCAGCCGATAGTGAATGTGCCGATAACGGCGTTTGTCGACTTGGCGTCTGTCTCCCTGCGGACCTCAATGTGTGTGAATCTGATAGCTTTTGTGCTGAAGGTGAGACCTGTACCGGAGGTGTCTGCCTCCCAACGGTCTTCCCTGCTTGCGCCACGGCCGACGATTGTGGCAGCGGACAAGCCTGTACTGCTGGCGTCTGTCTTCCCCAGAATCTGGGTACCTGCTCAGACGACTCGCCTTGCGGACAGGGTCAGACTTGCACCCTTGGAGTCTGTCTTCCAACACTACCTGTCTGTACTGCCGATTCCGACTGCGACAACAATGGCGTCTGCCGTCTCGGAGTCTGTCTCCCTAATGATCTCAACACTTGTGCTGCCGACTCCGACTGCACCGAGAACCAGACTTGCACCGGTGGCATCTGCATTGCCACGATCTTCCCTACCTGCGAGCAAGACTCGGACTGTGGAAACAGCGAGACCTGTACTGGAGGCGTCTGCCTTCCGACTGGTATCATTGGTTGTACTGGCGATGGAGACTGCGAAGACGACCAAACCTGCACAGCAGGAGTCTGTCTTCCGGACTCATTGCCAGCCTGTACGACCGATAACGACTGCTCCATCGATCTATTCTGCCGACTCGGTGTTTGTACTCCCTCGGAACTTGCTCTCTGCCAGGTTGACGAGGAATGCCCGGTCGGCCAAGCATGCTCCGGTGGTATCTGTCTACCTTCAATCTTCCCTCTTTGTCAGGCAGATTCGAACTGTGACGCCGATAACCTCTGCGTTGCTGGTATCTGTCTCCCTACCGCCATCCCTAGCTGCAGCGACGATACGCCCTGCGCCGATGGCCAAACGTGTACCGTGGGCGTGTGTCTTCCAGACGCATTGCCGACCTGCACTGCTGATGCTGACTGCCGGTCCGACGAGGCTTGCAGACTCGGTGTCTGTATTCCGCAGAACATCACTGTATGTCAACAAAACAGCGACTGCGCTGCCTCGCAGACTTGCACCGCTGGGCTCTGCGTTCCCGAAGTCTTCTCGGGTTGCCAGACCAGTGCCGATTGTGGCAGCGGAAACTCCTGCACGGGCGGTCTTTGCCTTCCTAACGGGATCCTGGGCTGTACCGACGACAGTGGATGTGAAACCGATCAAACTTGCACTGCCGGCGTCTGTCTCCCTGATGCCTTGGACACTTGCGCGGCTGACACGGACTGCACTGGTGGTAATGTCTGCCGTCTTGGCGTCTGTATTCCCGTCGATCTCTCGGTCTGCACCCTGGACACCGATTGCGCTACGACTGAGACCTGTACCGCGGGCGTCTGCCTTCTCCAGATTATTCCCACGTGCTCAGCTGATACCGACTGTGGCGATGGCGATAGCTGTACTGCTGGCGTCTGCCTCCCGAGCACACTGATTGCTTGTACGGATGGGGATGGCACTTGCGGAGCGGGCCAGGTCTGCACTGCTGGTGTCTGTCTTCCCGACGTCTTGCCTACCTGCTCTATCGACACCGACTGCGCTAATCAGCAAGTCTGCCGCCTGGGCGTCTGTCTGCCCCAGGATGTTACCGCATGTGATTCTGACGATGCTTGTGCCGACGGCCAAACCTGTACGAGCGGCGTCTGCCTTGCGACCGTCTTCCCGACTTGCGAGACTGCCGACGACTGCACTGGCGGCGATGTATGCGTGGCTGGAGCCTGTCTCCCCGACATCATCACTCAGTGTACCGCGGATACTGACTGCGGCGAGGGCGAGGCTTGCACCAGCGGTGGTTGTCTTCCCGTCTTCCTCCCGACTTGCGAGTCCGACGATGAGTGCGCCAGCACCCTGGTCTGTCGACTTGGTGTCTGCCTCCCCCGCGACCTCACAAGTTGTTCAGACGACGAACCATGTACTGACGGCCAAACCTGCGCTGCTGGGGTTTGTGTTCCAGAAGTATTCCCAGCTTGCACTTCCGCTACGGACTGCTCTCAGGGACAGGTCTGCACAGCTGGGCTCTGTCTCCCTGACGCCCTCAACACCTGCGACGACCAGAACACATGCGATGCTGGACAGACTTGCACGGCGGGTATCTGTCTTCCTTCCGTTCTGCCAACTTGTGAAGCCGATACCGACTGCGATGCCAGCAACGTTTGCAGACTCGGCACTTGTCTCCCTCTTGTCATCGTATCTTGCGATTCAGATGGCGACTGCGGCCCCCCTGAGACTTGCACAGCCGGCGTCTGCCTTCCCACAGTATTCCCTGCCTGCGAGACTAACACGGACTGTGCCGACGGCCAGACATGTGTCTCCCAAATCTGCCTTCCTGACACGATCCCTGCTTGCGGCCCTGAGAATTCGTGCCCGGCGGATCAGACGTGCACTGGCGGAGTCTGTCTCCCTACGATCCTGCCGCCCTGTTCTGCGGATGCCGATTGCGCCATCGACCTCCTATGTCGATTGGGAGTCTGTGTCCCACGGGATTTGACTGCCTGTTTGACCACGGGTGACTGCAGCGAGGGCCAGACATGTTCTGCTAGCCTCTGCGTTCCCGAGCTCTTCCCGACTTGCCAGTCATCTACGGATTGCAGCGGTGGCCAGGTCTGTACGGCAGGCACTTGCTTGCCAAGCGGTGTCGATACCTGTTCAGCCGATTCTGACTGCGCTGATGGCCAGTCTTGTGCCGCCGGCGTCTGCCTTCCTGATGTTCTCCCTGCTTGTACCACTGAGAGTGACTGCAGCGGCGAACAGGTCTGTAGGCTGGGCCTCTGCGTTCCGTCAGATCTGACCGTCTGCCAATCTGATACCGACTGTACTAGTGTCCAGACGTGTACCGCAAATATTTGTTTGGCTTCCGTCTTCCCTCCCTGCCAGACCGACGACAACTGCGACGACGGCTCAACTTGCACAGCTGGCGTCTGTCTGCCTACCGCTATTCCTACCTGCGTCGATGCCTCGACTTGCGGCGCCAACCAGGTTTGCGTTTCTGGAGTGTGTCTTCCCGAGATCCTGCCTACTTGTACCACCGACGCCCAGTGCACTGGTGATCAGGTTTGCAGGCTCGGAACCTGTCTTCCCGCCGAGGTCACCATTTGTACGTCCGACACCGACTGCAGCGGATCCGACACCTGCCTCGCCGGCCTGTGTCTTCCGGAGGTCTTCCCGACTTGCACGGATAACACCGACTGCAACAACGGCGAGGTCTGTACCGGCGGTGCTTGTCTACCTAACAACTTGCCTACTTGCGACGATGATACCCCTTGTGGTGCCAACCAGGTCTGCACGGAAGGAATCTGTCTTCCATCGGTCCTCCCAACTTGCGAGGCTGATACCGAATGCGCGTTTGGCGAGGTTTGCAGACTCGGAGTCTGTATTCCGCGAACTATTACGCCTTGCGCCGACACGGAGACTTGCGACAACGAACTTATCTGCGCTGGCGGTATCTGCATCACGCAGGCATTCCCATCTTGCAACGTTGATGATGATTGCCTCGATGGCCAATCCTGCTCAGCAAACGTCTGTCTCCCGTCGACTCTGACAGCCTGCAGCGACGACTCGCCCTGCGCTGCTGGACAGGTTTGTACCAGTGGCGTCTGTCTTCCCGATGTGCTGCCTTCGTGCGCCAGCGTTTCCGAATGCCAAAACGCACAAGTTTGCAGACTGGGTCTCTGTGTGCCCAACGACCTCACAACCTGTCAAGCTGATACGGACTGTGGCGCAAACTTAGTCTGTACCGGCGGAATCTGCCTCCCTGGGGTATTCCCTCCCTGCGCGACCAACGACAACTGTGGCGATGGCCAGATTTGCACTGCTGGTGTTTGCCTTCCCGACGTCCTGCCCGCGTGCTCGGACACCGATAATCCCTGCGCGGATGGCCAATCCTGCGTGTCGGGTATCTGCATTCCCGATACTCTGCCTACTTGCGATAGTGACTCTGCATGCGGAACCGGAAAGGTCTGCAGACTGGGATTCTGTATCCCCGAGGTCCTTGTTACTTGCACGACTACTGCGGACTGTGACGGCGGCTTGACTTGTACCGCTGGTCTATGTGTTCCAGTAGTATTCCCTACCTGCGAAGCTGATACCGACTGCGATGGCACCGACACCTGTGTTGGAGGCGCATGCCTTCCCAACACTATCCCTATCTGCGAGACCGACGATGGCTGCTCCGACGGACAGACATGTGTCTCGGGAGTCTGTCTCCCGGCTGACCTACCTGACTGCACTGCTGATACCGACTGCGGATCTGGCCTGGTTTGCCGTCTTGGCCTTTGTATCCCTGAAGTCCTCATTACATGCACAACTGCCACGGACTGCGGCACGAGCCAAACCTGCAAAGCTGGACTCTGCGTTCCAGAGGTGTTCCCGCCCTGCGAAACTGTAGAGGATTGTGGGAGCGGCTTGTCTTGCTTCAATGGCGTTTGTCTACCTGACACTCTGCCTACTTGTACCGACGACACGTCTTGCGCCGACGGTCAAACCTGCCAGTCGGGTGTCTGCCTCCCAGTGGATCTTCCTACTTGCGGGGCTGATGCTGAATGTGGTCTCAACCAAGTCTGCAGACTCGGCCTTTGCATTCCCAACGTTGTTACTATCTGTACCAACGATACCGAGTGCGGCGACGACCAATCTTGCACAGCTGGTGTTTGTGTCCCAGAGGCCTTCCCCAAGTGTACTATCGACAGTGACTGCAGCAGCGGGAACCAGTGCACTGGTGGCGTCTGTATTCCTACTGTCTTCGATGGTTGCCAGAACGATGGTGACTGTTCAGCCGAGGAAACATGTGTCTCTGGTCTCTGTGTGCCAGATGCTCTTCCTTCCTGCGGCACTGACGAGGACTGTGGCTCCGGCCAGGTCTGTCGCCTTAACCTTTGTCTTCCGGAGACCATCACCGAGTGTACAACCAACCAGGACTGCGGTTCTGGCCAGACTTGCACTGCTGGCATATGTCTTCCCGAGGTCTTCCCAGGCTGTGAGCAGGATGCCGACTGTGGAAGGGACAACACTTGCACTGGCGGCGTCTGTCTCCCTGTTACCATCCCTGTCTGCGACGACGATACGCCTTGTTCTGAAGGTCAGACCTGCACCTCTGGCGTCTGCCTCCCTGACGCTCTACCAACCTGCGAGACTGATCCGGACTGTGGCTCTGGCCAAGTCTGTCGTTTGAACGTCTGTCTTCCTGAGACGATCACGCCATGCGAGTCCGACCAGCAGTGCGGCGCCAGCCAGACCTGTACCGCCGGGCTTTGCGTGCCAGAGGTCTTCCCCGCCTGTGCCCAGAATAGCGATTGTGGCTCTGGCTTCGCCTGCCAGGCTGGCCTCTGTCTTCCGGATGTTATACCCAGCTGCAGTGACGAGAGTCCTTGCGCGGCGGGGCAAAGCTGCACTCAGGGGGTCTGTCTTCCTGATACTCTCCCGACCTGCTCTAGCAACGTTGACTGCGGCAACGGCCAAGTTTGTCGACTCGGCGTCTGCCTCCCCGACGCTGTTGTTCCCTGCGAGTCAAACGATTCCTGTGATGACGGACAGACCTGCTCAGTTGGCATTTGTATTGCCGAGGTCTTCCCACCTTGCACAGACAGCACGGACTGCAGTGCTGGTCAAGTCTGCAGCGCCGGACTCTGTCTTCCAGACATCTTCCCTGCGTGTACAGTTGACGATGACACTTGTGGCCAAGATCAGACATGCGTGGAGGGACTATGTGTTCCCGCCCAGCTTCCTGCTTGCTCAGTTGACTCCGACTGCGGTAGCAACTTGCTCTGCAGACTCGGAGTTTGTCTCCCTGATGTCCTCGACACCTGCGAGAACGATAGTCAATGCGGTGAAGGACAAACCTGCTCCGCCGGGCTTTGTATCCCCGAGGTCTTCCCTGGCTGTTCCCAAAATACCGATTGTTCGTCCGGTCTGGTATGCACTGGCGGTGTCTGTCTTCCTGTACTCCTCCCAGAGTGCGGTGATACCACGCCTTGCGCTGATGGACAAGACTGCACTTCGGGCGTCTGTGTTCCTACCGGCTTGCCTACCTGCGTTGCTGATTCGGAGTGCGCCACAGCCCAGGTTTGCAGACTCGGACTCTGTATTCCTGAGGTTCTTAATCTCTGCACTGACGATGATTCATGCACGGAGGGCCAAGTTTGCACCGCCGGACTCTGTCTCCCGCCAGCCTTGCCAACTTGCACAACGGACCAGGATTGTGTTTCTGCCGATAGTTGTGTATCTGGCGTCTGCGTTCCTAAGACGCTTGGTACTTGCGATGTCAACGGAAACGACTGCGGCACTGGCCAGACGTGTGTGGCCGGTGTCTGCCTTCCTGACGTGTTGCCCGACTGCACGGCGGATACAGACTGTGGCGACAGCGACGTTTGTAGACTTGGTGTCTGCGTTCCCCAGGTTCTAGTTGTCTGCACAGCGAATACAGAGTGTGATTCTACTCAGACTTGCACCGCTGGTGTTTGTCTTGCTACTGTCTTCCCTGGCTGTACCGACAGCGCTTCTTGTGGTGAGGGACAGACCTGTACTGCAGGTGTCTGTCTTCCCGATACCCTCAACGGCTGCGAGACTAGCGCTACTTGCGACAACGGCCAGGTCTGTACCAATGGCGTCTGCCTCCCGAGTGTGCTCCCTACCTGTCAATCCGACACGGACTGTTCATCCTCGGACCTTTGCAGGCTGGGTGTCTGTATTCCTCGGGATACCGTCACTTGTGCCGGCGACGACGACTGTGGATCTGGCCAGACTTGCACTGCGGGTGTCTGTCTGCCGACTGTCTTCCCGTCTTGTCTCCAGTCGTCTGATTGTGGTGAAAGCGAGACCTGCACATCGGGTGTCTGTCTTCCCAGTGTTATCAGTGGATGTCAGACAACCGCCGAGTGTACCACAGGCCAGACTTGTGTGGCCGAGGTCTGCCTCCCCGACCTTCTCGTCAGCTGTACGACGGACGCGAGCTGCGATGCCGCTGAAGTCTGCAGACTGGGTTACTGTATTCCCCGGACGGTTGTCAGCTGCACGGCTGATAGCGACTGTACCACCGAGCAGTCCTGCACTGGCGGTATCTGCATTGCTCAACTTCTACCAGCCTGTACGGCGGACGCTGACTGCAGCACCGGCGAAACGTGCTTGGCTGGCGTCTGCTTCCCTGCCAGCGTAGGCGCCTGTACCGCAAACGCGGACTGTGAAGACCGCGAGGTTTGTACCTCTGGTGTTTGTGTCCCCCAGGTGCTCCCGACCTGCGAAACGGATGATTCTTGCGCCGAGGGCCTGGTGTGTAGGCTGGGAACTTGTCTTCCCGGTGTGCTCACCGGCTGCGAGAACAACCTCCAGTGCCGTGATGGCCAGACTTGCGAGGCTAGCCTCTGCGTGCCTCTCTCGGTTCTTTGTGCTCTCGACTCGGACTGTTCCGACGGCGACGTTTGTCGGGCTGGCCTCTGTCTTCCCCCATCCTTCCCTGCCTGTAGCGTCAGCAACGACTGCGGCTCGAGTTTTACTTGTACCGGTGGTGTGTGCTTCCCCGAGGCCCTCAACACCTGTACCGCTACGGAGGGCTGCTCGGCCGACCAAGTTTGTACCAACGGCGTCTGCCTCCCGAGCGATCTTACCGGCTGCCAGACCAACGGCGACTGCGGACAGAACGAGCAGTGTACGCTGGGAGTGTGTCTCCCGACCACCGTCCTGGAATGCAGCGCCGACAGCGACTGCGACACGACAAGCAGCGAGGTCTGTCTGGCTGGTCTCTGCGTGTCGATTCTTACACCCTGTGTTAGCAGCAGCACTTGTGGCGCTGATGAAGTCTGCACCTTGGGCTTCTGTCGTCCCTCGACTCCCGACCAGTGCACGTCTGATAGCGACTGCACGAACCAGGAGTTCTGCGCTCTCGGCGTTTGTGCTCCCCGTTCGCTCACCTGTGAGAGCAACGATGATTGCGGCGAGAACCAGGTCTGCACCGTCGGTCTCTGCACCACGGACATCTCGACCACGGGCTGCAGCAGTGCCAACGACTGTCTCCTGGGCGTCGGGCTCTGCACCCTGGGTCTTTGTGTCTGCGTCAATGGCGTCTGCGCACTGGATCCCAGCATCCCGCAGTGCTCCAGCGACGTCGACTGCGCTGCGACGGAGATTTGCCAGAGCGGTGCTTGTGTGGCCAGGACGGACTGTTCTGCTTCCAACGACTGTGTGCTCGGCCTCAATCTTTGTCTCCTTCCTGGCGCCTGTCTCTGTCTAAACGGTGTCTGCACCCTTGGCGGCTCGACGACGCCGACTTGCTCTTCGGACGCCAACTGTGACCAGGCCGGCGGCGAGGTCTGCCAGAGCGGCACTTGCACGGTTCCTTCGACGGCGTGTGCCAGCGACACGCAATGTGTCGGCAAGGTGCTTGGTCTCGACGTCTGTCTCTTCGGCATGTGTGTCTGTAACGGCGGCAGCTGTGTCTACAACGGACCCAGCGCCTGTACCGCGGACTCGGGATGTTCTGCTAACCAGCTCTGCGTTTCTGGACGCTGCACGCCCAACCCGTTGCAGTGTACTGCTGACACGGGCTGCGGCGACGAGCAGATCTGCCAGTTTGGTACCTGTCTCGCGGGATGTCGCTCCAACAGCGGCTGTCTCGGCAACAGGGCGTGTCAGTTCGGCCTCTGTGTCACAGGCTGCGGCTCTACCGAAGACTGCGGCAACGACCAGACTTGTCAGCAGCGACTCTGCGTCGACAATGTGCTCACTCCCTGCACGTCAACGTCCCAGTGTGGCTCCAACGAGATCTGCCAGCTCGGCAGCTGTCTCCCCAACCTCCTCCCTCTCTGTATCACTGCGGCCCAGTGCACCGACGGGCAGATCTGCTCCAGCGGCGTCTGCGCGGGCTGCAACTCGGACGCCCAGTGCGGCGCTGGCCGGGCTTGTCAGAACGAGCTCTGCGTGGCCAGCGTCACGCCGGCTTGCACGGGCAACAGCGGCTGCGTCGGCGGGCTGGTCTGCCAGAGCGGCCTTTGTCGTCCCTGTACGTCTACTTCTCAGTGCGGCGACGACCAGGTCTGTACTGCTGGCGTGTGCGGCGCCTGTACGCTCAGCGCCCAGTGCAGCACCGGAGATGTCTGTCTCAACGGCGTCTGCGGCGACTGTACCGACAACTCTCAGTGCGGCACCGGCCAGGCTTGTAAGTCTGGACAGTGCACCTCCTGTAGCCAGAGCTCCGACTGCGGCTCTGGCAACATCTGTACGCTTGGAATCTGCAGTCCTGGCTGTCTGTCCAGCGCTTCGTGTTCCGCCGGCGAGGTCTGTCTGCTCGGCCAATGTGCCGGCTGCACGTCCAAGACGCAGTGTCTCCCTGGTCAAGCTTGCCAGGGCGGTCTCTGCGGCGCCTGTCTTCTCGACAACCAATGTGGTTCCGGCGAGGTCTGTATTTCGGGCATCTGCCAACCTGCTTGCACTTCTAGCGGCCAATGTACCGGCGGCCAAGTCTGTACGCTCGGAAGATGTGCCCCTTGCCTGCTCAACTCGGACTGTGGCACCGGCCAGATTTGCAATGCCGGATCGTGTGGCGCCTGTACGACGGCGCTCCAGTGTGGTCTTGGCCAGGTCTGCGAGGCTGGCATCTGCCATGCGGCTTGTCTGTCCAACTCTCAGTGTCCCTCGGGACAAACCTGTCAAGCCGGGCTCTGCGTCCCTTGTACTCTGGACTCCCAGTGTGCCACCGGACAGGTCTGTCGGACTGGAAGCTGTGGCGCTTGTACGGCCGACAGTCAATGTACGACGCCGGGCCAGATCTGTAGCAGCGGCGTCTGCACGGCTGGCTGTGTCTCGAGCCTGTCCTGCAGCAACGGTCAAATCTGCACCGCTGGCCGCTGTGTCGCCTGTACGTCTGCTTCTCAGTGCAGCACCGGTCAAGCGTGTGTCTCTGGAGCCTGTGGCACCTGTACTTCGAGCAGTCAGTGCGGCACCGGCAACGTCTGCAGCAGTGGTCTATGTATCCCAGCTTGCACGTCGAGCTCCCAGTGTGCCCTTGGTGCCGTCTGTCAGTCAGGACTCTGCGTCCCCTGTACCGGCAACTCGGACTGCAGCACCGGACAGGTCTGTACCGCCGGAGCTTGTGGCGCCTGTCTCCTCACTACTCAGTGCGGTGGCAACGGCCAAGTCTGCGAGAACGGCGCCTGTCACGCCGGCTGCTCGTCCAACTCGGACTGCAGCAGCGGCAAGATCTGCCAGGGCGGACTCTGCACCGTCTGCACAACCAACTCCCAGTGCGCCACCGGCCAAGCCTGTGTCCTCGGGGCCTGCGGAGCCTGTACGCTCGATAGCCAGTGCAACAGCGGCGTTGGACAGTACTGCGAGAGCGGTACCTGTCGCGCAACCTGCACGTCCAACTCGCAGTGCGGCACGGGACAAGTCTGCTTGGCGACGGGACGCTGCGGTGCCTGTACGCTCAACTCTCAGTGCGGCACCGCGCAGGCCTGTATCAGCGGCTCTTGCGGCGCTTGCACGACGAATACCCAGTGCGGCGTTGGACAAGTCTGCAGCGGAGGAACGTGTATCGCGGCGTGTACTTCCAACGCGCAGTGTAGCGGCGGCACCGTCTGTCGCGCATCGGGACTCTGCGATACTTGCACCACCAACGGCCAGTGCAACGCCGGAACGGTCTGCAATCTCTCTACGGGAACCTGCGGTCTCTGTACCCTCAACTCGCAGTGCCTGGCCACTCAGGGCTGTGATACTTCTACGGGTCTCTGTGCCACGACGTGTGACGCGACTGACAACAGCGGCAACGCCTGCGGTGGAGGCCGTGTCTGTACCTCTTCGGACGGTCTGACCGGTCTCTGCACCGGTTGCACCAAGACTTCGCAGTGTCGAAACGGCCAGGTCTGTACCGGCGGAGTCTGCTCTGTGTGCACCCTCGATTCGCAGTGCGGCTCCGGCAAGGTCTGTCGTCTCGGCACCTGTGTTGCCAGTTGCACGACCAACGCCAACTGCGGCACCGGCGTCTGTTCTTCGGGAAGCTGCACGACTTGCGCGGCTTCGTCCCAGTGCAGCACCGGACAAGTCTGTACCCTCGGAGCCTGTACGGCCTGCCTCACCACCGCCCAGTGCGGTACCGACCAGGTCTGCAGCGCCGGCTCTTGTATCGCGGCCTGTACTTCCAACTCGAACTGCGCCGCCGGCCAAGTCTGCCAGTCTGGAAACTGCGGTGCCTGTACCGCCAGCTCCCAGTGCGATACCGGCAAGGTGTGTACCGTCGGGAGCTGTGCTTCTTGTCTCCTCGACGCCCAGTGTACGACTCCGGGCCAGGTCTGCAGCGGCGGTCTCTGTATCGCCGGCTGCACGGCCAACTCGCAGTGTACCAACGGACAGGTGTGTCAGTCGGGTCGCTGTGCAGCCTGCTCGGCGTCGTCTCAGTGTGATACCGGCAAGGTCTGCACGGCTGGCACCTGCGGTTCCTGCACTCTGGACGCTCAGTGCGGAAGCGGCAAAGTCTGCAGTAGCGGAGCTTGCGTTGCTGCTTGTGCTTCCAACGCGGCGTGTGGTGCCGGTCAGGTCTGTCTCTCCGGGCGCTGTTCCGCTTGCACGGCAAACTCCCAGTGCAACACCGGCCAAGTCTGCAACAGCGGCACATGCGGTGCTTGTACGTCCGACGCGCAGTGTCTCACCGCGGGCAACATCTGCAACAGCGGCCTCTGTGTGGCCGGCTGTCTCTCCAGTTCGTCTTGCGGCGGTGGCCAGGTCTGTTCGGCCGGTCGCTGCGTCGCCTGTACGGCCAGCACCCAGTGCCCGACCGGCCAAGTCTGCTCTTCCGGGGCTTGCGGCGCTTGCACGACTGATGCGCAGTGCACCGCGGCTGGACAGGTTTGCAACAGCGGCGTCTGCTCTGCTGGCTGTGCCTCCAACCTGGCTTGCAGCGGAGGCCAAGCGTGTGTGTCCGGCCACTGCCAGGCCTGCACAGCAACCTCCCAGTGTACGACGGGACAGGCCTGTGTCTCCGGATCCTGCGGCGCATGCTCTACGAGTGCCCAGTGCGGAGCGGGCAAGGCTTGTAGTTCCGGGGCCTGTATCGACGCGTGCACCACCAACGCCAACTGCGCCACCGGCCTCGTCTGCAACACCGGGACGGGTCTCTGCGGCGCCTGTACGGCCAGCTCGCAGTGCAACACCGGCCAAGTCTGCAGCTTGGGCGTCTGCGGCGCTTGCACGCTCGACTCGCAGTGCACAACCGCCGGCCAGGTCTGCAACGTCGGTCTCTGCGGGCCTCCCTGTACGAGCACGGCCAGCTGCAGCGGCGGCCGGGTGTGTACCAGCAGCCACTGCGTCGCCTGTACCTCCAACGCCCAGTGTTCGACGTCGACCGGCAAGCTCTGCATCTCCGGCGCGTGTAGCATCTGTACGTCCAACTCCCAGTGCGGTACCGGCCAGGCCTGCGTCGCCGGCGTCTGCGGCGCTTGCACCCTCGACGCGCAGTGTGGAACTGGCCAGACGTGCGCGACTGGCGGCGTCTGCAAGGCGCGCGAGTGCAATGCCAACGGGGATTGCCTCACTGTCGGGCTGTGCGCCATCACCAAGATTTGTGTCTGTCTCCTCGGAATCTGCACGTAGACTGTCTTTCCGACAGATCTCCTCGACAGATACGTCGCTTACTGGCGAACCCTCCCCCCCTTTTTTTTTTCCCTTTTTTTTCCCCCCTTCACCACGTCAAACTGTTAAAATAACCTCTTTTATCGATTATTTCGTTTCTTATGTAGCATCCCACACACTCGCTTTGGAATTGCAGCCAGGATTTACAAGGCATGGCTCTGTGTCAGCGAGCGCAGGAGTTCTCGGGCATTATTCAGGAGAAGGGTTGGTTGGCTTTGCCGCCCTCGCATTCTTTCGGTCGAGGGTATGACTCGGTGGATTGTGTAATGTTTTTAAGTAGTCGGGCCCTCGTGGTCCTTTTCCACTCCTTCGGACTCATCGTCCTCACACATAGTGGACTTGATGTTAAATACAATAGTTTGTTCTCAGCCTCGGTGCTCGACCCAAGTATGCGGTGATATGTACGATGAAGACGTAACGTGTACCTACCAGCTTGCACTATTTCCCCCCCCCCCCCTCTCGACTCTGGGAAACCCTTAGTTTCCAGCCAGGAGGGCCTTGCTCTCCTCGTAGTCGCTAGTACCATGCTCGGGATCCGCATCAACGGCATTCTCGGCACCGCACAGAGAACCAGCATCCGAAGCTCCGGCAGGTCCGTCGACGCCAGCGAACTCGCGCTTGTCGTTGGCCAGCAGCATGTTCTCAGCCGCCTCGGGCAACCAGCCGTTGATGAAGTCGCCGTGCGAGCAGTACGACGCCCCGCAGGCGAGCTCGAAGGGCGCCTCGCCGGACCAACCCCCCGGCAAGATGGTACGCAGATCGTAGCGAATGGAGAAGCGCAGCTGGGGCATGCGCTTCATGCCAGAGGGGCAGCGGTTGGCGGGCTTGAAGTCGCCGTTCCAGTTGTGCGTGCCCGAGTAGGCGCTCTCGAGCGTCTGCTCGTTGACGCAGTCGTGGAAGAGCAGCAGGGTCTGGAGATGGGTCGAGCAGGTCTTCGTGGGGAAGGCGGCGAGGTCCTCGTTCTCCTCGGCGGCGTCGCCTTCGCAGAACCAGGACACGCCGGCGAGGGCGTCGACGCCGGCTTGGTCGACGGCCGACACGTTGCCGGCGACGGCCTGGAAGTCCTGCGGGATGGCGACCTCGGCGTTTTCGATGGAGACGTAGTAGGCGCTGAAGCGGTTGACGGGGACGGGCTCGGTGCCGGTGTCTTTTCGGACGTAGAGAGTTGGGACCCCTGGGGGTTCATGTTAGACATTGAGACGGCTCACGGTGGACCCGGCAAACTCACAGTAAATCGAGTAGTCGTTGGGGTTCTGGGCCGTAGAGCAGCCCGCCTGAAGCTCCTTGGACGTCGTGGTGTTGGCCGTCACGGCGTCGGATCCGAAGAAGCTGTGCATGTGGCTCTTGTCGTACTGGCCCGGGAAGACGATGGGGTCGATGTTCTTGTACATGAAGCGGTCGACCACGGTGATGGTGTAGGCCGAGGCGGCGCCAGCGCCAGCGAGGAGGAGGAGAAGCGACTGCATCGTGGAATAAATAGCAACAGAAACGAAGGACTAGTTAACGAGCGAAATAAAGGGTGAGCTGGTCACGAGAAAAGAAGGCGAGGATACCGAGAAGCCAGAACCATCTATTGCTCGGGACGTCGCTGCGTATTTCAACTGTGCAGCTCGTCTCGGCGCGATCTACCTACCAATGACACCCTAACGGGCTGCCGTCCAGATAGCCGCCGTTTCCATCGTCGAGGCGAAACAGCGCTACAGGGGCTCTTCTCCATACATTTGTGGAAACAAAGTTCCGTTGTGTCCTTTTCCCAGTCTAGTTTAATTTAACGTGAAACGGACGTGAAGCAGGCGTCGCTTGCCACGCGGCTGCGGTCTGTCGGGGACATGCCTTGATGCGGTCAAGCATCACTCCATCCGAAGCGTTCTGGAACTTTTCCGGGGATCGCCTATCAATCTGTTTGAGGTATATAAGAGCTCAATAGGGGTTGAGGGGGGCTACTTTTCTTTAAACATGTCTGTGACATTTATCAGTTCCTCGTATATTGGGACAGGAAATGGACCATGCAAATTAGATCGCGTCCAGACTTTCTACTCTTACACGCGACACAATGCGCCAGTCACGATTCTTCACAACAACATACCATCTTGGAGCCTGTATCAGATACCCAAGATCTCTCCCCCCTCCTGACACGCACGCAGGTCATCTCATCTCAGTTTTGATGTTCTACTTAATGAATCCAATAGCATGCATGGAGTACCATACGACGTCTTGGTACCTGTCATATTTCTTCGACACAGAGAACCCGTGAATCAATCCAGATTGTCCAGTGGCCCAACATTCCTAAACTTCATGAAGATCACCCTTCCCGACGAGCAACCCAGCACAACAGTTGATCCCGACACAATTGAGGAAGAAGGGCGAAATCGTGGTGGCAGCCAGACGATCCGGTTTCCCTGCCACAGAACCCAGCAGCTCTATACGCCACCGTGAAAGGCCGAAGCTAAGATATTCGAGTCCGGCGCGAAGTCAAATGCACCGGCTGTCCCGTCTTCGCTCTCCAGTATGTGGGTGCGCTCACCACTCCCAACTTGCCAGAGACGAATGACCTGGTTGAAACCGCTCGAGGCTATGAGCTTCGAATCGTGCGAGAGAACAAGTACGTTCACCTTGGTTTCATCATCTTGAGTCGTTCTGATTGACTCGCCTTCTTCGACGAGCCAGAGCCTCACAGACTTGCCGGCGCTGAGGGCTATAAGCTTTGAGTCGCTCGAGAACGCAACCGATGGCCTATTTTCCCATCCGCTGTTCAGAACTTGAATGCACTTGCCATCATCTATGCGCCAGAGTCGTAGACCGATGCCATTCACCCATGACCCTTCATCCGTGGCAAAAAGCTTTAGGTCGCGTGAAAAAGCCATTGGGCACTCTTTCCACTGACCCTTGAGTACTCGAATGCACTCGCCACTATCGATTCGCCAGAGCCGTATAGTATGGTCATTGGAGACCGAGTACAAGATTTTGGAATCATGTGAAATTGCCACAACAGACTTGATTTCTGATCTTCCATCATCTTCAATGACTCGAATGCACTCGCCGTCGTCTACCCTCCAAGCCGCACAGTAGCCTCGAAATACCTACAAAATTCCCCATATGAAACGACATGAGTTTCGGAGGCGAAAGCCACGGTTTTGAGGTCATGTGAGAAGACGGCTGATCTTAACCTCGAGTCAGCACCTTTGAACACTCGGGTGCACTCCCCATTATCTAGTCGACAGAGCTTGACAGTTTGATCATTAAGAGCCAAGGCCAAGCGTTTCGAGTCAGATGAAAATTTCACCGAAATGACTTCCTCGTCGCTTTCGAGCATCTGGATGCAAGCGCCGTCCCTGGTTCGCAATATTCGCACACATCTATCGGTAAATAGCGATGCGACGAGTTTGGAGTCGGGCGAGAATTCTGGCAAGCTCTTCGTCTCTAGATGGCAATCCTCGGGGCCCTGGACGTGGTGGATGCATTCACCATCCTCGACTTGCCACAGCCGTACAGCAGCGCCGTCGTCGCATGAGGCCATGAGCTTTGAGTCAGGTGAAAATTAAACGGACGTGACGGGGTGCTTGTGGTCTTCCAAGACCAGTGTGCGACCCCAGTCGGATTCGGGTTTCGGTGCGAGAACAATCCAATTAGGAATCTGGTCTTTGAATGCTTTCCGTACGGGACTGTTGCTTGGCGCAAATACAAGAGTCGAAGAGTAGATCTGGAGAGGCGTATCGTCCATGGTCTTTATGTTGACTTTGATCAGTCGCACTGCGTCTTCAAGAAAGTCCAGAAATTCGCCGGTGTTCTCAAGCTACATTATCAACATCATTAGCAAAACTCTGGTTCCTCACAGCCTAATGCCCAATAACCGACTTACCTTCAAGTTTGAGCGCAAGACCTGGATAATTTTGATACTCTCGTAAACCTTTCCAATAAGACTCAGCGCTTCCAGCCAATGGAGAAAATGTCGCAACAGGAAACTATATTCTGGCCTGCTGTCATCGACAGTCTCTTTTCCTCGTTGGATGTGATAAGCCCAGTAAAGACATGCATAGCGCACCTCCGGTGGAATGTGAGCATCTATGACTTCGGGGTTGATTGATGAGCCGCTGGTTCCAGGCTGCGCGAGATTGCGTATATCTGTTCTCAAATGCTTCTCCAGGACATCCAGGCACTTCACGGCCATGCGGTCATGAGCTTCTTCCTCATCTATCCAGAACTGATTCTTTCCGCGCTTCTCTGGGCCCACAAGAAAGTCGCGAAAAGACAATTGTAGCAGCCTTACTGGAGCTTGTTCGGATAATGGAATACTCAACACCGAATGAAGCATATCGAGCTGGTCATCTACTGTATCCTTTGGTCGATTGAGAACTCGTCCGAGGGTAGATGCTGAGAGTGGAGTCGCGAGGATGACGAGAGAACCAACTATGTCCCGAAACCGCACAATGATGGCATGTTTCTGCTGGGTGGTCAGGCCCTCGATGAGTCGGCTCAGGATGGGCAGATAGGTTGCATCGAGTTGTGATGCCTGACTCTCGGTTCGAAACTCCAGCACCGCTTTCAGCTGCTTGTTGGGATTTCCACATCTCCGATCGGCGAGAAAACGACACACGGTGGCAGCGAAAATGAAGAGCGGAACGGCCATCTTCACGAGATCCTTGGTGCGCCCTTCGCCAGGCCAGCCTGGTTCCAAGTGCCGTTCTGTAGATACAGATGCATTGAACTTGGTCCTAATTTCCGCGAGCTCTTTCTCGAGGTAAGCAGGATGTCGTGCTCGATGATATGGGCAGGTATGTCATGGAGGATGACATCCTGGTAGGTGCCCTCGATAGCATTGAAGCCTAGTCGAATCGGCAGTTCTGGCCTACTAGTTACAAAAACCCTGAGCTGTAGGGACTGCAGAGTAGTGTGCGAGAAGAGCTGGATGATCAGTTCGACGTCCTCGTCTCGGTCGCATTCATCGAGAGCATCGACAATGACAACAAAGCTGCCCACTTCTGTAGTGTCGTGGGAAATTTTCGACAACGGGCCAACGACGAGCTTATCAAACTGTTCTCGCACTCTCTTTCCAAAGATGTTGGGGTCCGCATCGATCGCAGCCTTGACGTGCGGCGCCACAGCAGGCATTCTCTCGACTAGCTGGGCAGCAATGGTCGTAGGGAACTTGGACAAGTTCCCCCGATCAGCTTCCCCCTTTTTGAAGAAGCTTGCACCGAGATGACCGGACCTGGCGAAATTTCCAGCCACCGTACGGGATATTGTCGATTTTCCGGTGCCGGCCATCCCGTTAAGCCAAAATACTGGCTTCGCTGAAGGATCATCGGCCCATTGAGATACGTACTGCAGGAGGTCGACCCGGGTATTTTGCAGACATGTCGGGTTATGTTCCTCTGCATGAGAGTCGTAGCTCGCCCCTTCGGAAATGGGGAGTCGGTCAAGAGCCATTCTCTGGTCGATGTCGAGAATCAGAGTGCTGGGGTTTGAAGTCGTTAGCTCGGTGCTTTCAATGTCACGCTGACCCAGGAACGCTCAAAATCAGCACTTCAGACTTTTCTAGAAAGAGCCCTCCATTTTACAGCGCACAGTTGACAGGACCGTTGATAGAACTCACGTCTGGTCAACCTGTAGGGCTGAAGAGATATCATCAGAGCACCGTCTGAGATCCTTAGTAATGGCATCGACGTCCTTTCTTTTGAAAGGCCACTTCAAAGCATCAAAGCAGGCTTTCGTTGTGGTTGTGGATTGTCCTGAAGCGAGAAGTTGCTCCAGCTGTTGAAGTTGGGATTCGGTGTCGATCATAGCGTGCAACAGCTTGTTGGAAGCCTTCAGCCTCGCGCTCTGCGAGTCGGAGAGTAGGTCACGAGCATTCTGCGATGCTATGTTCAGGCGGGTCGCTTCTTGGGACAGTCGTGCCTTGTCGTCTTTGGCGTGTTTGACATCCTGGGCGTATTGCGCACACAAGCCGATCACCTTCACGGACAAGTCAACGACGGCGATGACGTTCGCGACAATACCAAGGCCTTCCATGTTCGGATCATGAGTGATGCCTGCGCGATTGCAAGCTTCCAATCGCACTGGTGATGGTGGATGGCTTAGGAGAGATAGGTCTGCAACAAGGCTGTGCGAAGCCTCGTATCCTAACCCATTTGCTACGCCAGCGTTGTCACGGGATCTCATCCTAATGTGATAGGCCAAAGGCTTGTGTAACCTCTATTCCGGCAACGATAATTCTAAACTGCTTATTGAGATGCATGATATCAGGCGTCCTTAGACACATGACTGCAGATACTTTGGCTCATAATGCTAAGGATAGTATGTATTCACACTTCCCATGCCTTGTTCTCATCGAGTTCATAAATACTATTCCATTTCGTCCTCGCTTTCTTGTCCTGCGGACAGTCTTGGCGGCTAAGCTGTTCCTTGGGGAGCCCCACATCTGTTGAGCTGGTGCAACCATGATCTAAATGCGGTAATGAATTAACAATTCCATCCACTCCAGTGCACTGCAAGGTCTTGGTAGGAGACTATTATTATCAAGTATGTGTTCGTCTGTAAATTTTCATGGCGAAATACCAGTGTCTAGGGTAGGCTGACCGGAGGGTCAGACACTGGCAGGGGTCGTCAGGTTGGAAAACCCCAGGAAGTCCACTTGGACATGGTGTTGAAATCTGCAAAATAGGAGCCCCATGCAAATTGCTGGGATTGTTGTGCGTTATAGCCACCAACACATGGTGAATGTAAGCGGGGAAAATTACTGGACACTATTTCTTACCCCGGTATTGGATTTGCGGGATGTTAGGTTGTTTCATCTAAAACTAACAACATCCATACCTATGGGTTCGAGGGACCTCGAATCATTACTCCCGCACTCCAAATGCCCAACAAACTCATCAAGGAGCGAACGGCAGCGATCATCAATGATGGAGCAGTAAAGTCCGACCTGTCACGAATGATGACTGTCTCGTAGAAAGCGAAGATCTGCTGGCCAAGACATCTGTGGAGGAATCAAACACAGCCCGGCGACCCAAATCACCTCTAAAGGACGCCGTTCATCCAAACCTGACTTCTAAAGGTGTCTTATGTAGCTCTGAGTAATATTTTGTTTACGCCATTTGACAAGCTTTGTGCAGTCCAATTTCGCTTGGGGATACCCCGTACAGGGCGTGACATAACCAAGACTGACTTCCAGAAAGTCCTTGCTGTTGTCCAAGATGGATTGCATCCCCATTCTTCCAAGTTTGCCCCGGCTTATCCAGACCATGTTTTCAAAGTCGCCGCATCATTGCCGTGTTTCGAGCCAGACCCGACGACCGTGTCTCGTGTCGTCTTCCTCTGTCTACGCGTCGTATGATAACGACACCTCGGTTGCTCCGATTGGGCGCTAGAGTGCATTGCGGAGTGTGCAGATAGATTGGCCCCAGAATTCTTCTAGAAGCGTTGCTACGATTACGTACCAAACGTCTTGGCAACGTCGCTTGAAACGGTTATTCGCTATCTTGTGAGTTATTTAGTAATGACAATTCAGGGCGAATCAGGAAACCCACTGTATCCCTGAGTCGGCAAGTAGAAGTGCCCTGACTTGGTGGACTCGTCCCTGAAGCGCCCGGCATGGAAAAAGTGCGAAAATAATCCGCTTGGTTAATTGAGTTCTGTGAGTTGCTGCGCCCACGAGAATATACCGCGGTCGAACACTCACTGGCGGTACTACGTTGTACCCAGCCCAAGCTTTCATGCAGCGGTAACACTGCGGAGAAACTTCTCTTTGATTATATTATTCGGAACGAATTGTTGGCCTTTTTGAAGTTCGTTGACTATTGATCATGACTACTTTGTACGTACTTCTTACTAATTACGGATGTCTGGCGACTTGTGGAGGCTTGGCCCAAGCACACACATAATCCGCGAGATAATTTGTTGGCTGCCCCGCCGAATGCCAAACTTGGAGGCTCTGGTTCCTTTCACACGGACGGACGAGTTTGGCGGGTAACTCTGGGGGCGGCGAGTGCTTCTACCAGAGGTAGTGCCGAGAGAGTTGTGATCGCTAGGTAGTCGACAGCGACTGAAGGGCCCGTCTTTCTCGGCGTCTAGAGACCGGAGCGACCTCCGACGTGGGAACCTGAGAAGACTATATTAATTACAGGTTTTCTGCCTCGCCGTCTAGCTGAGATGCCTGCCCCCTATTCTGTGGCTTGGCACCGCGCAAACAGACGTGACATGTACCGAGCGTTTAGCAGCGACCGTGGTGTGTTAGTTGGTCATAACATCACCATCTCCATCGTCATCGCGGCTCTAGATCTGCAGACAGCTCACAGCAGCGGTCCCTTAAAAATCGCCCCCTGTCCATATCCCCGTACAGTGCCTGCATATGTGGATTGAGCCTCCGCTGGTCAAGGCATCGACGTCATTTAGGACAAGGGACTCTTGTTCCGGACGGATACTTGTTGGATTGTAGAGGTTAGCGTATGCGAACCTGCATGAGTACCAATCGGATGGGCCGTGACAATCCCATTTATTCAGTCCCTACCGACAATCAATTTCTAGGTGAGGGTATTGTGGAGAGATTACACCGGTACAAAAGTACATGTAGTCAACTTCATTACTACCTTGATTGTGGTTACTCAACATCAGCGCATATTGACTAAGTTGATTTGTGCCCAACAACACCCATTTCTGTATTAATTGCCTCTCTCGTTTATTATCATGCCCTTTACAAGATATGAGGCTAATTCGAAGGAGCTGCATACTCAAGTAGTAAAAGTACTTGAGGCATGATACACTAGGAAAATTACCGCGCTGCTGGGCGACGGCGAAATGGGATCCATGAAGAAGAGAACATACCTATCCCGTCTGCACATCACGTCTAGTACAACATTGTCAGCCCTGTCTTTCCTTCCGCTTTCCTTTCCTAGCCTCGGGCCGCCCCATCGTCATCCCTTCAAACACACCACGCCCGTTCCGGACCAAGGGTGGCGCAGCCGCGGGACGTCGGCCCCGGACTTCTGGGCAGCAGCTCACACACATACAACCGGGTCCCGTCACGTCAGAATGGATGCTTCATCCCAGACTGATACGGAGTATACCCCACGGGGGCCGGCAGCGTGCCCATGTCTTTCCACTAGGACCGTGTTTTGTCTGCCATGCTGGGTCCCATTCTCATGACAGCGAGGCAAGTTATCAATTGCCATTTGAAGAAGCTGTCTAACGTTGGGCTGGGGCCCCATGCCTTGGTAGACATTGCATGGATTACCCTGATCGAAGACAGCAGTCTGAAAGACTTCTCGAGTCGTCTTCTCCAGACCCCTGGGACCCATTCGAGCGCGGCCATGTTAGACCACAGCATAAATGCACAGATAAGAAACCTATCGTACTTAAAGACTCACACCGCGTCTCTTGGGAACTCTACACTAGTCTCATTGCACCATAGTCCTTGGCTTTACACCTCAATGCCTTCGATGTCATGATACATTTAGTTCCTCAAGTCCTCCATTTCACATCTTGTTCCTCCCAACCCTCCTGCATTTCCATCACACGTCATTCAATATCTGAGCCAGGTACAGGTTGTCTTGCTCTTGTGGAAAGCTCATATCGTTGCGGAAATTCGAGACCAGTCACGCACTGGGAACGAATACTTGGATATCTAAGCATCCTCTAACTCCAACTGCAAATACAAACACAAACCCCCCATTTCCATCTGTCCCAAGCCGCAACCATGAAGGGCACCGGGAAGACCAACGAAGCCACAAAGAATCAGGACTTGATCCACGATTCCAGTGACACAGACAACAACGAAAAGCACGGAAATGGGCCCAACAACTTCCAATCAGTCCCGGCCGCGCCCGTCCACAACACCAACGTCTTCGACCAAGGCGGCAAAAGCTACCGGACCATGAAGCGATGGGACACCATTTTCATGCTCTTCACCAACCAGATCGGACTTGGCATTTTGTCTCTGCCTACTGTCCTAAAGACCCTCGGCATGGTCCCCGGACTCATCGCCATCATCGGAATCGGCGTCATCTCTTGGTACACTGCCTTTGAACTACTGCAATTCTATAAACTTCACTCGTACGTGGTCAACGTTGTCGAAATGACCCGTGTAGTAGGTGGTCGGTGCCTCGAAATTGTGGCTGGTACCATGATGATGATCCAAGTGGTTTTCGTTGCTGCTTCTGCCGTCGTCACCTTGTCCATCTCTTTGAACACTATTAGCGACCATGCTATCTGCACCGTCGTATTCATCTTCATCTCCTGCATTATTTGCTACCTATTCAACATCCCGCGAACGATGAAATTCGTTTCCCACAGCGGCATCCCGAATGCTATCAGCGTCCTCACTGCTGCAATGGTGGTCATGATCAGCTTGGGAGTGGGCGGTCCAATGAGCGCTCCTAAGGGCTGGGACAAGGAAATCGTCATCGTTGGCAACCCAAGCTTCCGTGACGGTGTCAACGCCTGTCTCAAGGTCGTCTATGCATATGCCAGTAATATCGCGTTCGTCGGGTACATGGCAGAGATGATCGACCCAGCAAAAGACTTTGGATTCTGTCTTACGTTCCTTGAAGTCGGAAGCATGCTTCTCTATGTCGTCGTCGCCATCGCTATCTACTGCCTCGCGGGCCAGTACAGCGTCTCGCCCGCGTTGGGCTCGGCACCTACTATTCCTGCAAAGGTCGCTTACGGAGTCGTGCTGCCCGCTGTGTTCGCTACTGGTATCGCCTATGGACACACTGGCGGTAAATACGTCTATGTCATCGTGATGCGGAAGATGGGCGCCACTGACCAGATTACGGCCAACACCAGGAAGGCGTGGACTACTTGGCTAGCTTGTGTTACTGGGTTTTGGATGGCTGTCTTCACAATCTCCAACGTCATCCCGATCTTCGACTCCATCCTTTCCATCACGTCCGCTACAACTATTTCGTGGTTCACTTACGGGTTCAGTGCCGTGTTTTGGTTCCATGCCAACCGGAATGATCTTTTCAGAAGCCCAAAGCAAATCGCCCTGACTGTGGTCAACTCCCTTCTCATTATCATGTCTCTTTTTATGAACGTAGCTGGACTCTGGTCATCCGTCACGGAACTACATGACCTTTTCAATACCAATGACAGCTCGATCCGAGGCGTTTTCTCCTGTGGTAGCAATGCCCAATTTCGAATTAGATGCTGGCTATGTGTTTTATTTTTGTCTTACCGTATCCATCAAGTCCGTCAATTCAAACAAGTTTCCTATTCTATATTCTTGTCTTATAACTACCATTGAAACAACGGTGTCTTCTTGTTATTTTGACTACCTGGAGAGAAGTAGAATTGAAATGTACTCCAGGTGCTGGCTTAAGTATTTAATTGAACTTCGATGAGGATGAGAAAGACATATGAGCAATGAATTTATTAAATTATCCCTTTCATGTCCTAATGGGTCTTAGAGAATTGCCCATGGGTACCCAGAGTGCCAGTACAGGTACCCGTTATGATGTGTAGGACCCACGATGGGTACCCATGGGTTTTCCATGCCCCATTTCTGGTACATAGTAGTTGAGGATGCATTTCGCGGATGCTCATGGTGCCGCTTTTGGAGGCTATTTCCCCGACAGTACCAAGGCACTGACCTCACCAACCCTTGTTAGTTAGTAAATAGTGACATTGCCATCGTTACGTGCCAGATATATATTTAGAAGCCTGTAGGGTATTCTGATCTCCATAGCACGTCGGAGCCGTCGATCAGACTGAAGTAGAGCAATGCCACAACTATTAGTTCCTTCAAGATCGGACTAGTTTTTTCTATAACATTCGTAAAGACTTTCTCTAATCTGTTTCTTGACGAGAAAAGTGAAGAAACTTTGTCTAATGTTATTGCTCCGAAACCTTCACCCGAGCTGTCTCACGACAGGCGTTTCTGGTGTTGCACCACGAATCAAAGCATTCGTTGCCAAGGCGGTTCACCATCCCATTCATTCTACTGGCAGATATGCCAACAAGCGGTCTGGATTCGAGTTCTTGCCCTGGTGGTCGGTGCACCTTGTCCTCCGGCCTCTTCTCGGCCCCCGAGGGCGCCGTCGCGCTTGGTCATCCCAAGCAATGAAATGAGCAAACATATGGATATCTGGCTCTGGTTCTGGGACCTCAGGCTCCGTCGTGGGCGGGGCAATTGTGCTCGGTCTCAAATACGGTAGCGGTCAGAGGTCTGAAGACAAGGGCGAGATTGATTCCGGACATGCCTCATCTTCGCAACCATGCAGTAATGCATTGAAGGTCAGTTAGCCCCTTTCCTTGAGAGGATACAGCGGTCAGTGAGTACCAAGCGTATCACTAAGACCAGGAACACTCACAAAGCCGACTTCCGATAACCGTAGATTGTTAGCATCTGTGCTCTGCGCAGCGTATGGAGTCCATCGGCCGGTATAACATTTGTTGCTCCTGAACAACATTGTCTCAAAACCAGATGCAAGGGAGAAGGCACTTTTTGCTTCCCTTGAATTAGCCGTGTTCCAGCTAAATGACTGTCTTTGGTTTTGTTGCGGTGAGTTGTTCCTGCAATTGAGACCGGCCTGGTCGGTCGAGAGTGTTGCATGTCAGCGGGGACCTTGACTTCGGGCCGTCGCTATGATTCGCTAACTTTTGTTTCATACCGGGCCTCTTCTAGTTACTGCACGGTTACTGTACTCTGGATACGGGGTTGAAACGATTCTGATTGGAACTGGGATGCTCGGACCCCCGCCTTTGTGCCCCAATACGAATTGTTGAGTCTCGTATTGCTTTTGGGCTAGGGTACGAGGTCATGAGGACCATGCTCTCGACACGAGCTGTCCTCAATGACATCATATACTACGTTGCTATTAGCAGTCTGCCAGCGCATGAACTATGCATAAGCTATTTTGGTCCTCCCTGCCCTGAGCTGAAGTTAGCTACCTCGGACTATATAAGCAGTTGACTCCCGGCTTCTTCTCATTCCAGTTCATCCCGATATCCATCCTCACTACCAATCACCTCTAACCAACACCTACTCAGCCCATCACCCTCCACTCCTCCATCAAAATGAAGTTTTCCGCTGCTCTCATGGGCATTGCCCTCCTCGCCACCGGCACTTCCGCCCAGAAGGCTATCGTCAAGAACAACTGCAAGGCTACTGTCTACGTCCAGTCCGTTCCTTTCGACGGCAGTGCCAAGGGCCCCCTGACGACCCTCACGACTGGAAAGACTTTCACCGAGGATCTCCGCAAGTCTGGCTCCGTACGTCCCATCTCGACTTAACTCTGCGCCCTAGGATAAACCAAGCTAACAGCATATGCAGACCGTCAAGATCGCGATTACCAAGACTCTCAACAACCCTCTCTTCTTCGGCTACTCGTTCTCCAAGAAAGACGACTATGCTTATTGTGAGTGCACATGATCTAATCCAACAATACTGGGAAACAAAGCTGACACGATATTTCTTAGATGAGCTTAACACGTGAGTTCTATTCAACGAATATTTGTTGATTCTTACTAACATCCTGCAGTCAATGGGGCAACCCCTTTGCCAAGTCTCGCAACATCTTGACCCCCGGCGAGGGCTGTGAAAAATTTGACTGCGCCTCTGGCAAGGCTGATTGCTACAGCACTCCCGCCCACAAGAAGGTGTATGGTTGCCCGCAGCCCGTTGACCTGAAGGCAACTCTCTGCGCTTAAATTGAGTTGGGACAAACTTTACGGCCTGGTTCTCCTGAATGACGATAGGCATAAAAGAGCAACTTGGGTGACCAGTAGTCACTACAACGGTGATTATTGACCAATCTCTTGCCTCATGGTATAACGGCCTAGCACAACCGTTACAATAGACGCCTTGTGCTTTCTATTCTTAGATAGCTTTAAGTCCAGGCTGCTATATAGCATGTTTAGACGAAACAATATGAACACCTAGATTCTAGTCTGTTTTTGCAAACTCCAAGCCACTTTTACCTTGATGTGACTACCCTTTAGAGCAAAGCTTGACCTGAGACCACACTGTCTTTACATACTCTCGGCTTTGTATCGGCGAAGTGGAGGTGGGTCTTGCAAAGTTTCGATGCTATAGTGATCAAGCCTCTGATAGCCACAAAGCATCTTTTTCATGGCTTTTGGCTCCAGTACTCCCCAACTAATATTCCTTTGTTTGGAATTCACTCGCCCGTTCCACTCAGTTGGCTAACTGTCGTCATAAAGATTTCCCTCACGTAACCGTGGGTACAATATCGGGGTCACCCGTTCCCGTGCGGCGAAGTCTCTGAACCAACAGGAAACACTGTTCAACTACTTCATCTTGACAAGTACACAGGTAAAGTCACCTCCGCTAGGATCATATAGGTTGACTTGTCATTTCTGTCAAAAATCACGCAAGACCTTTGCTGAAAGAATTGTTAAATTCCTAGAATTGTGATGATGAATATGCGTCGTGCTCGATACACTTTGGAATGGCACTGCTCTGAGGCTTCAAGGTTTTATGATAGTATTCTTCATGACGTGTAGACATTCCTTATCCCGAGGGATCAACATTTTTCAACAAGCCTTGCATACCTCTCCAGCCTCCCAAGACAGATAGGACGAGGATTTAAGGTTAATATCACGGACATTGCATTCCCGACGATGCTTTGCCATGAACCAAACAAACTTGAGTGTATCGAACGGCTGGGCTAGATCGTATACTTAGAATTCAAATTGTAGGGTAGTGGCCAAATGTCTCATTTGGCAGTTGGATCGATGTCATTATGTGATGTGCTTCAGATATACCTCACTCTTTCCCCGCCATCCTAGAATGGCGGCCGGCCCAAACCTAGACCACCCCAAATATTTGTCGAAAATGATCTAGGCCAAGTTGAGTGTCCTGTGGCTGGCTGCTCTTCTGCCAAGGATTCGAGGCGAGCTGAAAGATGGTTCGCGGTTAAAATTGGCGTTTTTGTATGGTATGGACGTATCTTCTGATCTGAGTCCGACTTATTCAAGTCTGGTATACTATGATATCTGTGATAAGAAACCGTATATATAGAGCGTCTTTTTGCTACTTAGACGATGGGCATTCACTTCACATGAATACGTTATCCAAACTCACTTACAATCTGCAGTCTTTCCCATTAATTCTCTTGCTCTTTACATGCCAAGATGGCCTCCGACTTGATCAACCAATTTGTTAAAAAAATATAAGAAAAATCATCAGTCCTATGTTGAGGTCGCCACTTTGGCAGAAAGACGGTGTCGCGCAGTCCTCGTCGACTTAGGCATCGGCGCTATCGTCACGTCTCGTGCTAAGGACCCAGAACGGGTTTTAAAGAAACTCGAGATGAGAATGGAAAAGAAACGATATGAGACTGAGGAAGAGATTTAAAAGGATCTGATTGACCTCGCAGGTGTGCGAGTGGCATTGTACTTTCCCAGCCGGCAGCTCGCGGTAGTTAAACTACTTGGGGAAAAGTTCGACATGCGCAAGACCAAACAACATCCGGAAATCGCCACGGTGCAGACACCGGCCTCGGGTCAGTCTCAGGAAGGAGACACTGAGCCTGTAGGGGACCTGATATCATCAACGGACACTCCGTATACGAACGAATTTGCTGGATATCGAGCTACCCATCTCCGGGTTGAGCTCGGCAGTAAAGATCCCTCAATCGATATCCAGTACACCACGACCATGATCGAAATCCAGGTTGCATCGCTTCTGATGCACGCTTGGTCGGAAGTCAATCACGACCTGGCCTACAAAACGCTCAACGGCACCCCGTCAGATGGCGAGCTCCGGATCCTTGACGGTATTAACGGCCTGGTGTGCACAGGCGAGGTTCTGCTTGGGTAGCTTTTGACGTCCATGGTAGCGAGAATGGCACATTAGAAGCAACCCTTCATCTCGACCTTGGAGCTGAGGGCCTTCGTGCAAACCTTTGTCCCCGAAGATGATCCCAATGGTACCAAGACCCACATGGGTCCGCTCTCGTGGTTGTATACTGTTTGCAATTAACTCGGCATGAGGAGCCCAAGCAGTTTGGAACCTCATCTCCAACGATGGAACAAGGAGTCGACCAAACCAATCCAATACCCCGTTGTGCTTTCAATTCTCAACTTCATCTTCAACGTTGTCCACGACCAACAAACCGTCGATCCTCTGGTGGCGCCATACCTCAAAGCGAATCTCAACGAAAAGTTCTCCGCAGCCAACAGGACAGAACAGCTCGTCTATCTCTTATATATTTTGAAGTATGCTTCTACCTTTGATTTCAACCCTAAAGGGTTGAGAGATGACGCGCCATCCGAATTTCCACAGGCTCACGATACTCTTAAAGACAAGGGTCTTCTGAAAGTTTTCAAGCGCTCGGGCCAGAGTCTGGTTGTGGAAGACAAGGATGCTGATGCTTTTACGAAGGACGTTAAAGAACTGTGGTCGTGGTTTGCGACAAATGTTGCACTTGGCATGGCACGTGTACAGCTGGGATCGACAATTTGAGCTGTCTAACCGCAGTCCAAGAAACAATTCCGTAGAACCTAACACCTGGGGATGCTATGGTTGTCACCTTTTAGGAAGTGGTTATTTGTACATTTTATGCAGGGTTTGTCAGCGCTTGAGGTTTTCCCGTCTGTTACTTACCGTTGATTGTCAATGGATAGAAATTATTCTGTTGTCGGGATATAGGTAGCTAGCTACTGGATCAATGACAAATTAAGAAACAAAGTGATCGCATTGTCAGATGAAAATGACATACTGGTTTCATGTCTTTGATTTAGATCAAGAGATGAGGCCGAGAAGCTATGTGCTCTAGGTAACACATCATCTTCAAAAAGTTCTTCCTTCCCCAACAGTACCTGGGACAAGGACTCGATCACGTGGGTCAGATCCATTAAAGGCTCGCCCTCCGCACTGCGACTCACTAAGCTGACCTTCTTTCTGACACCTCCAGAGAGTAGAGCCGATGTTTTATTGATTGCGCATTCACTACACCGCCTCTTGCCACCTTATTGAGATCGTGGGTGATTGTTTGCAGCTATTCGATGAACGAAATTTGTGAGTTCCCAATGCTCTGATTCTCCAAGTTTCTTGCCTGACCACCCAACACATAGTTCCAAAGCAACTGTCCTCTATAGCACAAGCTCCAGCCAGATCTCATATCATTAGTCTAAGAACTACATCTGATCGTTGAAATGTTCCTCCTCGACGTTGTGGACTTCAGTCTGAAGTACTTTCATGACCCACCTCCCCAATATGCCATCTTGTCTCACACCTGGGGAGAAGACGAAGTGGTATTTCAGGATATGGACGATATCCCTCGTGCACAACAGAAATCTGCATGGCGTAAAGTCCAGCTCACATGCGACCAAGCGAGGGAAAGCATGCTGCCATACGCCTGGATCGATTCGTGCTGCATCGACAAGTCTAGCAGTGCGGAGCTGAGTGAAGCTATCAACTCAATGTTCGAATGGTATCGACAAGCCACTTGCTGCTACGCATATCTTGAAGATTTTAACATCACGCTAAGCCAGACCTCGGCTAATATTTCTCGAACGGGGTTTAACGAGCTGGCTCGATGCAGGTGGTTCACACGAGGGTGGACTTTACAGGAACTGATCGCTGCTCCCGAGGTGGTATTATTTAGCCATACGTGGCAAGTCATTGGGACGAAAGAAACCCTGAAGCATGACATAGCTGAAATCACTGGTATCGACAAAGAAGTGCTTGAAACCATGGCCTACATGCCTGGTATTCCAGTCGGGAGAAGAATGTCCTGGGCTGCCAAGAGACAAACCACTCGTGTCGAGGATATGGCGTATTGTCTGATGGGACTATTCAACGTCAACATGCCTCTACTCTACGGCGAAGGTGAGAAGGCATTCATCCGACTCCAGGAGGAAATTGCGAGACAGCACCGCGACCTCAGCCTTTTTGCATGGCGCCAGTTGGAGCCGATTCCTCAGTATAGAGGAATTTTCGCCCAGTCGCCTACCGAATTCATTGACTGCTCGTCGCTTGTCTCACGAAACACGTCATTCTTCTCGGAGCCGAATTACTCAGTCACCGATACAGGCCTGATGGTTGACGTGCGTTGGGGGGACAACCTGACTCGTGAGACCTTGACATTGGGTTTGGACTGCATGGCCATGTCCAAATATCCCACCTCTGGGCAGACAAAATCTGAAATCATTGCCATCAATTTGCAAAAGTTTGGCGAGGCGTATGTCAGGGCCACGCCGCACACGGTGGTCGTTCCTAAGGACAACATTGTCCATCCGGGGCGCGGGACACAATCAAAAGACGTTACTAAGACCATCTGTGTGAAGAAATCACTGCCTCGGCCACATTCTGATTTTATCGGTTTGATGTTACAACGAAAATTGGTACTCCTTTATCGACGAGAACTGGTAGAGGAGGTTGATAAGCTCAACGGAAAGAAGCGAGCTCCCGAACAAAGCTCAGATCATCCCAATTATCTTCAGAGCATATGTCTCAGGAACGGTGTCGACCCTTCCAGCTTCAGCATTGTACACCAGTACAACGTAAGCATGGGTGGGGACCCCATATGGTGGGACTCCTTTTCTCTCCCGATGAGGGATGTGTCGAATACTACGATGCATTTTGTGGTCGTGTGTGGCATTCCACTCAAGCTGGACGCTCCTTCAGAGCACGTTCTACCCTGGTTTGCATTATTCAGCAGCAGTGGTCTCTCGACGGAGAACAGACAAATCACTTCCATGCTGTTGAATCATCACAGGGAGACTTCGTCGCCTGAGGTACAACGTTATGTGGGGGACAGCATTTTCGAGACGTACGCGGATCAGGCTGGCAATATTCTCCAAGCGACACTCCCTACAGCTGTAATCTTTGAAGGTGGCGGTGGAGAGGTTTACGAAGTTCGAGTGAACAGACTTGGCGCTGGCGGGTCTACCTTCTGCGCTGATGTACAGTACCGACGTCTCCTACCTCCATCATGAGACAGATCATGTTCAATTACTTTGCACTATTGCAGTCGATGACTCGGCTGACACTCTACGAACCCTCGGTATATGCACATGCAAATTCATACAGCCCCCCAAAAAATAGCCGCTTCCGTGAACCTACATTCCCCCGCTGTATTGAAAACCAATGCAGCGAGAACTACTATTCTCCATGACATGTCACCCGAGTGTGTTTAGCCGCGTATATGACAGGCCAATAGAGCTATCAGGAGGTCGCAGCTACAAGCATGACGGAGAACTCCTACAGAGCATAGCGCACCAGCCCCGCGTGGTCTAATCATTGATTTATCGCCCAAAGCGTGTAATGAGGGGAAATATTGGCCCAATCGTGACGCCAGACACGCCAGCACAGTCAGAACAGAGTCATCAGATGAGTCATACTGAAGCACACCTCAATATGGAGCTGGGGTAAACTCTTGGCTGACGTCACTGAAGCTCGGCATATCGTAGTCTGCACCTGTTTGCGAAGAGTGAAGCGGGAGGATATTTAGCCGAAATGCCAGTAAGACGAGGCGTTACGACTGAGTGAGTCATGTTGCGCGGAAAAGTGATTACATCAAGTCAAGTACGGGCTGGAACTCAGCATGGATTGAGAATTATAAAAGCGATTAGGAACCGTAGGCAATGAAGAGGGGAGGGTAGGAGTATTAGCAATGACAACGGTGTTACGAGCATTTCGCACTTCTCTGGTTTAGATACCTAACTTATTTTCCGTCGAAGACTGCAAGAGTAAGTGAGTGCGCCTACTATCCTTGTTTTCTTGTTAGATTTCATGATGAATGTAACATTCACTCGCCGTACCGAAACATAATGCGTGGATATCTGTTAGGCAATGGTTTCGCCTTTCTGACGCTTCGTTCTCCCAATACTTTTCACGACGCAAATCAGCAGGATAGTTGCTAATGTCTTTCTATGACGTGGATGGAAAACCCCTACCCCGACAGCGAGATACATCGACCATCACATGCTCTAATATCAAAGCTAGAATGAGACAAGGTGGGTTTATTTGACGTATATTTTAGGTATACAAGTTACAAGAGCCGTCGGAACAAAAACAAATACGTGCTATTCTGGCAACCACTACTGTAAGAGTATCTACCATTCTCAATAAATTACTGATCGTGGACTGCCTTACTTACCTTAGACAGAGAGATAATGATCATTTACTGAGTTTCTGTATGCATGACTTGTCGTGCTCAACTGTGATCTTAATGATTTGGATGTCTGGTAAGTACTCATTGGTAGAGTCGAAGTCATGCACATGCTTGTGTCAGCGCTGATAATTGACGTGGGACATCACATGAAATTCAGACGAGGTCAAGGATGATTATGCCACAACGTCCGGCTTCGGTAATAAGCATGCAACCCAACATCAAATTAGTTTGGGGGGGAGGAGGGCAACAACGATGTACTGAAGCCTCATAAGGATGGCTTTTGAGCAATGACAACGTTGAATGGTAGCTAAGTGAGAAGTGAAGGACCAGCTTAGGATCGAGATCGAATTTTCAGCACATTGCATCAAGGTGACATTGGTCAACGAGGGGTCAGGACGGATCGTACACGAAGGACCGCACAGCACACGACTCCATTTCAAGACGGGATCTCTGGCAGCCGATGGCGTGTTGCATCAGCCGGAATGTCAGACCCTCGGGGTCAGTGAGAGATGACCGCTGCGGCATAGTTGCGGGCCGCAGTGGTGCGTTGAGGATGTCGAATCTGGGGTTGACGCCGCAGCGGGCCGCAACGGGGCCGCTGCGGCGAACTGCACTCTTGACACGCGGTCGTTGCTTGGCTGAGAACCACCTAGGAATATCTTGCGGGGCCGCATTCGCCGCTCAACAACTTCAGTTCCAATTACGTTATTCGCAGCGTTTAGTTCTGGGTAGAGCATGGCTACGGAAGTTTTCGCGATCGCTCTGGACTTCGTCTCCATAGGCTTCAGCTCCGATTCTTCCGCACGTCTGTTCCACAGTTACAAAGGGCTCATGCAATTTGATGCTTGTTGCGTCTTACTCTCTATCAGCGAGAGTTGACGGATGAACTTGGGCTTTGCTGTGCTATCGCATGCTCTGGCGTGGATCTCCACGATGACGGGGCATAGACTGTGCAATAGAAAATGTGGTAGCCGCTGTGATGATAACACTGTCTGTTGACGTCTTGTAGACTTTTGTGCATACACTTCCAACTTAACATACCTATCGTAATAGATAATTAGTTCTGGGAGTGGATGCGATCGAACAAAGATCCCTGAAATCAAAACCTCCACTGAAGACTCGATCCTGCTGAGCGCTTTAATGCTACATGTCATGGATTGCCTGTCGTCGCGTTCATGTCTACGTTCATGTGCTAGTTTACGAATCAGCTTTCCTGCAGCACATGGTAGTGGAGGGTTTCAGTAGCAGTAACACGACAGTGTCCGAGAACGTCCGCCCGAATCCCGATTCCCGAGAAGCTTTCAGTTGCAACGTCAAAGATGTAAGCCTGCATCCACATGCTGGTTGATTCATATATATAGAGATGCATATGCTTCCTTCCATCGAAATGCTATATAATTCTCTCATCATTCACACTCAATATAATACACCCAAGCACCTTAGTCTTCTTGAATCTCTCAGAAATTCATCACTACAAACTTTCAACATGGCTATCACCAAGTACAAAGCCGCTGCCGTCACCTCGGAGCCTAGAGTAAGTTGTTTAACTCCAAGGATGCATATGGTTGCTAACAAGCTCTAGTGGTTCGACCTGGAGGGTGGTGTCAAGAAGACCATCGACTTCATCAATGAAGCTGGACAAGCTGGCTGCAAGCTCGTAGCATTCCCGGAAGTTTGTACGTGACATTTAGAATCACCAAATAACCTCTCAGGCTTCCGATCTAACTGCCAACGCTTTCAAGGGATTCCAGGATATCCCTACTGGATGTGGAAGATCACCTACCTTCAGTCTCTGCCCATGCTTAAGAAGTACCGAGAGAACTCGATGGCCGTCGACTCCGAGGAGATGCGCCGCATTCGCCGCGCCGCCCGCGACAACCAGATCTTTGTCTCGCTGGGCTTCTCCGAGATTGACCACGCCACTCTGTATCTGTCGCAGGTTCTGATCAGCCCCGATGGAGCCGTCATTAACCATCGTCGCAAGATCAAGCCCACCCATGTGGAGAAGCTCGTCTACGGCGACGGATCCGGCGATACCTTCATGTCCGTGTCCGAGACCGAAATCGGTCGCCTTGGCCAGCTCAACTGCTGGGAGAACATGAACCCGTTCCTAAAGTCTCTCAATGTCTCGGCCGGCGAACAGGTTCACGTCGCCGGCTGGCCCGTCTACCCCGGCATCGAACGTCAGGTTGCTCCTGACCCGGCGACCAACTACGCCGATACGGCTTCCGACTTGGTCACCCCCGCGTACGCCATCGAGACTGGCACCTGGACGCTCGCGCCCTTCCAGCGCCTGTCGGTCGAGGGTCTGCGCAAGAACACGCCCGAGGGTGTCGAGCCCGAGACGGATACGGCTCCTTACAACGGCCATGCTCGCATCTACCGTCCTGACGGCAGCTTGGTTGTCAGGCCGGAGAAGGATTTCGATGGACTGCTGTTTGTTGACATTGACTTGAACGAGAACCACCTCACCAAGGTGCTCGCCGACTTTGCAGGCCACTACATGCGCCCCGATTTGATCCGCCTCTTGGTCGATACTCGCCGCAAGGAGTTGGTCACCGAGGCCGATGGCGCTACCTCCATTGTGACGTACAGCACTAGAACCAGACTGGGATTGGACCGGCCTCTCACCGACGAGGAGAGGGCTTAGGGAGGATGTACTTCTACCAGTGGTTTCTGATCTATATAGCACGAGGTGTTTTCTGGGACTCGATCGCTCTGTTCAGCACAGAGCTACATCGAACAAGCAAGCTAACAATTGGTTTGAAGAATAGCATCAATAAAATTCCAGATCTCCCCTCTCATGTTGCATTCAGACTAAAAGAACTCGTCCTTGATTGAAGGCTCATTAATTGAAACAATGAGAGAGCTGACAATTTCTGTGACAAGACATTGAGATGATGGTTTTTCATATTTGTAAAGATTAATGAAGTTACGCTATCTAGGCGTTGGACTAAGAAAAGTTGCACCCTAGTCCGGCTACGCTGCATCCTCCTGAGCATTACCAGTTCGACAGTGACGTCCGAGTCACTGTTGCTTGATATGCCTTCACCCCAACATTCTTGCTCCTTCATTTTATTCGTCGGGTCGAGTTGTTTCTATCGTGCTTCGTTCTTGGAACGCATTTCGTAAGCCAGACATAAGGGGAACCGGTTTTTGGATCTGGGGGGATCACGGTTGTCGATGCTGTGAATCCCTTGCCATTTAGATGGTATGGGTAGAAGTATATACGGAGGCATTGATGGTGGTGTATATAGAGGTATGGAATACCGGGAGGGCCAGCCTGTGGGAAACTTGCGAGGATTTGCAGAAGAGTCAACGGCCGAAATCGGACGTTGCGGTGATGGTGGCAATACCAGGGTAGCTGCAACATAGAACGAGATGTCCACAGTCGTGGAGGAACCTCTTAGCCGGAAGTTCTTCAGCTGTGGCCGTGTCTCGCAGCGCTTCAGTCCGGTTGTCGACGCAGCGACCCGAACCCGAGCTTTATCATGCTCGTATATAGAAGAGAATGGTTGTCCATCGTTACCTGGGAGTTTCGGGGCCCATCATGGCCAGCGCCCGTTCAATGTGGGCTGCTGTTGCAATGCTTCGTGTCCATAACGTACCCACGGTGATGTCGTTTCCGCTCCTTGGCTTCGTTAGAATCAAGTGAAGGCGAGAGGCAACATTGGGTATCTTCCAAACCCGACGGCTGTCGGCCGGGTCGGGCTGTCGGTTGCGTTGGAAGATGTTGATGCCCCAATTGGTATATATACAGGAAATGGGTGTTAAGATTGGTTGCGAATTTTGTGAAGGAGGGAGGAATTCTGGGGGCTTGAGTCATTTCCGGTTCCTTTTATACCCCAACATGGATAAGTCAGCTGCCACAGAGATTGTAAGCATGGCCTCAGAAATGCTGAAGAACATTGATTGCCGCGATGCGGTGCGGATAGCCGCGAAGATGACGTGGGCAAGACTGGCGACCTGCAGGACAAACATACATAGAGAACACGGCAGAATGGCTAAGTACAGAGGCGGGGACTTATTGATGATACCATTTGGTTTTAAATGCCAAGCTATGTTGTTAACCGTATTGTAAACGTCATTGGCCTTACATGAAGCGGTCATCTTAAGAGGGTTGTTTCTGTTTGCGAGTGCTCGTGCGACTGGACACATCATCTTCCGAATGACCCAACGTTTCACACCTCTGCTATGAGCCGAGATATCATGCGAGATACCTGATATTGCCTGGCAAGAGTGGTCTAACTGCCGACTTGACGCCTCTCTCGTCAGCCAAGCTGGTGGAGCAAGGATTTTGAAATACACGTCACGCCCAATCAAACGAAGGTATCTCTCTTCTCACGTTCCGCCGCCGTCACATCGTCCACAGAGCCGTACGTTCGGCTCTGCAAGTTTCAACGCAGAGATGCCGTGGGGAAACCGGCGTTGCAAATGGCGACGCAGCCAATAGACTAGACCCGGACGCTGTAGGAAGACTGGGCTGTGGCTGCGACTCCACGGTAATTAGGCGAGCAAAATACACGCGGGGCCCGATCACGATGCTTCACCTATGACGTCCGTTTACTTGATTGTAGTATTGCACCCAGCGTGGAATATTCTTGTAAGTATATCATAATACTGTCGAGCTAAGTCTTGACGCAAAATCATCACCACAACTCACCTTTCAACTCCCTCGCCTATCAAACAAACCCTGGCTTCATAGTACTGTTCGAGGTATGCTTCTTATAGCTTTTGCCCTCGGGTAACAATAGCCCCTTTCGTGTCAAGGTTAGTTGCACCCCTCCATCGCCGTAACGTCCAATGTAATCCTGCGCCGATGATAGCGACCGGGTATGCCATTGTCTTTAACGTCGAGGTTTAATTCGGCGACCAAACTTTCCTCCTTCTTGTCGATATAGGAAGTAGTGACACTTGGGCCGTTACGAAGGACTTCCAGTGCGTCAACGCTACAAACAACGCCGACATACCACAGGAAGAGTGCCTGTTTGGCCCAACCTACGACGTGCCCACTTCGATGGAATATGTCTCCGATCAGACGTTTAGCGTACAGTACGGAACGGGCATTGCGTTGGGTAAAGTCGGCTACGAGAACGTCACTCTCGGCGGCATCACCTTTTCAAAGCAAAAAGTCGGCATTGTCGATCGATCTACCGATAAGGGTGACGGCCTGAACAGCGGCATCCTCAGCCTGGGGTATCCTCCCCTGACATCTGCCTATTACGGCACCAAGCTCGCCAACGATTCCTTACTATTCATTCATGCCGTCTACGATCCCCTCTTCACCAGCATGCATAGGAAGGGACTGTCCAGCCATGGTATAGCATGGCCATCGAGAGACTCCCCCGAGATACATCGACTGGACCTGGTGGCTGGCTCGGTCTGGGGGAGCTCCCGCCCGTGGCACATAGCAATGACTGGGCGGTTGCTCCGATCGAGGTCGTGCAGAATATCCCACACTTATATACTAGCGGGATCAGTCATATCACCCTAATTATATTGACTGTCGATGGTGTCACTTGGGGCTCGCCGTCGAATGCGTCCCGAACTACCAATTCGACCGAGTGTCAGGCGGTGGTGGATAGCGGCAACCCAATGAACATGTTTCCTCTAGAACTCGCCGACGAGATCAACGCCGAGTTTATTCCTCCGGCAGTTTACAATGAGGAATACGGCATCTACGTTGTCAACTGCGACGCCGAGACACCCGCCCTTGGAATCGAGATTAATGACGGTGTTCCCGCTTCTGCTGCGTCTATTCTTGCTATTGGACTATGGTCAATTGTCAGTCTCGCCTTGTTTGGTCAAGCTCTGGTTGCTCTGCTGTAACTATTCAACGTATGGACGTAGAATGGGCATGTTTGAGTAAATATGATTATTATTAATCTCATCTACACATTTCACAGCTAATGGAAAGAGAGGCGCGATGATGCCGGTCTCATACGAAAACTTTCGCCGAGAGGTTGCTGCTTGCATAGTCGTGGTTTGCTGTTGGCTCACCTGCACGATTCTTTCCACGCTCTCAGTTACTTCCTCTGCGGCCATGTTGGGCGAAGAGCCGAATTATCAGGGATCGTCTGCAGCACCGATGTAAGCATCATGTGAGATATTCGATAGTTGATGAGAAGCATTTGGACATCACAAAGCGTTTGCTCGTCAGTTGCTTGATTTGTCGCGCGCCACGTTTCGAACTGCTATGACCACCGATCTAATTCTGTAGACAAACTACGCTTTTTCTCTAGAAACAGGACGGGAACGACGTCCAACGGTCGGCCCTTGTAAGGTGGTGACTGTCCCGCAGACCCGTCCGGGACCAGAAATCAGAAGACAGGAAGCCGGAGATGTTGAAGGCCCCTTGCACGCAAAAGTAGTGCAGCATCTGGCGATCTTTCTGGAATTCGGGAAGGAAGCGAGGATGTCGTGATGTTGAAGGATTTCGTTGACGTCGTGCTGACTAGACTCTACGACGAGTTTCCGGGAGCACTCGCGAAGCCATTTTGTGTCGGGTAGCCATCGCACTTCCATCCTGCTTTGATGCACTGGAGATATGATGGCCGCGTCTCATCGCATTTGACGTGTCGAGTTCTTTCACACGGATGAGCTGATGACACGATATCCTTAGATCAAGACGTACCGACAGTACTGCAGCCAGTCCTGACTCGCGGCGTGTTCGACCAGTGCCAGGGGCTCGAAGCGGGTAAGGGGTAATTCACCACTTGCTTCTGGGTCCGACATGCCTTGTTTTAGCAATGACCAGACACGGCCCTACCTCACCTGCGGGCCGGTAGAATAATGAACCACAAGAGTTGGAGATGCGGGGAGAACGATCGGCGCCCCTCTCCCGAGCCGAGGCAGGCGCCTGGCTTCGAGATCCGACGCAGGGGTCCCTAGGGTAATGTCGAATGCCAACAAAGAGTATCTTTCTTGACTAGAGGTTCAAGCGATGGAAATTCAACGAGGTTGAACATCCTTAGCCAGAGATGAGCAATGGTAACTTCATCTTCACTTGTGGGGGTTTGAGATAAAATAGTTCTTAGGTTTATTCGCCGTGGAGACCCTGAAGGTATATTGGCATCACACAACGTTGTGCGTGTTTAGAGAACGCTCAACTGAGAGAGGAAAAATGATGCTGTGTGGATCTAAACATGACCACCAGGCATGATGAGAATCATAGAGAGATGGGTGTAGCTTCTACTAAGCTATCAACTCCCCTGAGCCGATGGTTGTGAGCCATCGGGTAGCGGTGCGGAGATCTCGGATGCCACTGTGCAGGTTCAGCAGGTTTGTCACGCGTATGGGTTCAAACTAATTTGTTATCCATCTAGGGGAGTAGTCGCCCCATTAAGTTTAGACACTCGTATAGAGGCGCTCCGGTAGTTTATTAGTTCCCAATACTTTCTCATTAGCGTGCAACCCTGAGCTTCATCTTGCGTTGCGGTTATGCCCTAATCTTCATGCCATTGGGCAACTCCAATCCTATAGGCAGTCTGCAGATGACCGTGTTGTCCGTACTTCTATCTCTTGTTTGCTGCCAGCTTCTCTGGCTCTTGGCATGATGTGGCGTCTGCAGCCAGGGGTATCAAATGTCAAGGAGAGAGAAGGTTGAGATGAGTAGCCTTGGAGAATTTCCCCTTGATGGTGGATTTGGACTTAAACTTAAGGCAATTGAATGCTCCACACGCCTTATCTACGAACATCTATCCATCTGCCGGGGTAATTAAGTTAACAACCCCTGGTCGCCCCCCGACGATTCAGAGATCTGCGTTTGACTTTACTTGCTTATTGAGTTGTACTCTTGGGCAACGCACTCTTTCCACATCCGCCCCGTGGATCTGGGGAGGCACACTCTGGTAAATGCCATAATATAGAAACCCAACCAGATGAAAACCGAGTTTTCTCATTTTCAAAGTACGTCTGTAAGTCAAACTGTAGACGCAAACTCATTTACCAACTCCTCCACAACCCGGGTTAATTCTTGTGGAATCGACAAGAACGGGCTGTGCGATGCATCCAACGTCTTCACGATCCACTCTACACCAGACCGTTCAATAAAAGCATCCTGTTTCTCCAGGAGAAGTGCCTTATCCCGTAGACAACGTATGTATGCCCGACGACCGTCATAAGCGCCATCACGCCATCCAATGGACGCGGCCGGTGTGGTCAACGACTTGGTTGCGTGAGCCTCGATTGTAGCCGTCACAGCGGCAATTTGGTCCGGCGAGCAATCGTTGTAGAAAACGTCGGCCTGTGAGTGTGTCTCAATAACTCGGGACTCGGGCTAAGCGCTTGGTTAGTGGGTTGCTCTTGACGGGAGTAGGATATATAGAGGCCTGAGCTTACATTGTCCTTCATCCACCATAGAAGCGAGTTCTCCAACAGGCTCAAGACGCTCTCTCCCTCCAATGGGACGAACGCCGCAAGGTACGCAATTCCAAGCACGCCACCGCTCTCGCCACGTGCCCGTCTCCCCTTGCTATCAAAGCCTGAAATGGCTGCCGTGGCTGGGAAACCGGCGTAAGAGTGGACAATAAGGATCACATCCTTTCCCGCCTGAATGTACGGCTCAATCTTAGATCTGATAAACGTCTCATCGTCGGCCACGCTAATGTCGGCGTGGCCCACACCCAGCAGAGTGATGCCTTCGGCGGGAAATCCGGCTGCTTGAAGTGATCGAATAAAGAGATTCATGCAGGACACTCGGTGCCAAGCCCCAGGAATGACAATGATGGTAGGTTGAGTGGCTTTCGTCATTGCGGTTGAAATGCTTGAGATAACAGACATGTATCTAAGGCGGAGGTGGGGAGGGAAATGGAGACCAAGGGTGGCAAGTTCTTCATCTAAATACCAATCTCAGGTATCGAGGAATGGCACATGCGCGGGTATCCCACCCGGGGTCCATTTCCGTGACCGTCGGGATGTAGCAAGAACCGAGCCATGACACTCATTAGCAGCACAAGGTGGTAACCTAAGGTATTGTTAATGGTAGATTTCCGGGTTGTCGATCAGCATTGTGACCAGCAAACCCGCGAACCTGAAACTAGGTTTGCCGCAACCTCGGTTACCTATTGCTCGGATAAGAGACATGCCGACCATCGGATGCCGGGTACCCCCTTAGTACACCACCTGAAAGTTGGTACTAGCGCATGGCGAGTCAAGTATGGCCCTTTGCAACGGGTCTCCCTGGCTCGCACTATGTGTTGCTACCTAGAATGCTACTTTTCTTTCTACGAAACATAGAAAACTTGTCGAGAGCGAATCCCCTTGACCAAAAGGCTTGGTGCTTGAGTTGTCAATCGGGTTCAGAAGCATTCTGCTTCTCGCGCTCAGACCTGCGCTTGCATATCCACCAAATACCCACGACGACAAGGGTGAGAGGCAAAGTCAGAGTAACCCAAAACCACCATAGACTTGTAGTGGAAATACCGTAAAATTTTGCCCCCGCGGAGAAGATGCCGGCACTAAGTAAGCTCTGGACAACAGTTTTAGCATACCATTATGAACATGATGATCAGTCGGCTTACAGAAGTGAAGGCACCAGACAAGGAAACCATTGTCAGGGCAGCAATCCCACTAATGCCAATACTGTCCCGTTTTATGCTTTGGGCTAATTCAATGTTGTTTGATGCATCGCGCTGGGTGACCAGATTATACACCAAACTCATAGTGCCGTCTTTCCTACTCATGTAGTTCAAGAAGAGCATCTGTTTCTCCATGGAGTCAATCACGTAATTGATTGCATCCTCGACTGGAAGTCGACATAGTTTCGGGGTTGAAAGAAAATCGTGCAGTTTTGCTTCCGTGTCACGGACACCCACTGCCGTAACGATGGCGACGTTGGCATTCCGCAAATGGGAGTCTGCTTGCTGCGAAATGATTTGGAGCGGCTTACTGAGTTCCGTCAAGCGACCGCGGTCGCTAGTTTCAAGTCCGGCAAGATGATCGTCGACTTTGTTGACCTGGCGTCGATTGGATCCGTCGCGTGTAAAGGCTAGTTTGAGCTCACCTGCATCCACATATAACGTCGAAATCGCGCCACGTGGTATTTTGATGCTCCGAATAGCAACGAAGACAGCAAAATGGCGATTTCCAAGAGGTTCGTCAGATAAAGCGACGAACGGCTTCCCATCCCAAAGGAGTTGACTCCGACCTCTAGAATTTGTTGCAAGGCGTGAACAGAACTATCTCCGCCTTTGTGGGAGATGATGTACGTAGTCAATTTCGTTTTGATATGCCTTATCACACATATACCGAAAGAGGAGTACCTTGAAGTTGCAGATTCCAACGAGGCTGTTGACAGAAGTAATCTGTTTCTTTCATCAGCTCAACTGAGAACTATTGGAGTACTCAGATGTCATACCGCATACCGTAAGTTCATCTTCCATGTTACATTGCCAGCGTGTTCGGGGCCGTCCAAGCATATTGAGCAGAAATTCGAGATTCACACCGCGTGTTTGGAAAAGTCTTTGGACGCTCGAACGCTGCATTGCCACCTGTGTGCCAAAGGAGCTCTCCTTTTTAGGTACTAAAGGGACAAGAACACTAGAAGTCGGCCGCTGGTTTTGTTCTTTCGGGCTGCAAACGCCTCCATGGTCGGAACGATCGGGTCTGTAGAGGAACCAGCTGTCTCTGCGATCGAAGAACCTGAACTGATGGTTGAAGATCCCATTGCCCACGAAAATCCAACCGGCTTAGTCGTCAGTAGACTTGTTCGGCCGTTCTTCATATAGCGTATGCCCCATGCAAATTTCCGTCGTCGTCATGATAGATGTGCACGGCCTGGGACTTGTTCGAGCTGGCTTGGGGATCCATTGCCAGCAGAGCTGTAACGTGCGGACTGGGATCAGAATGGCTGGTATGGGATGGATTTCTATAACAGGTATTAATGACTGCGCATAGAAAGATAACCACATGCGTTGCATCTTACTTACAGATAGCCTGGGTAAAATGAGCAAGGTCCTGCTCTTGCGTGGCTCTCTCAATCAAGTTGAGGGTCCTGTTCCTTAAAGCTGAGTTCCTGATTCGTTGTGTCATGATGACCAGGCCTCTGGGTACGCCAGCCTACGAGGGACAACCGGAATATCATCTCAATACTAATTCGCCCTGCCACACTTGACAAGTGCCATCGTCTGCAACCCCTAGTTTTTACTTTTTGAGCTTGCAGTTTTCCTAAAATAGACAGCCGTGTTAGGGCAATGCTAGTTTCGTTGCAAGAGACCAATTCCAACAGGGCGATATTGATGAGTAGCTGAGGCATGTGTGTGCACGTGCTGCAGATCTAGCGCCGCACATGATAACAGTACTTACTACTCTGTACTGGCGTGACTGGCCCCAAGTCATCCTTGGCTAGTGGAAATTCGCTCACAACCGGCGCCATCTCATTAAAGTGTCACGACTTGCGACCAGCATGGTACATCTGAGGTTTCCAAGGGCATTTTTCACACCGGGCAGGATCCAGCCAGTTTCTCTTTATAGTTTCTTCAAGTCTAATGTAGCTCGCTGTCGCAACTTCCATATGCCAGCACAGACATACAAATGCGATCTCGATGCCGAGCCACTACACCGGTATCAACCAGGAGGTTACCATCCTCTCGGATTAGGCGACCTTCTGAAGGATGGTCGATACAAGATTTTGCACAAGCTAGGCTGGGGTAGCTATTCCACCACGTGGGCTGCAAAAGACCAAAGGTGTGTCTATCTATATCAATCAAAATATGAAGCCCTCTTTGCTAACTCTCGTGTAGCGAAGACCAATATGTCGCCATCAAGGTTGCAGTTTCAGACATTGGGCATACACATGAGCTTGAGATCTTGCGGGCAATATCCGCCCTTCCAAGACGCCATCCCGGGTGGTCCCATTTGAATCACATGTTTGATCATTTTACTGTGGTCGGTCCCAATGGGACCCATGACTGTCTCGTACTTGAACTCGTCGGTCCCAGCGTGGCTGATGTTGTTGCATCACATTACAAGGATGACAGGCTTCCGGCGAAGCTTGCCAAAGCCTTTGCTAACCAGGCCCTGCAAGGACTTGATTTCCTCGCCTCCCACAACATTGGCCATGGGGGTAAATTGATCCGCCACCCATGGATACCTTCTCTGCGTCCTGCTGACTCGAGTTTTAGATCTTCACACCCGAAACTTGGCCATCACAATACCCGACCTGAATTCCCTGGGCGAAAGAGACTTTTTCGACAGGCTTGGGAAGCCTCAAACTGGTCCAGTGAGCAGACTGGATGGGAAGTCTTTAGCGCGCAATGTCCCTTCCCATGTCGTTCGGCCCGCTCCATTCCGAAAAAGAGACATATTACTGTCCTCTCCATCAGTCAAAATCATCGATTTCGGAGAGGCCTTCTTCAACAACAACGCCCCGAACACACTGCATACCCCATTGCCTATACGAGCACCAGAGGTGATCTTCGGAGACGTATTGGATCATCGAGTGGACCTTTGGAGCGCTGGATGCCTAGTAAAGCCTCCGATTGCATTCCTATCTAGACGACAGAGCTAACCGATGTAGCTTTTTGAACTCGTCACCGGCCAACCTCCCTTCGATGTCATCATGTTAACCCTGCCGGTCCTTGTTCAACAAATGATGGGGTTCGCCACTGACGGGCTACCATCACGGTGGCGGGACAAATGGCAAGCAATGCAAAAGGATCTGCCTAACGAAGACCACAGCTATACACTTCAGGAATGGCTGGCAGAGGTCTACTTCGATGACGATAAACACGCCGAATTCACGAGGGAGGACATTGTAAGTGTGGGTAAACTGATCGAAAGCATGTTGAAGTTTGAGCCGTCTCTTAGGGCCGCGGCAAGTGATACTCTTGTTGATGCTTGGCTCAACCGAGGATAAGCTATGTCAATACTGACCCCGGAATAATGCCCCCTGGGGTTATGGATGTTGCGACTTGTATCACATGTAGCTAGTTAAGAGAAAGAAATAAAAAAGGGCAGAGAACCCGGGAACCATAAGTTATTTGCAGCGAGGAACGGCTAATCATATAGCTCATAGACCTGAAGCTCGCTTGGCCATAGCCGTCATCTGTGTTAAGAGTGAATCAGCCCAACCGGTGTAGCCCTAGGACGCTTAGTGGTGCTAAAGCTTGATGTGAAGCTTGACGCGAAATCTGGGTCATCAAAACTCGGCTCCTGCTGGCTGAGCTCTTGTGAACTGTCCTCCGCGTAGAGATAATTGGGCACAGTAGTCGCCTCGCCATCATCTTCAAAGGTAGTTAGCATCCCAGACACGAGGAAGTGGGTCGAAAAAGCTGCCCTCCGCAGCGACAAGATCTACATCATTGTCGGTATTCAAACCTTTACCGATACTCGCATCTTCCAGAAGTTAGCCCGGGACAACAGGCCGGAGGTCAAGTCAACGTGCCAGTCAGCCTTTCTCTCACAGCTGCCACCGGGAGCTCATCACAACCAACATTTACGAACACTTAAAAACAATAGACATCTCAGCCGCTACTTCCAACCATTAACAGCTGGGTTCCAAAACACGCCCTCTGGATCCCAATATCGCTTCACCTCGTGCACCACCTCCATCTTCGCCGCGGCCGAGTACATCTGGGTCATATCTGTCCCAGCCCTCATGTTGTTCGGGAACACAGCCTTGGGTACACCGTGAGAGTCATCCTCCTTCCTAAACACCGCCAGAATCTCTTCCGAGAATGGTCCAACAAGCTCGATGTCGTCATCCGTCATCCCCATCCAGATAACCTGACCCAGGAATCGGCGCTCCCGGTGACAGAAACCTGTTTCCCTCTCGGGATCCGCAGCCTGCGGGCCTGCATTGCTGAAGCCCGCTATGACAAGTGTGCTCTTTGCCGCCAAGGCTGGGCTCTCTTCGTTGAATTGGGTCCATCGCTGGACGACGGCGCGGACGGTCGATGCAGGAATGCGGGTCATCATGGCATTGTACGCGTCCATGTCGGCGTTACCATTCCGGAATCGTCCGTCGGCTTGTTCGGTCATCTTGGCAAGCTCTGTCGTTCTTGGTATGACGAACAGGGTCTTTGACTTTGTCTCTTCCGAAAGAAGCGGTGCAAGGGGTGCTTTCGATGCCTCGAGGGTGCCGATGAAGTTTGCCGAGATCATCATGACTGGGCCTGAGATGGGCATCCCCGGCGGTGCATTCATGATGGCACATCCGACCGACAGCCTCTTGTCGGTTATAGGTGTTAGCTTCGCATATAGCTCTGCAGCGTATTCGAAAGTCGGAGGCGGGAACATGGCCGTGTAATCAACGGCTTTGCCGCCTTCCTCGATGTCCAGGGAGGAGATCTTGTGCAGACGTAGCGTGAGGCTCGTCACAATGACTAAACCTATCCCACCGCCGCGGAGCATGTTGAAGAGAGCCTTTTCTTGGTCGGTGGACTCGTGGGATAAAGTGAGAACGTCTCCTTTTGCTGTTATCACCCTCGCTGAGCGGATTTGGTCGCAGGAGTACCCAATCGTGCCGATGAAAGAGTTGAGGCCACCGCCAAATGACGAGCCCACCACACCCGTAGAGCTGAAATGCGTCCATGCTATGCAGCAGTCAGAAAAAAGGTCATATATCAATATCAGCAGGGATTCCATATAGAATCCCGTCGCAACGGTTGACGTACCAGTGTAGTATCCCTTTTCGACAACCTTGCCTATGACCTCAGCCCATCGCACGCCACCACCAACGGTCACGATATGCTTTGTGGTGTCCACTATCACGTCCTTGAAGTTTTGCATGTTCAGGTAGATGGTCTTTCCATTCACAACCACGTAAGCCGAACAACCTCCGCCGGCTGGGAGCACGCGGAGGTTCTTAGCGCTGGCATACTTCACCACTTCTATGATTTCTTCTTCAGTCGAGGGGGTGATAATTGATACGGGGAGAGATGACGAGGTTTGTTGCATCCAGCGGCGGGGTAGTACATCTTTCAGAACAGAATCTTTTGAAGGGATCACGACCGAGCAAGTCGACGGGAGGACATCCTTGATCGAGACGGCCATGGCGATGAATATTTCGTTTTTGAGTCAAGGCAAGATGGAGTAACATGAGAATAATGAGAATTTACTCTAAGGCGAGGATGGCGTATTTATGCTATTTGATCCTTTTTCTTGTTGCGATGCTGACATCTGACCGAAGGATCCGAGTCTTACGGGCGCGTATCGATGGATAGGATTAGCGCTGACAACGACGTGTCGAGGAGACCCCAGAGGTCGATCTCTCAAGATGCTGCGCACATCCAGAATAGGATAATGTCCCCTTTTCGCCAACTTCGCACTATCTAGATAAAGTAGACTGCAATGTCACTAAATTGACAATAATAGTAGCTTAAAGAGAGCACCAAGGGAACCAAGCTTGCTGACAGCTACGTCATTTTAATAACCCAGCCCTCAAAAGCCTCGTCATTGATAGAACTAGTGCTAACATGCTCGGACTCCAAAAACTTGGGGGAGAAAAGCGCTTTAGCTCAAGTCCAAGAACGCTATTAAAGGGGAAGCGACGAATTCTTGAAATGTGATCGCGTGAGCCTAAGGACATTGCCGCCTTGAAATATGGGGTCCTACTACTATTAGATAGTAAGAGGAGAAAATAAGACCTGTACGTTTCAGTCCTTTATAAAAGCAACTCGGCTTTCATCTCACGCCGTCGTCAGATGCTGCTAACCTACGACAGGGCTGGCTACAGTCAAGCCTATTGACCTAGAAGCATGCATATGTCGGGTCTCGCTTAGATTTTTGAACGTCAAATCCTCTAAATCTCATATATTCGGTTAAGTATGTTACGTGTATCTGCGGGGAGGTTACCAGGTGCGGTGGCATCCTTCGAAGCCATAACAGCTACATTAGTCTGGCGAGGGGACGACTCTCGTTGCGTCGGCCAACGGGCCTGGTTCATACCGGAATTTGAGCATATATTTGAGCATATACCGTTTTCTTTATTCATGGGAAGTATCATGGGGTTTGAGTCTTATAATTTGGCCCGGCTAGGTTCCTATTAGAGTCACATTATTTATATTGCAAAACAACAAGTTTGACGCCCCTCTGTGGACATGTCATTACGTACTAGTCCAGTGATGGGCTTATTTCTGAGCTCTTGATGGACCTGGAGTATTAGGCAGTCAAGGACGGTGGTCCAGGAAGCAAAGCTCTAGATTGCGAGAACGGCTTTGGAAACTGCACTGTTACAGAATCAGACTCTAAGGTAGATATGGAGGCAACCATTGAAGAACAACCTAAGGAAATTGATATCCCTGACGGAAGTTGTCCACTATTGGTGGTTTGGAACACAAGCTGAAAGTTCCGCGGCCGAAAGGTTGTCTTTGAAGCCGGTAACTAGTACTCCAGAGATATCCTAGAAGATGCCCATGTCACTGCAATTCAGCAGTCGTATACTCCGTGAGAATGCAATTAGCGAGAAATAGGATACCAAATAATGCACAGCATCTAAGAAAAGCCACTTGACAAGAAGTTTCTTGATTATGTACTGGCTGTAGCGAAAACAAGAATTCCTGCTCAGCATATATTCTTCCATCTTGACGTAACGAACCACTCAAGGCTTAGACAAGCTTGTAGTGAGTCGACTCAAACGTCATCCACGACCAAAATGGCGCTTTGTGGCCTATCAGGGACTGTAAACTGCGACACCGCGGCTGGAAAGCTGCCTCCTTACAGGACGTCTGGATTTCTGATCCTGGGGTTGACAGTCGCTCATTGGTCTTTGGCGCATCCCTGTGTCGATAGTTCCAACGCCACAGCAGCCTTGGCGTGATAAGCTGGTGGGAAAAGTTCAGCTCAGAGGTTCCCGTGACGGCTAGGCAACTTGGGCGCTAGTTCGACTCGATTCCGCCTTTGGTATTTAGGATGCCGAATTGCCGATCCATTCTCAGAGGAATTTCAACAAGGCATGGCTATGGTTCCACCTGTTAACCTCCAACAAGAACACCAGAAGGAAACCCCACGACACCAACTCCATGCCTAGGCATCTTCTATATAATTCTATCACATTTTGTTAATACCGATTCTACATTGCCATGAGGGACACGCTTCTCACCTCAATTCCGACCACCACTGCATCAAGCTACGCACCGCCCCAGGCTGCGGTCACGACCATCTTCACGCCACCCGAATTCTGTACACCTTACGTTGACGCGTCGAGTTGGATTTCCTCGCTAACCGAATCACGCCTGTCGTCATGTTTCCCTGGATTTCCTTCGATCGAGGGGCTGATTCACAGCGTCTACTATTCGCCAGCCATCTGTCCCTCCGGGTATACGGTCGATTGCATGCGGTTTGACGACTTTCAAGGGCCGTCGGTACTGAGTGGGGAGACGGCAGCGATATGCTGTCCTAGGTTGAAGAATACTCCCAGTTCTACCAAATAACAGACATGGCTGATGTGTTTACAGTTCCTTTAGCTGTGCGCCGCACGATCCATTGAACTGTGTTTCAACTGCGAAGTCAACGACCGTAGATGCAGTTTACGTGCAAATTCGATGGAAGAGCTCCGATCTATCGTTGTTCGAAACACCACCGCTAACATCTGGGGGACCGACCAGCCGTCGTCATTCAGGGTGGGATCCCGACAGCTCACTGCTGACTGTATACACATTTCCTCCGGATTGTTCATCCTCGACGAACACCTGGCTGCATCAGGATGAAACGACTTGTCAGCCGTTGACAGGAGATTACTATTCACCGGCGATCTGTCCTCAAGGGTGGACGGCCGCTTACACTCGGCCCGCCGTGGGAGGAGACGGGCCATCAGAAGAACCAGACGAAACGGCAATGTATTGTTGCCCAAGGTACGGTCACGGACACTTATCCCTTTCTACTCCTCCACTGTTTGGCCTTTGGCCTAATGTGATACTGTAGCGGACTGTACTCGGCAAAGGGATACGGTTGCGGCGAAGGTGCTTGCGTCTCAACTTCTATTGTTTCGGTAGGGACAGGCTTCTCTATCCGGCTCCTCATGTCACGACCCGCGATCCAGATTCGATGGGCTTCATCAGACCTTTCTATCCTCCAGACACACCCTCTAACGCCTGGCCTGGCACTGGCATCCTATGTTCCATCCTCCAACTACTCGGTATTGCCCACTATCCACGTTCAGGATCAACTGGGAATAGCCCTTGCTTTCTTGCCAGTGTCCTTGGCGCTTCTTGGAGTACTCGTAGCGTCAATTGTTCTGGAGTCAAAGCGACAATCCTCGTCCTCGGCAGTCCAGAATACCTTCTTCCGACCGGCAATTCTCACGCGGAGGGCTATTATCATCCTTGTTAGCTTCATGGTATCGGCCATTGTCCTCGTGGAGATCTCATGCCATATGCTTCCGGCTAGTAGCGACGTATCACAGATTCACATGCTGCCATCTCGAAGTCTGACGAAAGTCTACGTCTCCGAAGTCACTATAAGACTAGACACGCGGAGTTCGAACAGCGAATACGAGTTAACTTGCGACGTTGAGGGGGATAACAGTCTCTCGTACGTCACCACGCGGTACGTCGATTCCTAGTTCGTTGTAATTACATCAAACTGCCTCGGGATTATTTGAGTACCTATCTAATCATCTGTTCGAATAGAAACGGTGGATCAACGGTTACACAACAAGTTACGGTTGGTGCCAGCTCACTTGGATCAGAGACTACCACTGTCTGCCGCGTCGAAGACGAAATAGTCCAACTGCCAACGTGCTATGAACCACCAACCGCTCCACCTCCCCAAGATTTCCTCAACGACGCCGAGTCGGCGGTCAAAGGGGGTTACTTCCTCGGCACCATACTTCCACCGCTTGTAGCCGCCGTGTTTGGTATACCGTGGAAGATCCTGGCTATCCATGCATCATCACTCGAGCCATTTCACCAGTTAGCCAGGCCTGGAGGAGCCCACATGTCTTCATTCCTGCGCCAGTATGGAGGAATCGGCTCACTGTGGGCTCCACTCCCGGCGATCTGCTGGGTCATGACCTATACCACTGCTGCTGTCGCGCCGCTTGCCGCAGAAGGTTGGAAAATCAAACTCGAAGGCAGCTGCGACGAGTCCAACAGCATAGGATGCACACCAGTTGTGGTTGCATCGACTGTCGTCATTCGAACGCTTGAAGCACTACTGGGTTTGAATATTGTTCTCGCCCTGGGTGTAGTAGTTGCTCTATCCCGCTGGTCAACTGGGCTACAAGCAGACCCAAGAAGTATCCTGGGAGTTGCGAGCCTATCGCACTCTACTGGCTTCTCCAAATTATTCGCATCTTATCCGAAAGCAGCCAAGTGGTGGCAGTGGTGGAAGAAAGAAGAACGAACTTTCTCACAGCTGATCCTACAGTATGGAAACTACAGAGACGATGCCACCGGCCACCAAGATTTTGGCATTGTTGTAGGAGGTACTGCAGCAGTAGGAAAGCCGGCGCAGACGACATTAGAACAACGAGAGCTTCGCCATCCCGCTCACCGAATACCTTATAAAGTTGTGCTTACGTTGGGTCTGTTTACGCTTGGCCTGATAGGCCTTACTACAATTATAGTCTACTACAAGCTCACTCCCGATAACCAGGCTTTAGGCCGGTTTCTCAGCAGCCAGTCTTTTGGACCAAGATTCCTCTTTTCCATTATCGGAGTTATTATCAACTTCGTCTGGGTTACTGTCTTCACAAGTACGCATTCTCCATTGAACTGCCCATTGATAAAATGCAAATTAACAATCGACAGGATATTTGCTGTTTACACCTTACCTGGAACTTGTGAAAAGACCATGCGTTTCTTCCAAATCTATCGCGCTTTACCTTTCATCGGACTCATACACTTACCTTTTCTCTGCTGTTACATCCAGACGATTTCTAGCAGTCGGGATCTCTTTTTGTACAATCCTAAGCGACTTTCTCCCCCTCACGTTAGCGAACGTCCCCTTCGATCGGACAACCACATGGAATGCGTATGTAGCTTCCACATGGGTCTCTGTCGGACAACTCAGCCTAATGATTTGCGTTCTGCTGGTTATTATCGGCATTGTCCTTCTACAACCGCACAGCCGGTTCGTTTCAACGAAGGAAGTACAAGAGAGCCCGCTTAAGTTTATTCTCTACACGCTGAACCATTCACCTGAACTTATGAACCGACTTCATTCTTTGTCAGAATTGCACAAGGCCCAGCGGGACGAGAGAGTGAAAATGATGGATCTGCGATATGAGTTGGTGGAAGTAAGTCATAGAGGACAGGGAGAATTTCGTCCGCGCATAGAGGTTGCTTCCGCAGCAGACAGTGGGAGAAGGTAATGGACAAAACGAGTTTCTCAGGGTTGTACAGCACTAGTGAATTATATCAGTAGTGGGTGCTAAATGAGTGATTCTTCATTGCAACTGATGTATTTGTGCACTAGATGAGATCAGGCATACACTTAACGAGCTGAGGAAATGAGAAAGTACATTAAAATTGCAGCCAGTCCATGAGCTTTAACTTACAGAGAATAGACATTCGGGCCAAGAACTCTATTACGAGAGAAGCCGTCGGAGTGTGCTCCTCAATCTTGGCCTGTCGGTTAGCAATTCCCTCCGTCACGACATCGTGGCACGCGAATCACAAGCGCATCCCACGCCCTCGACAAACAGAATCGGCCTCACTAGCCTAACGAAAACCATCGGCCTCACCAGCTAACGAAGCCCGCCAGCTTAACCACCAACGAAAACTTCACATTTATTCATGACCTTGACCACCCCCAGAGGAATCACTTTTGACACTGACAGTTCTCTTGATTGATGAGTACACTTCATTTCTGCAAGAACGGGGAACACTCTTGCATATTTTTACTGGTTAACTATCTACTTATAATAATACCGTGGCGTCATGGGGTCGATAGTCCGAACAATGTTGGCATCGAGCGCAGCGGAGTTCTACGAGCTACCCAAAATGGAATCAAGCTTAATTTATGTTACATTAACCCGGGCTCAGTGCAGGCATCGAGATCCTTGACTTGGCTTTGGGTATAGTAAACCACGTAGAGGGATCGGCAGCTATCATGCTTGGAGTGACATCGTTCGGTTTCCAAGTCACTAAAAGGCGATGCCAGGCTGTGCTTTAGGACACGGCCCTTATTGCTCTTAAGGGATTTCGTGAACCCGGTGAAAGGATGAGCTAAGGCTTAGTGAACTCTATCGCCTGTGTTGAAGGATGGTATTTGCTACTTGCACAGTGTATCTCGATGTGTTCTATAGCCAAACGCAATCTCAGACTCCATCCTCGGCTTTTCCGAACGCTAAGGTCGGATATTGATCGTCTGATCACATTTGAATAACGTTACGGGTCACTATATGGTACGTCTAGTTCAGAAGGTGCTTGGAGTACTGACTAGTCACCAGGAAGCTAATGACGGAGTCAAAACCACGCACGTGCCTGAGGATCTCCCAAGCGGACCGTTCCGCACCGTCGCTCATGAAGAGTTAAATACTCTGGGGCTTTGATCGACAATGAGGAGGATGAAGGATTCGGACCGACTCCTATGGTGTTGTTTTCCTCGAACATGCAACGTTGGATACATGTGAAATCATCCAGATAACAGCTGTTGTGGAAATTCTTTCAGGAAGTACTGATTGAATACAGTATATAAGAGGCCGGATTACCGTCAAGACTGATGGCTGAACACTTAGTGTCTCACTACCCAATCTCACACTTAAACCTTTCAGCCACAATCAAGTTATCATGTCTCTCAAAAAGATGCTACAGGTGGCGGCTCTGGCCCCTGCCGTATTGGCATTTGCCGTGCCAAGGTTCCCAAAAAATGTCACTGCAGCAAGACGCCCTTTATTTGATAGAGTTCTTGCTGAACTACGTTCCAATCTCGTTAGAGATGGAGTCTAGGATCGCCGCGACGGCCGTTCGGTACTGAGCATCCAGGTTGACGTCCACCTCGTCGAAGATGACCATGGGACTACTCTCCGTGAAAAGCGTGGTTTGCCCGTTTGGCCGGGCTACAGCTGAACTTGACCAACTGGTCAAGCGCGTTGACCAGCCCGACAACCCCAGACTTGACGTGGAAGCGTGCTTCAGAATTGAAATGGTTAACGAAGGTCAGGTGAGCAAACATACTGCCGACCTTGCTCCCCAATGCTTACAATTCTCTCTAGGACTTCACTGGGTGTGCGCCAAAGAACGCTCTCAACGCTGAAGGCAACTGCGACACAAGCCCTGACAGTCAGGTAAGAATTTTGCCACTGCTTACTTAAAGGGAGGCTAATTGGTTTAGTGTGAGACGTATGTTGAGAAGACGCTCAAGTGGGGTTATGGCCAGGAGGTGCCGGTCGACAATGCTCGCTGAGGCGAAGGCTCTTGCACTCTTGAGGACCGAATGACCGCAGAAGTCAGCAAGTCTGTGACTTGGGGTCCTCAGATTGGTCATGGAGCATTCACACTTGGTGCCTCGTTCTTCTACAGCGAGGGCAAGTCTACCGTGAGTGGAGTTGTGCGCGACAAGCCGTTGGACCTTGAGGCCGACTGTGGATACTGGACATTCATCCCTCATACTATCACTTAAGTAACATAAGGTTTTATATCTCCCCGAGGAAAATCTGTTGCTAACTAGAACTAGGTCTTGCGGAGTCACGACCAAGGGAAATCGCGAGAACAAGGCGTTTTCCGGATCTTCTTGCGTAGAGTGTTACACCACTATTTTTGAAACATCCGAAGGTAACCCGGCCGGCACTGTTGCTTTCGTCGCAACCGACTGCGCAGACTACAATGATCGCCTCCCCTTCTGTAAACAGGACAAGACCTATATGAAGAAGGGAGTGTCGTTTAATGCATCCGTATTCGACGACTACTTCTTCGCGTGGACTGACTACTTAGATGAGTCTAAGGCTGTTCTCTCTATTGCTCAGATTCAGTGCGGGCAGGGGAATTGGCCCCCGGCGTAGGGAATGCGGAACATTGCTTGCTGCTGAGAAAAGGGCCCCAATTTGTCGAAAGGGGTGCCTATCAATTTCATTTCTTGCATTTCTACAGACCTTGATTACAATATACATCATACTTCTGGATCATTTTCCAACGGCAGAACACATGGCTTAAGCCTCAAACACCGTGGAAGTTGTCAACATTGATTGGTGTTGTGAGTGAACACTTGCAAATGCTGGCCAAACTCACGTCTCCTAAATCCATTGATCATTCTCGTGCGGTTGCATAAGTCAGGTTCCAAGCCTAAATTGCACTAATTGCATTAGAGGTATTAGCCGTCGTACGACTGATCCTCTTTTGAGAGTTGGGAAGATTCAGTCTCCTAGTGGCTGCAATTTGACGTGGAAGGGTCGCTGACCTTCATATAACGAGGCATGGATCTTCTCGGATGAGACCGGTGGAAGATAACTGTATGAACGGCATTCTGACGTGTTCATAGCGTAGTTGTGGGGAGCACCCTAGGATGAGGGTAGGTATCCACTGATACTCACACGTCGTGCCTTATTTTGTTGGCACATCATATCCCGCCCATACTGGCTTAAGACGCGGGTGAAGACCGGTCCCGGGGCAACTCTCAACCCCAGCAACCCCCCAGACAAACCATGGTCTGCATCATCCTAACGCCATCGGCGCTTTGACCAATACCCTGAAAGGCTTAGGCTTGGTAGGTATATAGCGAGCATCTTCTACCCGAATGGAACCTCAAATGAAAGCCAGATATCAGCAAAGCGCCCTAATATCCTCCACATTCGTGCATGCTGCGAGAAGCTGGCTTCCCCCTTCGCTCTTCCTATTACTATCTTTTTCAACATGCCTTTTCCCTTTAGATTGCTTTCTGATCTCCTTGAGAGACTCGAGAGAAACGCCAGGAGGTCATTAAGCATCCACAGGATCTGGGAACGTGACGTACTTACTATTTTTGCCTGGTCCGACAAACACAATGCAATCATTCCACGGTGAGGCCCAGAAGCCATTGAATTCTTGTCATATCTTTTTCCCGAATGCAGACCAGATAGGGTCTTCGGTCTGGAAGAACGACAACTAGACGGGTTTATACAATAGGCACAGTGCCTTGGATTATACTGAATAAAGGATTTTTAGAGATAGAAAACCAGTGGCGGTTTAGACTGTATGTCCTTTATCGAGCGCGTGATGGCTATAATAGACTGTGAATCTAGAGCCTGCCGAGAGGTAACTCGGGAAGAACTCGACGATGTCCTCGATCAGATTGCAGCCTCCTTATGGTTCTCATCCGCTGGCCTACGGGAAAGAGTTACAATGAAGCATAACCGATCAATCCGTGCCGATGACTTCCTTTCGAAAGTATTTTGACTCCTACAGAAGACTAAACGGATGATTCGCATTATGTCAAAGAATTACAGCCCGGCCTGCTTTCCAGAGATGCTAGTGATGAGCAGGTTTCATTTTCTCTGCCCGACCTCCTTCGCCTTCAAAATTCAATCCCAGTTGCTATAGGGCTCCTAAATGGCCTGACTATCTGGCACATGCCTATCCAGCCAGCTGTGGATACTTATGATGAGCTGAAGGAAGTTGCCAGTGGGGAACTCGAACCGCAGACTGGGATAATGACTGCGAGTACAACCTATGAAAAAGTAAGGAGCATTAGGCAGTGCTGCCAATTAGCTGGGCCGCAATTGATGAACATGGATGGGAAGTACGCTAGAGAATACTATTAAATCTATATTGACTTAAACAAATCTAGAGCCGGTATTAAGATTTCCTGCAAGAGTGAGAGAGATTTAAGTAGCGATGGTATGGGAATTCATTGGTTACTGTGGGCTAGTCTTAAGCTTGACATAGCAGGAGACGTGGTGCATCCTGGAGGGCGAGCTGCTGGTATGGAACGACGACGACAGGAGAATCGAGCCTTTCCACAACATCTGCAGACATATGAAGCGATCGGGACGGTTTCTTAGAGCTACTTAAGATTCACCCGTGGAATCGAGCGAGCATCTCATGATCATGTTCTACGATATTCTATTACTGGACAATATTACTTATGGCTTAGAGACTCATAATGAACAACGATGAGTGCTTCAATCTCTGCTTCAACCCATTCCGGGCCGGACTGACATCGGGTCCCGAGATGTAATTGAATTCTTGTCTTTCGATGCAGCAGAACGGCTTAGTGAGACATTCGCTCGAGCCATCACACAACGATGGGAAGGATATGTGCTTAATGGTTGCGACGACCCCGACTTTTCATTTAACGGAAGCAGGTCATTCATCAAACTCGAGAAAGGTTATATTTTAGGCCTTGGTGACGCCCCATCGCAGGAGATGAGCATGAGCTCGGCATTGGTAGCCTATGATAGACGTCATTCTATATTGGGTGTGTCGAAAATAAGGACGAGGTCTGCCGCTTTAATTCCAAGCCGAGATCTCGCATAATCAATACGATCAACAGACATGGCACCTCGAAAGAGAACTTGACGTACCTCAACTGCCATGGATACTTCATACGAGGACCATTCGCCAAGTCTATGCCCGAGTTCAATGTCTTATTCGAGCCCGCACGGAAGCTGCAGCCAGTGGAGCCTTTCAAGCATACGTTTATAAAGGTTCATAAGGATCGCTCGTTCCGGAATACAATCAGCTTTGGGGAACTGCAGGAGATGGCCAAAAGATGCCTAGAGGTACCGGATGATGGAGAACAGGGCGAAAAGCTGGCTCAGGGGACTACGACAGGTCAAGGACTAGCTCTCCCAGCGCTGGTGACTTGACAACCACAAGAAAGGCGGGACTCTTTGCGCCGACGCCAGCTTATGCACCCTTTGCTTCTTCGGTATAGGAAGTGCAGCTGTATCTGACGAAACCCGACATGTCATACTGCTGAGCGCCGAAAACGGTGAAATCCTACAATATTGCTTGGAACACACGCAATCTTCCAATAGTACGCTGAGGCAAGGTCCACACAGCTGCGCCATCGGCGCGGTGCTACTGGATGCTACATCGCGGCACAACGGAAATGAGAAGTGGTGCGGTTCTGCAAGTGAGGCATGAGGCCCATTAGTTGAGACAACTGCATTACGCCACCATGGCTACCTACAGAGATGTCTCACTTTACCTGCCAGCCTGCCTCCCATTTCCCCCCTGCATAGTTGCCTTAGACCTGCAGCTGCGGCCTGCCTGATATTCCCAACATCCGATTGGTAGCCTCGCTGCCCTCGTTGCCTCCTTTCACTCATGTTCCCCGATGGCTGTGTATACTATAGAGTTATTGGTCGACGTAGGCGCTCTTGGTGGTCGCTGACATCGGGGGACATCTGTAGCTATGAGGCCACCGTCCGGTCGCACCGAGCCTGATGCCAATATTCAGGGGCTTCCTCAGCTGAAGTTTTGTCACTGCATATTCCCCCATGGCTGCGTATCTTCGGGGAAACCCGATGGAGTTATTGGTCTACGTAGGCGCTCTTCGTGATGGCTGACACCGGTGAAAATATCTTCAGTTGTGGAGCCACCGTCTGCGTCACAGTAAGCCTGATACCATAATTCAAGGGGTTCCTCAGCTGCTGTTTTGTCACTGTATATTCCTCTATGGCTGTTTATCTTTCGAGAAACCCTGTGGAGTTATTGGTCCACGTAGGCGCTCTTGGTGGTGGCTGACACTGGTGGACATAGCTGCAGTTGTGAAGCCCTCGTCGGCCTCACAGTGAGCTACTCCAAGATGCAGGGGCTGCTGGTCTTCAACCACAGTCGCACGTGAGATATTCGCCCGCCAGGGCTTGGGCCAACATAAAACGGCTCAAGGATTCCATTTGATGCTGCCTGTATCTTGCTCTTGGCCAGCACATAGACGACGAATGGACTTCCTGGAACACTGGTCTTCAAGCCAAGTCATAGCCTCGTATGAGACATGTTCTTGGATTTTCCAACAGTTCAATCAAAGATCGGATAACACAATGCCTATTGTATGTCGCCCTGTCAAGTCTGTTTGTGCTCGTTCCACTACTCTTCTAGCCAGTAGAGCGATTGTCCCGAAGCGATCCACGATATGAAGATCGTAGGTATCATAACGTCTGAAAATTCCGTGTCATGTCAAACCGATGGGAATCGCGCAGATACGAACAAGTTTTATCAATCGTGGCGACACCCAGGGGAAAGATCTGCAAAAGTTAAGGCAATATATCTCGCCGACGATTATGATCTCGCAGAGTCTAATCGCGGAAAACGCTTCTTCAAACGCTTGTAATATTTTAATTGCATTTTGGACCAATTACGAAGTTCTGACTTGATCCAGGAAAAAAGGTTCGTACAAAAGACTCTACCAAGGAGCCAAAAGGGCCTGCCACATTGGGGAATCAGGCGACGATTTGACACCTTGCTTTGACACGAATTGCCAAATCTGTGGTATTATTCGAGAATCATTCAAGCTTCCCCATTCTGGTAAGTAGATGTTCATAATACTCTGCACACAATGTGCATTCTGATGCATCCTAGAGGAGCAACGTATGTTCGGTCCTGGGATTTACTCAACTCCGAGCTCTTCCAGTAAGTCCATCATCAAGAAATCGCTTACCCAAGTTAAAGTCTAACGACTTTACCAGAAGCGGACATCTATGCGGAGAACCATCATTTGAAGTCGAAGCTACATGCTATGCTCATTTGCTACGTCGTTGCTACTAACCCGGAACGTTTGAAAGAGGCAAATCCTGACCTCCTTGGTCCTTCTCCTGGTTTCGATTGTGTACGTGGCTCTTTGAACGCATGCGCTCGTGAAGCTTCGCTAATGTGCTTCTGTAGGTTGAGGGATTGACTAGAAATGTCGGTGGAGAATGTCGGTACCCAGAATTTGTTGTTTACCGCGAAGATGCAATCATCCCGGTTGGACTGATCGTGTATACTCGAACAGGGTGGGAACCCCGTTGACAGTAAGGGCGAATGAACTGGTGAGGTATTCAAGACATCAGATAGCGAAATAGTAATTTATTTTCCCATGTTGAAATGAAATGTTCGGCTTTTAAGTTGACGATGATTTCTCAATCGTTCCTCAGGAAGGCATAGGAACGCAAGGGGAGACAAGGGCTTTGCCTCTTCCAAATAGTGAAGCCAAGTCATTCCTGCCGGAACGATTGCAACAAAGGCTTGAAGCGTACTACTCGACAAGAACATGTTGTACTTGCGAATATCTTAACGAAAAGCAACCCATATTTGAACTATGCTAAAGATTCCCCCAGTCTCGTCCCAGTCCAGCCAAGTTGAGTGAATTTGACAATTAAACTTGCTCCCCTTCCAACACCTGAGCAAAGATACCGAAGTTGCCCTCATCCTTAGGGTCGTAGACAGCGAACCAGACCTCACGCCACCAGTTCCCCGAAAATTCATCCTCCCGCAGCACCTCAAGCCAACAGTGGGCAACGTCCTCGGGTGGATTGCCGTAGACACCGCACCCAAAAGCGCCGAGCACCAGCATCCCATGGCCATGCTTGGCCGCCATACGCAGAGATAGCCTCATCTTGCACTTGGTCAGGTCACGGTCCCGATCACGAGCGAACACTTTCTTTCTAGTCTTTGGCGGGGGGGAACCTGAGCACGCTGCGCGTCCGTCACGACCTTTGCATTCGAACACCTCCACTTGGGGACGGTGCAGGGCAGCGACAGTCAAGACGCTGACGACGGGAAGGTGGCTCGCGGGAGCGGGAGAGATGCGGTGGCCCGAGGCCATGTCTTCACGCACGACGAGAACATACGGACTGTACAGAGCCTCGCTGGTCGCCAGCGGATAATGTTCCTTGCGGTTGAGGCTCAGGGCCAGCGAGCTGCGGTAACAGAGGGCTTCCTCCTGGGCGAGGGCACCGTTCAGCCATCCTCCGCCAGGGCTGTGGCGGTTGGCGAAGTTAACGACAGCAGGTTGCAAGGCGTGCTGGTCTGCGTCGGCGTTCGGATCTTGCCCCGACTGCTGACCCGATCGCGAGAGTCTGATGGCAGCGTTGAGGGTATCATCGTTGAGGACCCTTATGGTGGCGGGCTGCGGGTACGCCGGGCAGAGATCGGGGTGCAGACGGGGGAGAGAGTCGAACGAGTACTTGAGAGCGCGGCTGGCTTGCTTGGTTGTGTTGAGCTCATTGAGCAGGCCTGGCAAGACTCGACGGGTTTCCTGGGCGGTGGCTTTGAGGGTTTCTCGTTGACTGGGATCACGATGGGCGCGGTTCGAAGTCGAGGACTGCGAAGGGCGGCTTTGGCCGTGCCTCTGGGTCGAGGACCACTGGGACTGCATGGCTCTCGTGGAAACTGTGGTGATTCTTGGATGTCGTCAAGAGGTGAGATGTTCCGACTGAGTTGGCTTCCTTCGGGGGACCTCGCCTGACTTTAGTTACCGCCTTGCTTGGGCTGGGTGTGCTTGGGCTGGCTGCATGCAATTCAACCAACCTAATGAATGTGCTACGTCAACCAACAGGCAGAGACGCATGAGGCCTCTTGCACTGAAACCTCCTGCAGCCTCATGTTTTGCGTAGGGTTAGATAGTTGCCTAATTAAGGCAGACTAAGGCAGGCTGTTTCGGTCAGCCCGACAGGCGCTTCTCGGCACCATCTCATTCGGTCGTTATGTGTCGTCGTTGTAAAGTGGCTTGCCACTGAGTAACTGCAGAGCATGTCTTGAGAGACGGCCCCCTGGAAATGTCTGGGAAATTCCTTACCTACAATTCAAGATGTCGCCTGTGCAGAACCGTCATCGGAGGCCGCATTGCGCCAACCACTCTCAAGCTGAGGACGGCGGTCAATCTTGGCTTGTGGCTGATGGAGTAAGTGTTGGGGGCTGATTTTTATGTCATTAAGAGTAGAAATATGAAGCATTAGGCGAGTTGTGTTGGGCCCACGCGATTTCATCGACGGGGTTTCGCCTTGGAATTAGACCGAGTTTTGTACTTTATCAAGTCCGCCAGGATGGGGCGAGGCGTGTACTCTTGCTTGGTTCCCAACATATGGGTTTTAGTATATAATGGTTGCGCAGCTCCCTATTCCGCGTTCTTAGATGCATCACGGTGTACACTGGTTGTTTCTGTGTTGTGGAGCATCCTCAGTCGAAGCCGACTTCTTGCTGCGGTGTAAGATGATTCGATGACGATGGGCCGAGGTGGTAGTGGGAGGAGTCGCAGTGGCGTTTCTGTGCGAATGCGGTTCGACCCTGGAATTCCACCGTCCGGCCGTTTTATAGTACGACAGCATGAAGAAGCCTGATGTGTCTGAACCGACACGACCCTTCAACGTTCCTCATGTGTCCGATTGTGCGAGGTTTGGTCATGTAGAAGAACGTCACTGCGGCCTAATTCGATACTGAGATAGTTGAAAGGTGTGTCGCCACCGACCCTAACAGAGACAGTCAGACTAGGTGATGGAGATATGAGAAGAAGTGGTTGAAGTCTTCGGGGATGAAAGCTGGTTTATATAGGAATTCATTGGGGTCTGACAAGCCGTCACATTGTGAACTAATCACACCTAACTGACAGGACTCCTGCTTGGCGAGTTGTCTAAGCAATTAGCGCCATGATGCAAGCATTTACCATTCGATCATGGGGAGTAAAAAGAGTCATGCAATGTGTCGGTCAACACCAATTACTCCTGATGGCAACGACTCACAACAACAATGCTCACGGCATGACGGGAAGCATTACCATCACCTCGCACCTCTACAACTCTACCGTGACTGTGCTACTAGAAACCGTTGCTCACGGCTGTCTTATTTGCGCTACTGTGCTTTCGCTTGGGAACTAATGTTTGATGTCTGATGCTTGACGGCCACGTCGCATGAGCGCGTTTCAGAAGCGACAGATTGATGGACCAGCTCAATGACGATGAGTCAAACTAGGAATGGCAAAGGTTGGCGAGGCTTTGTCTTTTGCCCCAGCATCGTCATTGGCGAGTGCCACAGCCGCACAATCATATGCTCCAGCAAGCATAAATGTCGCTTGATCTTTAGACCAGCGCGTTGTACGCAAACAGCAAATTGTTACAGAATCCCGTAACGCGTTTCAAACACACAACCTAAACTATGCCGCCGACACATCTCGTTTGTGTCCATTCTCGTTGATGGGGTATGCAAATACACACTGTCGTTTGGGCCTCTTTTCCCAACATTTTTCTCCTCGGAGATTGCCTCCACGATCGTCCCCCCCAACCGACTACCCGAGCACGAACCAGATGTTTGGACTTTTCTCTGGGGTCAACCGCCTCCGCCCAGGCCAAATTCCTTCCGGTGGCCATTCTCGCATGAAATGAGTCTTCGATGCTTGCAGGGTTTGCCTGTGCACTGAGGTTGTTGCAGGAAGCCTTCACAACTGTGGTCTTGGCTTTGTAAAGAGCTAGGATATGTATTTGTTTGTAGGATTATTCTCCATCTCTTAGCCCTTCATCTCTGGCTATTTTGGGTACATCCGTTAGTTCTGAATTATTATCTACGCTGTTGGATAACCAGTCGTCCTTCTCAGACTCCCCTTTGAGGTTGCGAATACGTTTTGCTATGGATGACTGCCCGTTTTTACTGCAGATAAATCGTTACTGAAATGGAAAGTGAGCTTTAGTTTTGAGGAGAGGACGCAGTCAGATCACTGAGACAACTGCGCGGGAACGCAGTGCGTGATATACCTGGGGTTGTCCGGCTCAATCGTCCCGCGGATCGGGATGCCGTGTCGGAAGAGCATTTTCCGCGTCTCTTTCAGCTGAGTAGCCATTAGCATCGGCAAATCTAGGCACATTTGACTGGTACTATATCCTCACCAGCCACCGCGCCTGTTGAAGGTACTCTGCCATTCTTTCAAAATATCCTATCAATGTCTCAAAGCTCGGCTTACACGCCTCTACTCGCTCCTGTAGAAATTCGGACGGCGGCATAAACAACCACTGGACTCGCACGCACATGCTATCAAACACGCACATGGGCAGGCTTGTGTCCAGAAAGACGAAGCTCTCCATGTCAACGACGGCAGCAACCGTCTCGAAGACGGATCCAATATTGCTGGCGTGGCGTACATAGGCCAACTGATGTTGCTGAACCCACCTTGCTGGAGCGTCTGCGAGTATCGAGGCAGGCAGGGTCTCGGGAAACCTTGGCATGAAGATGCGGTAGAAGTCCGACATGCACTGCTCATACCACACATGCAGCATAATCAGCGGCGAGAGCTGATCCTAGGACTGACGTATGTGGATGGTCTCTGGGAGTAGCTGAAACTGGGCAGTAAAGACCATTTCCACGTAGACATCTTGTAGCCGCATTGGGCAAAGCTGGACGTGGTGTCCCACGGTAACTCTTTGGAGTCTTCAGGGTTATTGCGTACATATCTAACGAATTGGGGAATAGATCAGCAGCATCCACGTATTTGGAGAAGGAAACGTAGACTCACTTCAATATGCAGAAGGGCATCTGCATTAGTTACATGTAGTGACCGAACATGCCGATATCAGCTTGCGCTTACAACTGGTCCAGAGAGAGCCGTTCCATGTTAGGCATCTCTTGTTCCACGTTTGTTATCGGTGTCCAACGGGGGATGCCAAGCATGTACTGGTACTCCTCACACGGCAGCTGAAGGCGAATATGCTCAGCACGTAAGATGAGCAACTCAGATAGCCTCGTCGACATCATGCGGTCGAGAAGTAGCAGGCCCAGAAAATACGGCGCCTGGTCTCCTGCTCAGTGCAAGACATCTTGCTGTCGTCGGTGCAGCATTTTTTTTTGTTTAGTCCCAAGGCCAGTACTGCGCGGCTTGCGACCGAGGACAACATCCAAGCCGAGGCAAAGTTCCCACAGTTGACTTCGTGTCCGGCTAGCACAAGAGCCGTTGCCATCGTGTCAGTGGCCATGTCTTCCAGAATTAGGAGAGTCTTAGCCTCCTTGGCTCACGCTTGCGCCAGCACGGTCTTCAACGTCTACAATATTAACAGCACCCCGGCCGAAACGGCAATGTACGGATCCGGTCTGGCCGGGGCTTTTCAGCCGACTTTGGCATCTGACGGTTCACTGCTAGTCGTTGGCTTTGGTATCTGATTCATCAACCGCGTCATCTACCCAGTCACGTTGTATCTATTCGATGCCGACGGTACCTCTCGCCGGACCCTGACGACGGCACCCGGAATACTGGATTCTCATCTTTCTCTTCTGACGGCACCAAGCTTTTCATCCGGCTCTGGGACTGGAACAACGGTCCGCTGGGCCTGCACATCATGGACATCGAGACTGGTAACTCAACGCGTCTCACGGACGGCTAGGACAACACGCCTGGCTGGCCGCCTACGGCGAGCTCATCGTCTTCACGCGCCAGACGAATTGGACATCAGGAAAAAGTTGGGAGGCGGATCGGTTCGACATTTGTACCGTCAACGCCGATGGAACTGGTCTAAAAGTTCTGACCGAATCGCAAGCCAACGATGTGCACGGCGTCCGGTAGCCTGATGGACGCATTATGCACAGCAATGGCATGTACGGGTTCCATGACGCACTGTACGACGGCACGTTTCAACCGCATAGGCAAATTGTCATTATAGACGCAGACGAGTGTAACAAGACCATGTTAACAGATAGCATGTGGGAGGGTTCTATGCCTATGTACGTATCTAGCTCAGGGTTTGAGTGAGTTTATACTGGCCACAATACGGAGGAGTTTTCTAAAAGAAGCAGAAGCGCAATTTGAATGTGTAGTTAAATGCTTACACTTATCACATATTACTCCAATCCATCCGTGACGTGGAAATACCTATATGAAGCAATATACTTTTTAAATTATTCTATCTCACATCACTTTATATATACCTACACCTGCTCCAGACATTTTAAGTCCCTCTGATTGGCTTTTGAGAATAGTACTGTCAGTCAAGGAGTCAGTTCGCAACTCAGCTCATGTAGAGTATGGCAGTTGCGGGACGCTTTAAGGGCTATTGGCAAGATTGATTCGAAGTTGAAGGTAAAGAAACAGGACTGAGGTGGAAGTGGTGCTCGGATGGTAATGTCACAGAATCGAAGATCAGGTGTATGGCAATGCAGTTTTTATGTAGTATAGACGTATCAAGAATAAGAAAATGTTGACCAAAACCTATAGCTCTGTGGCCATCCTGAGGGATGCCATTGCTTGAGACGCTCCTTTCACTCAGTAGAAAGCATCGACAGGGCTACCACCACTCTCGCTTTCCAGAGTTCAACTCCCCAGAGGTCGAGGACCAATTCAAGTCCTGCTGCTCTAGTAGAGACCAACAACGATGTCACCCTTGACGCGGGCAGTCAGGTGGACCTCAGCCTCGAGGTCGAGCTTGATGCCGACGAGGAGGGCGGCAGCCTTCTGCTTGCCCTCATCATCGGTAGCACCCTTCAGGAGCTGGCCTGCGTGAAGATGTGAGCGGCTGTTCGAGCTCGTAGTGTAGAGGGGTGCACTTACCAGCGGGGCGGTTGAGGCCAGTGGCAGTGGGCAGAGGAACGACGAACTGGTTCTGGGTCTCAGACTCAGAGTCGTAGTTCTTGGCGAGGCTGCTAGAGTGTTAGAATGATCATGGAGGCGGCTGTGGCTCTCCAAGTCGGAACAAGCATCGGAGTTGGTATGATGAAGGTGGCAGAAGATGTAAGACTTACGTGCGGGGAGCAGACATCTTGAATGTTGGTTGAAGGGTGTAAAGGTGGGAGTTGGGTGTTGAAGAGTGTTGAGAGTGAGGTGTTTGTGTTGGTGGATTGGTAGTGATGGTTCTTTTCGACCAAGAGGGTTGAAGAGCTGGTCTTATATAGGTCCTGTCTACCTCCATGATGCGGCCCCAAGTCGAAGCCAGCCTCCAACCTCCGGCCGAAAAGATCCGAAGCATCGCATCTGGCGTCTAGCAGCACAATTTCCCGCCCTTCCCGAGTCCCTGAACCCTGGAGCCAGCGCAAAACACAGCAGAGTCCACCTCAGCTGCTCCCCACAGTTGATTGCTTTGTCCTCCACACTTGATGAGCTGTCACCAGATTGCCCCGCCAAAAAAGCAGTATGCCAGTACGCGCCTGGACGTTCCTTGCCGTCGACGAGAAGGATGCTCCATATAACTCGGGTGTACACGCGCCGCGTCCAGACGCCCAAAGCACCTTGTCTGGCATGTGCTTCGTATGCATGAAATTCGCAGGTGTGATTAGCGGCGGCTTCCGATTCCCCGCAGAAAATCTCCGGCATCTCGACGCGGAGGTCTCGCGGGCCAATTCGCGCGCGTTGTTGTCATGCCGGCCCACTTGGAAGTGGGCTTGACGTGATCGACGTAGATTCCTACCCCATATCCCGAGATGTAGAACGATTCAGAGGAGGCCAGTGGTGTTCTGGACGAGATCTAGCTGGAAATAGGGCCACGGCATGACATATGGTTTACTAATAGCTACGTTCTTAGCAATTGACTTGTCTCTCTTCACCACCAGACCACACAATTTGATCAAGGATTTCAATGGCTCGTGGAATTTAAAAAGAGCAAGTTGAAAACCCTGCTGAAAAGCAGAAAGTCTCAGGTACAGAAGCAAGCATGGCGTGGTAAGCGCATTTCACAGCTGGACCCGTAGAAGGCCCTCCCATCTGGCACTTCACCACTGCAGCACCCTTGTAAATTGATGATCCTTTTTGACGCCTCAATTGATTCATACTAGCCATGGGTATCGGGGCGAGACTTTCACAACTCAGGCTTCCCCAGCAGACGGTGGATCGATCTTGGTGCAGTCCACTTATAGCCGGCATGGCCCGGCAGTTGTCGTCAGCTCGTCGTTTAGTGCTGCGATGGCCTCATTCGAGCTACTGTAGGGTAATTGTGGTGGAATAAATCACCAAGGCTATTCAACCCGTCATGATGGTGAATTGTGGTAAATGCACGATAGAATGAGTCAAAAGAACAGACTTCTGGACTATTTCATGCTAGACATCCGGGTTCTTCACCCTCTACGACCAATCGCTCAAGCATTGTACGAGCTCCATGGACGTCTCGTTAAGACTGTGCCTATTGTCCATCACCATGATCTTGGCCTTGCTGAACAGCCTCTCCGCGTCAGCTGCTTGTGACGGGATGGACAGGAGATCCCAAGCCATGCGCGACAGCGTGGGATACGTGTGTTGGTTTAATTCCCACCATTGCAGAGGCTGGGCCACCTTGATTGGCGGCTCCGCAAAGTACTTGTTGAGTTCGTTGACCGGGCTACCAGATGGTGCAGCGGGAGCTGAGTAGAAAGAACTGGGGATTCCATCCAACGTGTCGCTGTCCTCTTGGAACATCATGGACTGCTGAACAGCCTCGCTCGGCGGCCACCAACGCTGGTAATAGTTCTCGAACTGCAGTTGAACCGTATCAACCTCGTTCTTGTCCCTCTTTAGAAAGCGCACGTAGTTTAGTCGAAGCCCGGGGTGTAGGATAAGGGCAGCCCAGTATACTGGCGTTTGGTGCAGCAGCTTTCCGTAGTGGTCCAGCTTAGCAACAGCCAGGTCGAGCGACTTTATTAAATGCGGTAGCCACTTGTTGGTCTGGCATTGGTCATCATACGAGCTCATTGACGCAAAGTCCAGCTCTGACTGGGCTTGTTGTGAGACGAGCATTTGCTGTCGGCAGAGGTGGGAAGACACAGTGTGGTAGCTCTGCATGACTAGGGAAATGGACGCAGGCTTGCGACCTTCGAATAGCTTGGATTGTGCTACAAAAGGACGCAAGATGGTCTCCATTGTCGATAAACATGTCCAGTCGGCGGGGTTGAGGATGTCTCCCTCGGAGACGTGACTTGAGGAACCGGCTTCCCGACGACTGTGAGTGCAAAAGCGCTCGAACACAGCCTGTAGTTTCAAGGCTCGCTCGATCATCAGATATATTGTATTCCATTCACCTTGTTGGTCAGGCCGTAGTTTGGGATCACTCGGAACATCCAACACAACAGCTTCTGTGTCCTTGTGTCCTGCACGGTGAAACATGGCGCTAAAGAGATCACGGCGCTGCGGCGATTTGCGGATATATTGGATAATAATGTGTAATTTGCCGGCGGGTCCATGAGCACGCCACGCCGCGTCGTAGTCATCGGGATGTGAAGCGCTGACGTTGCGCTGGGCGTCGAAGAGAAACGACTTTGCGACCAAGTTGAGGATATCGCCCCAGCACTCGAGGCGGCGGTCGCGGACTTCTTGGTCGAGTGGCCGAGACAAGGTCGAAGGACTCATAAACTGTAGAAAGCGCGTGATGCAAATCGTATGTGATTCGTTGGTGTCGAGCGTGAAGCATCCGATCTTGTTCCACGAGAGGGCAAAGTCGGTGCAGATTTCGCGCAGCAAGAGAGCCATATTTTCGCCAGAGGGACTGCCTTCCAGCCGTCGACAGCCAAGAATTCTTGTCGTGGAGAGCTTCTTGGAGTCGATGAAGTGGCCTAGGACGCCGAGAATGGTGTATCCGTTGGGCGAGGACCAAAGGTCGAATGTGAAGTTGATGACGGAGGAGGCTGTCCGTAGCTGTTCCTTGACGAGTTGCTTCTTCTCCTTGTACTGCAGCAGCAGCCAGTTCTTGATGGTTGCCGAACTGGACGGCAGGGCTTGTTGGATGACCTCGGGCGGCGTAAGCAGCAGGGTGCGGAAATGAGGGTGCGAGATGACGCTGAAGGGAATCGCAGCCGAGACGATCCATTCGAGGAGGCATTCCTGGAAGGCCTTGACCGTGCCAGCGACCAAGGGCTTAGACGGCGCCGACTTTGCCGTCACCGCCGCAGACGCAGGCTTGGGAATGGCGATGGGCAGCGGCGGCTTTGGCTCTTCGGGGTCCTTTTCAGCGATCTTGTCGATGGAGTGGGCGTTGCGCAGATGCGACGACGCCGAGGACGTCGCGTGCTCGCACTTGAACAGCCCGTCGGCGAGGCTGCCCTTCTTGTCGCAGGCGTGACAGAGCCAGAAATGCGTGCCCACGGCGTGGGTGGACGAGCCGTGGACCAGCACGAGACAGAAGCCGTGCTGGAAGACCCAGGACCGCCGGGGCACGCGTTTCCAGCACCACTCTTCCAGCACGAATCTGTACTTCCCGCGCCGCAGCTTGGGGAGGTCCTCCAGCGCCATGTCCGGGCGCGGCGTCGGCGCCGTCACCGTCTCGAGCTGCTTCGTGATGGAGCGGTTCCGGGGGCTGCGGGGGTTGGCGCCGGGGTCTGCCATGGCGGGAAACACGGCTCATAGACGAGGCTTGGTCCAAGTGTAGAGTTACTTCACCAACAACTCCGTGGTCGCGGTGGTGATGTGGAAAGCTGCGACTTGCGCGGCTTCAAGCAGGTTGATGGTGGCGGGGAGAGCGATGGTGCCGGGGTTTTGCCATATTATCCTGTGTCACCTACTTGAGGGGTCGTAGATAGACTCATCTCCTTGCAACAACACTTCCACTGCCGTCTCGTTATGATCCGACGTCTCGAACCAGTCCGACCAGCGATCGATCGACAATAGCCTTGGCGGCCTACACGCGTGCGACTACCACGATACTTGGACAGCCCGCCACGATGCTACATGCCGGATGATTCCTCGGATTACGCGCCTCGAAGGACACGGCTGGATCGACAAGCAAGAGGAACGGCAACGGCGTCGGTTGGCTGGAGAAGCCGGGCAGACGCGTTTCTTGGGTCGCACACGATACAGCATCTCCGAGCTCATCATTTGGCCGCCCGCCGACTCGGTCTCGGCCACCAGCGTGCAGTAGCGGCGACTTCGGATACGTCAACGGCCCCACGATCGATACTACATCTCCCCTCAAGCCGAACACGGGGCGCTATACTCGACGACACTGCCGGACGCTCTCCGAGATGACGCGCATGCTCCTTTGTACCATCTTCCGTCCGGGTCTCGAGCAGCGACGCCACTGCAACGGCGAGGATACAAGGCTTTGAGACCTGGATGCTTACTGTGACGAGCATTGAAGTCACCTTGAACTGCTGGCATTTTATATGACCTGGATACCGTAGTTGCTGCAGTGGTTCCGTGATCTGTGTGAATTATTACGTAGTGATGAAGCGCAGTAGCCGCCCGTATTCGTCCATGCTAATCCAGATCGCAAGCTTAGAACCGTTGGTCACATTGGGAACAAACTGGCAACGTCTCTCTTCCGTTTCGCCGTGTTCATTTAACAAATAATATCTTGCTTTTTATTGCACGCGTTCGTCGAATCACACTGGTTCATGCCTACGCGCTTTCAAACTGCCAAGTCAATATGTGACCCATCAACCAAAGTACTAGAATATCTTCATCGTCTTAGCCGGGAGGCTTTCTCGCCACGCCGCGAAAGAGTCGTCCTGTGCCTTGAATAACTCCTCATAATCCCCCGCCTTGATCTCGAATGTCCTGTCAGTTGAAGTCTTAGCCAATGTCGCATTGAGCGAGAGAAGCCCTGCTCTCAGAAAATAGTTAGGGTTCACCTCGCGAACAAGTATCCCCCAAATCTGAGACCTTTTCACGTCCCAATAAACGCACATTGCCGAGACAGGGCATTTACTTTTATCCGAATTCTCAAATCCAGGATCTGGCATAAGCGAGCAAGAAGTCGATGAAAGGAAATGCCCCGGAACATTGTAACATTGTGTTGTTGGGGACTTGCGGGACTCTGAGCCGGTGTTGCCAAAGAGGCATTCGTCTGGTAGGATACGTGCCTGGACTTGAATGAATCCAGATACAACCGTGCCATCCTGGAGTGTTTGGCGAACTGGACTGGTCTCATGTCCCACCAGTGGAAAGCCTTCATCAACGCGACAGGATCTCGTGGCGGTGTAGTGGAACTCGCCAAATAGGACAGAAGCCCAAGACCACGACGGAGCAAAGTACCCAGAAGGTCGCTTTCGCACTCTATCGTTCTCTTGCCACCACATGAGATCCAGCCAGATGCAGCTCTTCCAACAGCCGGCAAGGTATTCATCTTCTAGAATGGCGTTGAAACGTTCCGCAATACCTGCCAATGCTAGGAGACGATCAGAAGGAATCGTCAATGAGCTGCCCATGTAGCATTGCACGAGTGCACTCCAGGTTTGGTGAGGAGACTCCTGGACTGATCCAGGGGTAGAAGACACGAGCTCGTGGAATTTCTGTCGACTCCAGCACGAGATGGAAGAGGAGGCGAACCCATCTGTGGGTTTGCCCTCAGATCGACAAACCCACGTGATTCTCAGCTCGCCAATGTCGAGAATCCGGGGCGAGAGGATAAACTCTTGGAATACCCATGCACGGTGCTTAGCGGATCGATATAGGTCTGAGAACAAGCCTCTTCTATGAACACGACAGAGCCCATCTTCCCGTCTTTGCACTTGTACGGAAGACGGAGCCCGGAAGAGCCATCTCCTGCACCGAAGGGAGCCCGAGGGTGGAGGAAACCTTCATTTACGCCCTTTGCCCTACAGGCCATGATGGCGACATAGGAGCTCTGGTAAATGCTGGCCATTTTGCCAATCTTGATAGCTTTGTCTTCTGGATCGTCTTGGATAATGCAGAGGGCGTCCACCCAGATGTATCGGAGGCCGAGTTTACGACAACAGTGGACGGCGTCTTGGAACGTCTGAGGGAGAGAATCCGTAGCGAATGATAATTGAGAGTGTCGTACTGAGATTGCGTGAGATTGATTTTCTGTGGCCCGCCCCAGCAATACGACAAGACAGCGTAAGGAGCAGGGGGAACATCTTTGCGGATGGCGATGTTTCTTCCCGAGGATGATGTTTCGATAGCCCTCGTTGGCATGAACGAGTTGTTCGAGTTCGCGCAAGTCTGGTGATTTTAGAGACAGTCCTTAATCCATTTATTCGCGAGGGCGAAGGTCTCATTAGACGCGGGATGTATGTTTGGAGGTCGATCAGGGACCTCATGAGCTATGGTGCTTTCTACGAGTTGATGTTAGGTAAGACACTAGATAGATAGGTCTTTTTCGAACCTTCTTCTGCCATGTACGTGAAAAATGCATGCGTATGCGAACGATGATCGAGCGTGACAACGATGGAGTTGGGCTCCGTGTCGTCCTGGTAAGGAGGTACGCGACTGATGACAGCATCACCCGGAACTTCTCTCTCGCCGGATGGTAGCTTTTTAAAAAAATAATCGGCAAAGGCACAACCATTTTTGGCCATTTGCTTTAGCTCTGCGACAGTGATTGGGTCCTTGTCGGCCGGGCATAGTCTCCATTCATGATCGCTCTTCGGGCTGTTGATGGTCGGGAGGGGGCGGGGCTCATCAGAGTCGCGGATCAGGAACCTCGTTTCACAGTGAGTGCAAGAGTGAGCAGTTTTATCGGGAGCCATTTTTGGACGAGTTTAGTTGTCTTGTTTTCGAACAGAGATGGTTAAGAAAGTGGTTTCAGTTGATTGCGGATGGAGGCCTCAATACTGACCCGCAGATGATCGGGCTGATACTGCCTAAATAGTGGCACTTGTTTGCAGTCAAAGTCTTATCGGTTTTAGGAGTAGATTGAGATGGCTGAGACTAGGGGTTTCAACGATAGAAAAATGTGTAAAGGGCAGTCTGTCCATCCTGGCTTTGTTCCTTGACAAAGTATAAGAGGTCGGAAGACGTGATGGTTTAAGTAATTCTCGCAATGCAATTAGAGTAGTCTGCTACAAAAAGAGACATCTCGAACGTAACGGTATGCAATTCGTTATCATGGAAGCAAAGTTAGTCTTCCGCTACAATCTACCACGCCTCCCACATCTGACTACCCATTGAAATGAGGCGGTTGAAAAGTTGATCCCTCATAATCACAGCCGTCAAATGCAGTTCCGTGCCATCTTTCGTTGTGATGCTCAGTCCATCCACTATTTCTTTATTCATCGCCCACCCAATAATGATCTTGCTCTTCCAGCCGAGCCCTCCCATCTTCTTCAGTTCCGCAATCTCGCCCAGAGTCACGGTCCACGCCGGCTTCACATCCTCGGTGTTGGGCGTCCAGCTCAGGGCCGGAGTAGTCGCAGTGGTCGTGATGTATGCGTGGCCCTTCTTGCCGTTGCATCGCGCCGGGAATTGAATGGGTCCTGTTTCTGGATCTGGTGCCGTGCTTTTGACTACTCCCAGTCGCTTCTTGGCGTGCGGCGCGCCGGCCTTGGCTATGGCCTTGTCTGCGGCCAGAGCAGTGTGTATGCCGCCCTTTGCCGTGTTTCGGAAGAGTGCCATGAGCCGATGGGACTTTTTATGCTTTTTCTTATCGTCTTCAGCATCTTCTTCGGGATCTTCTGGAAATGGCTCAGGTTGAACAGCCGCTGCAATCTCTGTATCTGTAGCAGCTAGTGATGGCGTTAGCAACATCAGTGTATGCGATTTGCTGATAAAAGTCTTACCGAGGTGATCTAGATCTTCTCCAGCAGTTGCATGAGCTTCAACCGGAGGCGGCGCGTCTGTCGAAGGCGGAGGAGGAATGGGCGCCTTGTTCTTCTCGCCAATCCGAAGAAGAGTAATTGTGAGTTGTGCGTTGGTCGGAACGCCTCGCAAGATGGTGTTTCGAAGCTCGACATACTTCTGCCATTTCGGATAGGTCCTGTTCGCAAATTGCACCATTCTGGTAATGACTGGGTCTCCGAAAAACCCGAAGCCACAGCCAAATCCAATTGCCTTCATAGCGGCGTACGGCGACGTGAAGTACGCTCCCAGCATAATCGGAACAAAGACAGAGGCGAGGATTAGCTTTGATCGACGGCGGTTGAAGGGCGCTGTTGCGCTCAGCACGTTCCCGAATCGCTCCCAAGTGTCCACAAAGTCCGTCAGGAGACGCATCAAAGGACGTGCCTTGGTCCAAATGGCATCTGAAACTGGCTTCTTGGTCCTGTCTTGTTCATGTGAAGGATCGTTGCCGCCTGCCTGGTCTTTGGCGTCGCTGACCATCTCAGTCAGCTCAACTGGGTCTGGCGCGGGATTGTCGTTATCTGGATCGCCTTGTGGGTGTTTCCCAGCCGCGGTACTGACGACGATCTAGTATTTGTTAGCTATGCAGATCCTCGAGAATCTAGTATCAAATCTTACACCTGAACATACCGTCGCAATACTAGATACGAAGTTGCGGGCTTCCTGTTCGACCGCTTCACCTTGATGCTTCTCCGGGGCGCCAGTAACAGAGTCGTCAGATGCAAGGACTCCAGCTGCTGGCTTCTGCACGCCGCCCGTGTTGGAGTCGATGAGAGCCGCGGGTGCTGGCGGGAAGCAGAACGTCCGTGATTCCTCGGAAACGATCAAGACGACGGCAAAGATAGCCAGAGAGGGAAGTAATAAATCGAGCAGCCAAGCAACGACATACACGGCGAGAAAACAAGACGTTCTCTGGTACTCTCCCCAGGACCGCAGACGAACAATGTGCTTCCAGAAAGAGAATAGATTGACAAGAACGACCATGTAGAAGCGCTCCAGCTGAGCGCGCAACTTCTCGGGTGAAAATTCCTCTTCTTCTGCGATGGTGAGGTCCAGTACACCTCCTAACGGCGGCTCTGCAAGGCTCTTGACGTGGAAGATCTGCTTGTCAAATCTCCGAATCAAGATCCAGAGCTCCTCATTGTCCAGGCCTCCGACCAAAGGAACAGGGACGTTCCTGACGTGATCGTTCCAACCGAGATCCTTGACTTCGATCTCCGCATGGTCGACTTGGGCCGCGCCTCTTTCTCCCGTAACGTCATCGCCATTTGCACTCTCGTCGGCGAGAGCGTGACTTGCGGTTGGCGTCTCTTCTTCTTGAGTTCCCAGGATTTCGGGCTCGCTCGCCGAGCTGAGGTCCGAGAGCCGTTGGAACGACCCTTCGTTTGCCGGATTCGTAGCCATTTCCGCGTCGATTGACTGCAGGGTTCAGGCGATGACTGTGGAAAGCTGACAGGGTTTCTAAGCGGAATTGATCGAATGGGCATTTTATTCGCAAGGCTCAGACTATCCAAAACCTGTATTTTCTATGGCGTTTGGTGCTAAATGCCACTGACGTCAACCATTGCGGCTCCGGGTTGATCTTGTGGCCAGTCGGAGACGCCCAGTCAATCATTGACGTCATTAGCAACGAAATCCAAGATACTAATTAATTCACACAACAATTGGGCCACTGGATGTGCAAGTTCTAAGACACTAAATTGTGGTACGGAGTTGATATGATTCAACCGAAAAACAAAATTAATACCGCTTACGCTTTTCTATATTACCTCCAAATATATGACCCCCAACTAACAAAGCTGCAAAAATATTTTACGGTGCTAGCCAGATAGTAATATTTATTTCCACTACATTTAATACTTACTGCATTATGCTGCACGGGGTGTTTTATTAATACAGAAAAGGTTAAGACTATTCCAGTGCTTCATCTAACTTGCCTAGTTATATGCTGTCGTGTATAATTATAAAAACTGAACTACCCTTCACAGCCCACGTTCAGCACTCTCTAGACAGCATTGTTCATGGATTTATTCACGGCCTTTGAAAGATTTCTACTCAAATATCAGCGACGCGCGTAACTATCTGCCTGGAAAGTTGCATGGCGGGCACTCTGATGATTGGCTACTGCGCCATCCGTACACTCACAATCATGTTCTTTGGCCTTACCTCAATCCTCGACCCTCGCAGTACACCTCGGTCAGAAGCGGGTTTTTAGTTCGATGGAGCGATTCCGTCGCTTGTTCCAGAAAGCAATACACTATGAGTGCCAGTACTGCCAGGACCTACAAAACGGGGCAGTGCGGATTTCTGCCACGGAACTCGTTCATGGCACCCTAGCTGGCTGTCCAGCTTGTCAGTTGCTCTATCAATCAGTCAGTCCAGAAGATCTCGGCGATCCAAGGTTTGATTTGGTGCATACCCGGTCATTCCACGACTCGATGGTCTCCCACACTTTCGATCCGAAGTCCGAGGCCATATCTCGCCAGTTGCGATTAGAAGAAGGTAGCTAAGTTGATATCTGCAACGCGGATAATAAGAATGATATCACTAACTTCCCACTTTTCAGGGTTCGAGAAGGGACGCTGGTTTAGCGGCCCTTTGTATCCCTCCACGGCAACATATGCCCCGGTTCAACGTTCACTGGAACTGTTCAGTTCAGAGGGTCAGTTCCGCTACGACGCAGTATTCTACCAAGACAGGCTAATAGGAAAATAGGGAGCGCTTCCCCTTGGTCTTTCATCAACACCGAGAGACCAGTAGCAGCAGCTGCAAATACTCCTGAATGCCTCAAGCTTATCAAAAGCTGGGTCTCGGACTGCGACAGAAAACACGCAGGCTGCAAAAAGCTCCAATCTACAGTTCTACCTGATCGAGTCGTCTTTGTCGGCTCCGGAACTGATCCGCATCTCGTGGAACCTCAAGGCACCCGGGCAAAGTACATTGCCTTAAGCCATCGCTGGGGCGGAGACGTGTCACTACAGTTGAAGAAGGGCACCCTCAATGATTTCAAGCGATGCATTCCATTCTCTCACTTCCCACAGACATTCCAGGACGCCATCATCATATGTCGAGCACTCGCAGTAGATTATATCTGGATCGACTCCATTTGTATCATACAGGACTCAAAGCAAGACTGGGAGGTCCAGGGATCTAAGATGGGCCAGGTGTATGCCAACTGTTTGCTTACCATCGCAGCAGACGCCGCGGAGAACTGCCACGCTGGGTTCTTAAATACCCCCCAGCGACAAGATGTGAGGACGAAGACACGAAAGTTACCCTGTCTTGGTCCCGGCGGCGAAAAGAGTGAGATATTTGTCCGTCCATTGAGAGCGTTTGGCAGTATGGGTGGATTTGGACGACACTACAACAATTGGGAGCGCGAAGACCTTGAGTCGTCGAAGCGATTGACAGAGGAGGGAAGCTATCTTCTTAGACGCGGCTGGGTACTGCAAGAAACGCTACTACCTCGGCGAGTTCTTCATTTCCTGCCCGACGAAGTCACCTGGAGATGTCCCTCAGCGTCTCGGTGTGAATGCAAGCTTCGACCACACGACAAAGTTGCGCATGTCCCTCTTGATCTGGAAGAACCCCGAGAGATCAACACCAAGGATCTGAAAAAGTACTGGAAAGAAATTGTCGAGCAGTACACGCGACGCCAACTTACGTTCCCCTCGGATAGACTCGCGGCCGTTGCAGGCGTGGCCAGCCGTGCTCACTCCGTCAGCCCAAACGTCGATTACTACGCGGGACTCTGGTCTGATGCTCTACCGTCCACACTTCTTTGGGTAGTTTACCGAGCAGTCGAACTCGAACGACATTCGCTCTACGCGAGCGATCGCATTAAGCCGTCTATCGCTCCCACCTGGTCCTGGGCCAGCATCACAGGCCACGCCACATTTGTCTTTTGGCAGCGGAATTTCCGGCGCGGGAAGTTTGCAAAGAGTCCCCCTGATCTCACGGTTATGCGCATCTACTGTACGCCCTCCGGGCAAAATAAGTACGGCAACGTCAGCGACGCGAGATTGACCGCAACAGGATATCTTTGCAAGGTACATGTGTGTTTGGTGGGTGGATCTAGATGGCATTACCCATTCAAGATGGAGGCTCAAGAGCGTGACGGGAAAATTGCCAAGTCACAGGGCCTCTTTTACCCTGACATAGATGAGTTTCTGGAGAGTTTGCAAGCGACTGGTGAACGAGGAACGACAATGACCGTGGTTAGCGTCTATGAATCTCGAATATTCCTTGTACTGAGAGAGGTTAGCAAGAAGGACTTGGTTTTTGAGAGAGTAGCAGTGTTGTACTGCGATGAAATGGAGGCAGTGGCCCTTCCAGAGTGGGGACACAGGCAACGATTTACTCTTGTATAAGCCCGTAAATGAAGATACTTTGCTTCACCTCGCTTGGGTGCTTTGTCGGCCCCTGCCGTGGCCTAAGATTATCGGGCATTTGGGACAGGTGTAGGATGTTATCATCTTGAGGAGAACGTTGAGACTAAGTATAAGCGATGAGTATTAGCAATTAAGGCACAAATGTACTCTAAGCTTCATTGCTAAGTCAAGAGTAATTTCCACCCCTTTTGTCTTAGTACAAACTCCCACGAATCGTCCCCGTTTCTTACACCATCGGTATTGCTAAACCGTCTGGACCGACCGTTGGAGATGGTTTTGGCCTCAGCGGCCCAATCAGGGGTTGTTCTGTAGTTGATAGTTTGGGTAGCACCCAGCTTCTTTGCTTTGGAGAGCCTCTCATCGGACGAGGAGGTGACAATGGTCGTCGCTCTAGCCGTGTGCGCAATCTGTAACCCAAGCGTCGACACACCAACTCTGCCTTGGAGAAGAACCACCTGTCCAGGGCGAACGGGGATCAGGCCGTACAGGGAATTCCAAGCAGTGAGAGCTACCAACGGAAGGCAATAGGCTTCCTCAAAGGACAAGTAGTCTGGAATCTTGACGACTCCCGTTTTTGGGAAGATGAAGTACTCGCCCAGAAGACCTTGGATCTCTCCTCCGAGCTGCGTCATGCCGATCTCATAGGTGGGCCGACCTGCGATTGTGGTCTTGCGTGAAGTTGGCCAAGACTACGTCGCCCACCTTCCAGTCTGTCACGCCTTCTCCGACCTGTTCAACAATGGCTGCACCATCACTTCCAGGGACCAGGACATCAGGGCCTGGGAAGGGATATGTGGCCAAGACCAGAATACCGTCTCTCCAATTCAACGAAACTGCTTTGAGGCGGGCGAGGATCGACCCAAATTTGGGATTGGGACAGTCCGCAATGTCAAGGAGCTAAACCTCTTCTTTTCCGGCAGGTAGTGTTGCTTGAAGGTCTCCGACATGGCGAGAGCGGTGGTGTCTTTCTGGAAGTGGTTTGTTGTAAGGACATTTTGTGGGTATCCAAACACTGCTTCACACAAACGAGGTGGGATGCTGGTATCTTATATAACTCATCATTGATACAAGTAGTAATCAGATGTCAGAAGGCACGGCCAACATTTCTAATCCTAAGATATGCATTGACAGCTCTGCCATGTATTCATTCATTACCTTGAGTCGCAAAGTGATATAGCGACCCTGGCTTCCCACCCCCTTCACTCTTTCTCTCGACTGGTAATCACCAAACCTCGCGGGGTCCTATATTAAGCGACGACCACAATGTCAGTCCTGATGATCCCCGATACCAAGCTCCAGGACGTGCAAATAGAAAGAGCCAATCAGCTTCCTCCGGGATCTAGGTGCATCAAAAGTCATGAGGCAAAGGCGCATTCTGTCGCCGAGAAACAGTCATGAAAGGGTTTGAGCTTTTCAGCCTCCAGCAGAGGGCACTTTCCAGGCGGAGAAGTACCGGGCTTGGACAGATGAACGACCTCTGCCCTCGGAATCTAAGTAATTTAAATAGGACAGACCAAATAATTTATGCTGTCCGATAAGCAGGAGTTCGCCGAAAAGATGACCTGGTGTGTTGCGCTAGATAATTTAAGCCTGCCAATGCGTCAGTTCTCGGTCTAAGATTGCTTACACTTTAGGTTAACGTGTACTAGCACGATGCTTATTTGACATGGCAGTGCCCGAAACGGCAATGATCAGCAGCAATGTCCTGTCCTCGGCATTCTGGGTGATGGTGACTTCGAGTCGCCTTGCTGACCATCGACACTATGGGTCAATAGTCAGAGGTGGGCTATAGACGATATAAAACTATACGCTTCGATGAGAGAGATGCCTCGTCTTGTTGGAAAGATGTCCTAGAGAACATACAAGATTATCAACATGTCGCATCGTCCCCGCCTCGGACCGATTTACGGCATGGCACATCTAGACTACAGCCCCGGAGCAGAGCTCCTCGTAGACACTAGCGCGCTTGCGACTCCAAGGGCCTGGATCACGCAACCAAGGGCTATGAACCTGCCAAGGGAAACGTCATCCCCAGCGCCATACTGTTCATAAGGAGTTGGCCGATGCTACACGGAATAGGCCGCAGGACGTGTGTCCCACGTTGGCAATCTAGATGCAATCGGCCGCGCAAGCAAACGATAGAGCTAGTGACTGAAATCCGGACTCTCTAGTTTACCCCGAGACTAGCAAGTCTTGGGTGGTATTCCTCATTGCCGGGGTGCAGTGGTGTCATTGGTGCAACCGTTACATATACCGGACTTGCTCCTGTACAGGGAAAAACATCTGGATTTTTCAGGTAACGCTAAGGTTTGACATAATTACAGGCAGAAATCTGCACCGCGTGGCCCACCAAAGAAAATGTCCGAATCCGAGGAGAAGGGCACCAATGACACGGGGGTTGCGGTAACGGAGAAGGCACCTGGTAAGCTGATCATGCATTCCCAACGATTGAGATGATTTCGTTGACAGTCTAGCAGTCAAGTGGAACCGCTCATCCTTCTACAATGCCACGATCCTGGGCATGTGCAGCTTTGCTGCGCCTGGCTTGTGGGGAGCCATGAACTCGCTCGGCGCCGGAGGAGCTCAGAAGCCATACCTAGTCAACACGGGAAACGCCCTCACCTTCGTCCTCATGATCGTTTCGTGCTGGTTTACCAGCGGCATCGTCAAGTACATCGGCATCAAGGGCGCCCTGGTCGCCGGCACCATCGGCTTCGCACCTTACAGCGCCGGCCTCTACCTGAACAACCGCTACGGAGTCGAGTGGCTCGTCATCTTCGGCGCCGCCTGCTGCGGTATCTCGGCCGGTATCTTCTGGGCTGCGGAGGCGGCCATCGCCATCGGATATCCTGAGCCCAAGAACAGAGGCAAGCTGGTGGCCTACTGGCTCTCGTGGACCCGGCTCGGTCAGATCCTCGGTGGTGCTATCAACTTGGGCCTCAACGCGGACCGCAACGAAGCTGGAAAGGTGTCATACAAGGTCTACCTCATCTTCATTGCCCTTCAATGCCTAGGCCCGTTTGCGGCGCTCCTGCTCAACCGTCCGTCCAAGGTCCAGCGCGGCGACGGCAAGGCGGTCGACCTCTCCATCTTCGACAACCCTTGGCAGGAGTTCAAGGCTACGACACGAACCTTCTTGAGAGCCGAGTTCCTGCTGTTAGTGCTGTGGATCGGACAGGGCGTTTACTCGGAATCCGTCTTCTTCACATACATTGCCCTGTGGTTCAGCGTTCGTGCGAGAGCGCTGGGGTCTTTCGTGTCGGGCATTGTCGCCGTCATCGCCGGAAACCTTCTGGGCGTGTGGTTGGACCAGAACCAAATCGCCCTAAAGAAGCGAGCGCGCTGGGCCTTTGCGGTCATCATGACCCTGCAGGGAGCGTGGTGGATATGGCTCACCATCAACGTGACCGAGTTCCGAAAGACCAAGCCCGTCTACGACTGGAACGACCCGGGATTCGGCCGTGCCTTTGGGGTTTTTATCTTCTTGGTCTCGGGCTTCCAGCTCAACTACAACTTCGCCTTCTTCCTCATCGGGCAGATCTCGAAGAGCCCCCAGGAGACTGTCCGCCTATCTGCCCTACTGCGAGGAACTGAGTCGGCCTGGCAGGCTCTCAGTTACGGACTCGGTGCCGTGCCCATTTTTGCCACCGTGGGTAATCCGTACTTGAATTTTGGCCTCTGGGGCCTCGCGGTGTTCCCTGCGTGGGTTACCATCAAGAAGATTGGTACTGCTCAGCACGTTGTGAGCCCCCCAGCCCAGCGCGCCTCAATCGATGTAGAGCATCAGACGGGATCTGTTGCGACAAAGTGAAGAGGAATGCCTGCGAAAGGTTAAGACAATTCTATACTAGGCAAACTGTTTATAAATCTTTTCAGCGTCTTAAACTGCTCCCACGTTTGAGCGTAATAGCTCAATGTCCGGCGTCAGGGAAATGCACCTCCGAAATATAGGAATATTATCAAGTAGACGCGTGACGTATCTGACGACCAAGACTTTGGCTACGGTTACTCCACCGAGGCGGAGACTCAACATGTCAGCGAGAAAGACGTTCTAGAGAGCAGGTACTAACATCGCCAACGCCAATCATGGAGTCGTTATATGTATCCCTCATTTGACGCTGCTCGCACAGCCATAGACACCGTCGCCAACAATGAAGGCTACAGCCTCGTCGTTCTTCACAAGAAGCCGAACGCGCAGGATCCAACACGGGTCGCGTTAAGATGGTCAAAGGGCCGCGCCTACGTCAGCCAGTCTGGCAAGACCACGCATACATCTAGAAAGCGCCGGACAATCACTTAGATGATTGCCTGCCCTTACCAGCTCCTCGTCAAGCGCCATCCGGGCCGCGATACCGCGTGGAATATCCAGGCAGTTCGGGGCAAAGCCGGCCGGAAGCACAATCACGAGCCTCGCCATGTGGAATGACAACATCTCTCCCAAACCAGATTCTGATGAAACTTACGAGCGATGAGAACCCTATATTCCAAGGGGCGAAGCGGCAAGACTTGACGAACAGATTCATGAAGCATCGTCGTGAAGAACTTGCAGGGCGTTCGCCGCTCGAATGTTGTATGAAAAGGTCCAACAAGGCGGGTTTGTCCAAAGAGCCGAGCGTGATGCCCATAGCCAGCATCCGTCGCACCAACCCGTGGCATACAGCTTCTGCAACGATACTACGGCATAATCATTTCGAAAGCACAGAAAAGACCAATCGCTCCAATGTGCCGTTGATAAACATCTGTGAATCTACCTCTCTACAACAAACTTTCCAAATCGCTGTTTATTTTCTCACCACTGAGACCCTAAACTACAAGTGGCTTCTCGAGGCCCTGGTCTGCATGCTCTAAGAGAATAGCATCATTTTTTCCTCAAGTCATAGTAGTCGATCGCGAAGGTGACCTCATTCGCGCTTTGGACCGACAAGTTCATTTTCACGGGATCGCACACCTGCTTTGCCGTTGGTACGTAAACATGATTGTGCTGTTTAACACGAAGTCGTTTTTTCCAGAGGCGATAGTCGATCCGCATACCCAATGGACCCGCCGTTACCCAACATACCAGGCATTCCTGCGTGACTGGAGCGCTTTGATTTCACCATATTAGGCCTGGAAAATCTTAAGGCTGAACTAAAGCGGCTCCTGTGGTCAACTTTGAGAGACTTGACCACGGTCTTTGGCAAGCTACAGCTTCTTTGGGGCCAGCAGCAGACGAGGATCGAGAATCAGATTTATGAAAGAAAGCAGAATGTGCAGACTTCGGTCATTGGAACCCTTTTCGCCGTCATTCGGGACCAGGTTTCCACACTCGCTCCCAGGCTTATCCGCGACGAGCAGCGCGCCTTGGACAAGGACATCGCGACGCCGCCAACACGGCTCTGCAGTCCATGTGCGATAACGATCACGTACGGGCTACCGTGTAGGCATAAAATCTGACAGCATCTCAGGGGCGCAAGCCGCTTCCGTTGTCCAGCATCGCGGAGTTTTGGCACCGGAAACAGGGGGTTGGGTATACCGGTCCTAGGGAGATTGCTAGATCTACGGATTCGTTTCATGGGCAATCGCCACAGTGGTCTGGTATCGATGCACGGGGGGAGCCGGCTGCTGGAATTTCCATTGAATTTGAAGGAGAGAGAGGGACGACCAGCTTGGACAGGTAAACCGGCTTGGGTCGCTGGACATGCTGGAAGCTGTGTCATAGGTGGCAAGTGCACGAGGATTAATTCGACTCAGTCTAGGTATTAACTAGACCACTTGTAACTTGAACTTGAAGTATTCAAGAATGAGAGAATAGTGTAAGTCACCGAGGCTGTTGCGCGGAGGTAGTCGCTTGATAAAGAAGTGATCCTGCCAGAGTAGCCGTCACACCGCCTTATTTCCAGCACAACGCGTCGTCGCTGGTCTTAATGCGAAGTGGTCTTCACCGAAGACCTCATACTACTCTCACCGCGGATGTTGAGGGTATCGCGACTCCGAGCCCGGCGCGGCCAAGCGTGCCCGAAGAGACAGACGAGATGCGGAACTTGGAAGATGACGGATGGTCTTCAGAACCACCGGCAACTTTTGTTGGTTCTCGTTTCTGCAAACGACGGAGACAACCGAGTTCGACGCCAAGCGTCGAAAGCAGGAGTCGGCCTTCGGATTTGCAGACTGATCGGCCCCCCAGATGTCGACGGCGGACTAGCCGAGTCGACAACCCGACTTGGAACCGCCATCTCAAACCACACAGCCCTCATGTAAGAAGCCAATGCCAATTCTCAGCGTTCTCGCCCCCCCGAGTCAAGAGTCGCCGAACGGCTGGGACACTTTCCACCTCAAGGGTCTATAGCTGGTCAAGTTCATGAAGGCCATGACGCAGCCTTGGATGGCTGTTTGGTGGAATTTGTGTGGCGACGACATTGAGGCTAAAGAGGCTCTTCTCGCGGATATCATGAGCGACCAAGGAGGGAGACAGGGACCTGTGATGTGAAGCAGCGTGTGAAATCACCCATGTGGCCTCCGCTTGTAATAGTAAACGTCCAGTGAGTTGACTCGGCCTTGTCGCCTCAAACAGTTCCAGCCGGCCTCCTTTCAATGGTAATCCACATATCCTCGAAGCAGGCAACACCACCCTTAACCTCGTATTTCGCCGGCCTCTCAACATGACACAACTTCACCCTGAAGGTCCTAAAGAACTGCAGCGGCGCCTTGTACATCTCCATGTTCGCCACATGCTGCCCCAGACACGCCCTGCTTCCGTAACCAAACGTCATGCTGTACTTGGCATACTCGCGCGCCTTCTCCTTGCTCTCCAGCCATCTCTCCGGCCTAAACACGTCCGCATCCTCCCCGTGAATGTTCACGTCGCGTTGCACCAGCAGTGTGTTCGCCGTCACTTCCGTTCCCTCGGGGACATGCTTCCCGTCGAGCTCAATTCCTCCCCTGGAGACGAGGTGCGGGAAGATGGTCGGTGCGGACGGGATGAGGCGCATGGCTTCGTGCACGCAGGCTAAGTAGTAGGGGCAGTGCGCTAGGACTTCTTCGTATAGAGGCACAGGGCTCGAGAGCTTGTCGTCGCGCGTGGCGGCATCCAGCTCGGCCATGAGTTTTATGTAGACGGAGGGATTCGTCAGAACGCACTTGACGAGGCCTTGGAACGCGGTCCCAGTTGTGTCGGCCCCGGCTAGGAGCACGACTAAGACTTCGGCTTTGATATACTCCATCGGCAAAGGCTTGCCGTTCTCGTCGCGAGCGTCAATGAATGTCTGCAGAAGATCAAACCTGACCTTCGTCCCTTCGTCCATCTCCTGAAGCCGCCTCGCAATCAGGGCATCGCGGAACCGCATTAGCGTCCCGAATCCGTTCTTGTTTTCAGGCTTCGCCACGAGATACTTCTAGCCAACCCAGGTGCTAATGATCCACTTTGTCAGAGGGTGCATCCGTACCATGATGCCATAGGGAACCAGTCCGTCATGCATGCCTTTGATCAACCCGGCGACGTCTCGGCCTTGAGCGACGAAGCCAAAGGGTGCACCGAAACCCACCTCGGAGACGAGGGTGCCAAAGCTGAGGAGGGATTCTGCCAGTGCCATTGTAGATTGGAAACGATGATTATGGGCATGCATTGAGGGGAAGGGCATTGAGGTGTACATATATTCGCAACCAACCTGCTTCGGCCTGCATATGCCAAGGCTCCTTTATCATACCACTGCCTCAAAATACTGTAGTGATATCATTTACGACCAATCGTGTTGCATCTAAACAACCCTACTTCCCTCAAGCAGTTTACAAGGTATGTTACTAGCCTACGACACTCCCTCAAGTTATGTAGCTGCCCAGCACGTCTTCACAATGTAACCTGACCCTCTCATCACCCAGCTCCTGCTCTAGCTTCTTTGCCTGATCTTTCAACCACGCTATTTCCAAGTCTTTTGTTTTCAACTCTGTGTCTTTTATTGAAACGTTGAGCTCTTCGATTCTCAGCAGATTTTCTAGCTTCTGGATTCGATGCTCCATCTCCTGCCACTCCCTGGGGTCACGCTGTGTGTTGGGCCTGTTTCTGAGACTCTTGATTTGCTGCCCGTTTGGGATGAAGTCCTGGAGTTGTGGCGAGGGAGGCTCCACTGAATCATGCTCACGCTTGAGAGTGTTGAGACTCTTGACCCACGTTGCTGTTGTTTCTTGACGATCGAGACTTGAAAACTGTGAAGCCTGTGGGAACGAGGATGAAATATTCTTGTCTTCTTGGGGCGGAGGGCAGTTATGCTCTGGACCACCTGGTTCAGGGCTAATCACGAGTTCTGCAGGTACCGATTGGTCTCGAGAACCAATTTGAGCACTTGATCCTTTGTACGCAGGATTTTGAACCACAAAAGTCTTGTCGTAACGCTCCCATCTAGAAAGTCAGATTGATCGCGAAGTGCTTTGGAAGCACTCACATAATAATACACTCTATGAGAGCTTTGGGTCTGGTGCTGTTGTGCAAGAAGTCAACTGGACTTGCCCGCCCCTTCAAAGCATGCCAGTCTTCAAGAGCGATGTCGCTGCACGCTTGGTTGACGCTTGCACGAATGATAGGGTGCGTTTTGTGCAAAGCCCAGTGACGAAGTGTCGGTTCAGCTAAAATCCATTAGCCACCTCTTTCTCGGTTGTTAATTCGTGAACACGTACACTCCAAGCCCTTGGTCAACTGCAAATACTTAGATTCAGTCTGAGCATCCAAAAGAGCCATCATCCGGCGATATCTTGACGCCGGGCCTTGACCTGAGTCTGAGTCACAGAGTGCCTTGGCCGCACGTTCGAAGTGCTCTGGGAAAAAGCGAATGCAGTTTCTAGCTTGCCAGCGCCAAGACCGTCCTTGAACATCAACGTACTTCGAAAGATACGTGCAGAATCCTAGTCGGTTAGAAAGAGCTCGCGTTGCTCACTTGCAGGGTACACTCACCAATCATGCTTTCCCAGTTCTCATCGACTGTAATACCGATGAAACCATCACCATGAAGATGCTTCCAACGTAACTCGACGCCAAGCTCCTCTTCGAATAGCTGAAATACCAATTCGTATATGAAAGTATACATCTGAGCAGACCTGTTATTTAGGAAGACACGGGCAAGTGGAAGGACTAATACTGATTAGCAGTGAGCCTGAATCGGATTAGGAGCAAGTACCATCTTGAGTGGTTGGACTCAAACAACTCAAGGCAAGTTCTGTTTCTTCAACTCCATCTTCATGCCTGTCATATGTTTCGATTTGAAAGGAAGTAATGCTTGCATGCTTGAGTAGCTGAAGTTGTTCCTTGTGGAAACAAATCGCAATGAATCGCTCGCCGTCATCGTTCAGATATTGAATGTACTATCCCGTCAGGCCTACTCCGAGATCACGTTATTGACTGTGGATGACTTACTGAAGGCGAATTCTCTGTTGATGTCCGAAGTCGCTTAATCGCCAACTCCATCCGCGAAACTGCATTTGGGTCTTGGAATGCTCGCTGCTTATTCAAGATTACCTGAACAGGGTTCATGCAGCTCAAGCACTCATGTATTTCCGCGATCGGCCTCTTGTTATAGCTCTTTATGAATGATTGAAGCTCCGGCGTTGTAAGGAATGGTCCTGTATGTGATCAGTGGTTGTATCCGCTTTGAGTCGCAATCAGTTACTTAAAAAACGGGTTTCCTTTCCCACTCGATAGAGTATTTCCATCAGTTCACTTCCTACGTCGAGGGATGTCTTGGATGGAGGAGGAGGCGGGTGGGTATGCTTTCCATGTGACGTAAATGCAAGGGTCTGCAACGAGTCGTTTTCGGGAATGAAGAAAGTCCAGGTGACTTGACAATCCTGCTGGATTATCTTTCCACGTTTACTCCTGTGATTAACGCCTAATGTTTGTTAGTAAAGACAGACCAAGAAAAGTACGTTGTAGGGTTCTCAGTGTTGGTCAGCGTACCGCACAAGGGCTTCCGTCTTCGGTTGGAATCGGCCACATAGCAGGTCTCATCCTGCAGAGGATCGCTGCCTTCTACTGTCTGGTCGTTTCGAAAGCCTCGACTTATGAACTCGTTTTGAGCTGCAGACATTTCGCTCAGCATTGCGGCTGAAACTTTGAAATGGTGCCATTTATCCCCCAGAAATTCACAAGCCTTTCCGCCCGTACACTTATACGTCACCCGCATGCATGGATTCTCGCCTAACAAATCGGACGATGCGTGCTTCGGCGGGGTCCTCCGTTGACAGGTGTATTGCAACTAAAACACTTCAGCATAAGACTTCCGAGTAGTCGCAGGACTGACGTACCGTTGTCCAAGGCTTCGCACGTTCCAGCAGTGTAAGGCCCTCGAGTGGAATGACGTATGCGATGCCTTGAAGAGAGCTTTCCGGGTACTCTGGGATCTGCGGTGTTCGAACAATAGCATCTACAGAGAGGACATGCGGAATGTACTCCTGCGATTCGGGGTCCTTGACACTCCACTCTGAGACACGAGTAGGCTCAGTGGGGTTGTTAGTCTGTTCTTCAGATTCCGCGAGAGGGAGTCGCTAGTATAATTGAGCGTTAGTGAATGCGGAACGACTTTTGAGGGACTGGAAGTTGCAGTCCAAGTGGTTCGACTTGCCCGTCCTACTGGTAACTGCCCATGAAGCCTAGCAAACTCAGCTTCACCTTCAATGGTGGCATCGAAGCCAGGGCCCAAAATGGACGACCAAAGAGGTGAATATTCAAAATATTCGATACCCAGTTCTGAGTTGCTGGGATCGACCCCTGACCAAAGCGGCACGGAAGGACTTTCCCATAAGGGGGTCATGGCAGAGTAAGACACAACCCTATTGAAGACGAAGAAAGCCAAACGTGAGGGGTGGTTTTGAGACCAAGAAGTGTAAAAGAATTCCAGAATCAATTATGAATGCATTCTCCAGATGGTACCTTCTGGTATCCAGATCAAGTATTGGAAGGATTAAGTTGACAATACGCATCAGAGCGTTGCGTCAGTTTGATATACCTTATAGCTCTCTGTTAAGCGAGCCAATTAAATAGGCTACTTTGAGGTGACTGTTACCTAACCTAAAGGGTAGATTACCTGGGGGCCAACTAATTATAATGACTAGCTTAGGGGCCCATATCTAATCTTTTCTAATTTCGACTTCTGGGTTAGCTCGACGCCTGTCACAACGCCAGAAACAACACATCATCAAGGAAGGATGTGCAACTTTTTCAGGATTACAGAGTAGCTGGGAGTCAAAAATGAAAGGCTAAAGCTTACAGCTAGGTGTATAACGTAGGTACTTCTCTCCTCTCAGCCATATGGAAAATGGAGATTAATCGGGGGAACCAATATGTAGGCAATCAAATGGAGATCAAACTCGTTGGGAATCTCACCTGGGCTCGCCTAGTTGCCTCGAATGAATTCCTGAACCGCGCTCGATGGTCCGTTGCGAACGTGCTTATGCACGGTATGGTCCAACAGACTATGTCGCCGCCACTTGCATCCTTTACCCGTGCATCAAATACTACTCTGCCAAGGTCGAGAGCGGAACATTCTCCGAGAGAGTAGTCTGAGATATTCTTCTACGTCAACAAAGGCCGGAGCCGCTCTGGACGTCCTCAACCCAAGACTCGCGGTTCTATCACTGGAAAGGCGACCAGCAGCCATGCTGGGTCAACGAAACGCTGTATACATCGTTGAACATTTCCGACGCAGATCTGGGACCAAACTCCACGGCCGAAGCCCAGTTTCATACCAGAGACTGAGCTGCGAGCGGATTATATCAACATTACAGCGCCGCTCGAATGCGTTGCTGAAATTCCAGAGACGCTTCTTCGTGTCATCGCGCATGACAACTGAAATACGAAAGTCCGGCAGAGGAGTCTGGTAAGAGGCAAACGCCCAAGTGAAGGGAGAAGTATAGGAGAATTGGTCATGCATTCACATTTCGTGGAAGCTGTTCACTCTTCCAGCCGCAATGTTCGTCTTGTGCGCTCTCCTACTTCTATGGACTATATTCAAAGATGTGGTCTCGAAGAATGATGTCATACGGAAAGCTTCGGTACTTCCTTTTATGCTCAAGGACCACCCGGGATTAGAAAGAATGGGGCTGAAGGGTGTGGAAGGACTCGCAAGTGGCCTCGAGGTAAAAATGCAGCGATGATGATTTTATTCCAGGGAATTAACGCACTGGACATGGATTGAATATACCAGCAATTCTACTCGTTGCAGTAACAATGCGGTCTATTCACAGGTGATGGAAGCGGAGAAGGAGAGCAGCCAGAGCTGACTTGGCAGGAGACGCATGAGCTACTGCTGTAAAGGCTTTGTGAAGGCCCTTAGACTTTATCACGTCCAACTTATATCTCTCCATCAATCCTAAAGGCGGCCTGGCTTATTTAAGAGGTATTTCTAAATTTACAAAGGTTACTCCAGGCAGGACATCGGCACGTACTCAAAGTCTTGCATCGTGAGGAAACTGGGGGTCAATGAACAGCTACTGCTGTTCAGAGCTCGGAACAGATTTACGAAATGGCCGACGGGTTGGTGATTAGCCCTTGACAGCCAAGGCACAACACGAATACACGTGTAGACAAGGAAGCTAAGGCTTAGCAGATGTGGATATGAGCAGAGATTTAAGCAAATTTGCGCAATGGTCTTGTCTTCTCAAACGATCTATACCAGATCTAGTACAGTTTTGGCCTACTCTTACGATGTAATGGAACTTGGCCTGAGTTGCGTCCGTCAACTCAGCAACGGGAACCTAATTAGTTATCACACAAACGGCAAGACTGCAGTAGGACATTCAACCCAAGTTCTTCACATGTACGGGGGGTACTACATGCGCCATGATACTCGTTACTTAGTTCGTGATGTACGCTGCATGTCTGCGGCGTGGACGAGATGGGGCGGAGCTGGGAGCTCTGGACCTCGCCGCCGGCGCCGTGATCCCGGTTCATTTACAAGGGGGCAGATGGACCATGTAGACTGGATGTAACGTCGTTGGCGTCTATAACTTTTATTGTTGTCAATGCATCGTCAGCGGGCCTTGGCAATCGACAGCCCCCATAAAGCTTATGAATCTACAATTGGATCCCCAGATCATACTACCGTTCATCTTCCCCTCCTCATTCTCCACCACCTGACGAACTCCTTACAAATAATCCAGCTTCTATTTGTCTTACCAAGATTAAGCAAGATGCCCAAGCAAGAAATCATCGAGCTACATCCTACGGGGTGGGAGTCCGACCCGGCAGACGAATACTTCATGCTGTCCACTCTGGACTACTGCGTCGCACAGGTCTACACCAACTACGCCCTCTTCTTCAAGCTCTCGGAGGGCGAGCAACCCAGGACCATCCCCGTTCTCAAGCGAGCTCTAGAAGTCACATTGAGCCAGTGTCGCCAGCTGTGCGGTATTGTTGACAAGCACCCGGACGGTCGGCTGTGCTCCCACAAGAAGAGAGAGAGCACCGTCCAGTTTCACGTGCAATGGCTCACCGGCCCCGAAGATGAGGGCAAATACCCGTCCTTCGACGAGCTCGAGAAGCATCACTTCGTCTCTCAGGCCCTGGGCGACATGGACACATGGTGCGTGCCTCCCATGACGTACGGCGAGAAGCCCGAGGCCCAGCCGGGAAATAACCCCAAGATGGCCGCCTTCAAGGCCAGCTTCATCCGCGGCGGGTTGGTGTTGATGATGCACCACCACCACTACGGCAACGACATCATGGGCTGGGCCGGCGAGCTGCACCAGCTGGCCGAGAACTGCGCCGCCATTTGGGAGTCTCCGGAAGCCCCGGACTTTCCGCCCTGGGACCCGGCTTGTCTCGATCGGTCGCGGATCAGCAAGCCGGAGGTCCCCGCGGATCAGCAAGTTGACGGGCCCGTGCCGCCCTTACGTCACGCTGATCACAAGGTTGGCCAATGGCTCCTGTTCCACCTGCCCAAGAGTAAGACGGCCGAGCTGAAGAAGCTGGCGAGTCCCGAGGACGGGAGTTACTGGATCTCAAGTTATGATGCGTACACCGCCTTTATCTGGCGGATGCTGTCGAAACACCGAGCTAGGCTGTTTAAGCCGGATCTCAAGCAGAAGCTTCTCTGGGGCGAGGCGGTTGATATGCGCAGGCGCTTCCATGACCCGCCAGTGGCACCGCGCATGCAAGGGAATGTTGTTTATGTGGCTTTGAGTGAGCAGAGCGCCGTGCCTCGACTCACTGCTGAAGAGGTCATCTCAGAACTACCACTGTCGAAGCTTGCCTGGTAGGATTACTCCTTATCTGTCATCTGCCCCTTGCCATCCCCCCCCCGTGCAACTTCCTCTTTGTCCAAAACTCCCTCCATGCCCTACCCATCTCAGCATCCTCTAACAACTCCGTAGGTACATCCGCCAACTCACCAATGGCGTCACCCAAGAAAGCCTAGACGCCATGCTCACCGCCATTGCCCCCATCCGAGACAAGACCACTCTGTTCCTCCGCACTGACAGCTTCCCACCTATGAGTAACTTCACCACTGAGTGGCGAGACACACGTCCATGCGAGGCCGACTTTGGTTTTGCCAAGCCGCACGCCTTCCGCTTCCCCTTCGATACTGTCACGGCTGGTCTGACAGTTGTCTATCCAGTCCGAACAAATAGCGCCCCTGCTGGCGACGACGAGGGCAACGAGTTCAGCATTGGCTTCGAAAAGGAGATTGCAAAGGATCTGATTGAAGATCCCGAGTGGAATAAGTATTTCGAGTGTAGAGGTGTTGACGCTGAGGAGAAAGGAAATGGGGCAGCGCCATTACCCCTGGTCTAGTTGGTTGGGGTATGTGGTAGAGTATAGCTTTCCTAGAAACGGGGAGAATAAACACTGGACTACGGAATGGACGAGGTCTAAGTTCTCATTTTCTCTCATGCGCTAGGCGTACGACATCGGTGGACCAAGCTCTTGAATCTCATAATTAGATAAAACAATTAATTGGTGAATGCGTCAGTGCTTCCAGGTGGCTGGCGTGGCAGGAGTTCTTGCCGGGTATTTCTAACTCAGAAGGAACACCTTATCACTGCATTGATTTATACCCAGCCCCTTGTTCCGCTTCTTTCTGTTGTTCTGCGCTTCAGTATAAAAGGACTTTCTTGACCCCGTGCTATCGAGCGGATGACGTGATCGTCTGGGGCCCGTTGACGGTGGTGTTGATGATGCCACGGAAGATCCAATTTCAACCACGTTTCGTGGAGTCTCCATCGCAGTTTCGGACGTCGACGGCAGCAACGGGGATCAAGTCGGGCAATGACTGGAGAAGAACCTTTCGGAAACAGCCCGCATGTCACCCAAGCAGCCCTGATCATGGCTCACTCCAGGCCGACGTCACGCGCCCTTTGGATGTGAGCCATCAAGTCGAATCTCTTGTGTTTCTTTGTAGCCTTCAGAAACCTTGCAACGTATGAGAGCCTTGTGCCATTCCTTGTAAGCCTTGAACAAATTCAGATCAAGAGGCTGCAGACATTCGATCGGATTCGGAAGCAGGCGCAACAGCTCAATGTTGTGTCGACTACAAAAGAAGAAGATTTCGGCTGTGAAGTGACTTTCGGAGCCATCCAGGAAAAGCAGATGTTCCTGTTGAGGGTCTTCTGGCCGAGTGGGCTTCTCGAAATGCTCAATCCATTCCGTCGCAAGAACGGCGCTGATGTGGTCATTGACGGTCGCAGCAATGAGAGTATCCCTACGGACTTCCTCATTCAGCAAATCAATCTCAAGTTCGACATTCGGCATGACGAATAATGGTGGAATTGCGACACCAGTAGCTGAAACGGCGCCCAAAATGGTCATATAGACAGTCTTCTCTTTGTCTGTCGGAGTGTGTTTGTCAACCTTATAGAACGTCCAGTGGAATACGTCTTCTTCGAATGTGTCTTCGATATATCCCACCACAAATGGATTCTCGCAAACGGCCCAGACATTCCCAGGATCAATTCTAAGATCCTTGATGAATTTCTTCTAGGCTCGAAAGAACTTTTTTGTGCGCCGTCTTCTAGCAGCGTGCGTCTGAAATCTCGTGGATCTGACCTCCTGCCATGGAAATGGTTCCGCCATCGCTTCGTGAAGACCTTTACCCAACTCAGCGAGATATTGGCCGTGTGACCCGTCTTCGCAGCTGACTTATAGTAACCTTCAGAATAGAGCTCTGCTGCACAGACTGTGCATCTTTCAAGCGACTCCTGAGTGACTCGCACACAGATTGGCTTCTGAGTCTCGGGATTGATCCATTTCTGAACTGCGGAAGGAGATTCCTCCTTGCTTTCCAATGGGAAGGATGGGTCAAGCAGCGCTGGAGGATCCATGATGCTGATACGGCTGTTGATGATGATTGAACGCGTTAAGTGTCGACCCAAACAGGGATGCCATGAAGCACTTGAGTATACGGGGCTGCCCCGAGTTTCAACTACGCGGATCCAGAATCGTGATAGTGACTAAACGAGTATGTGAGCAAGTGATATACCGCCATAAGCCTAAGGGCATTCGTGCAGATGGACTCCGGGCTTGCGAACTTGAGGGATGAGAGCGACACGGTGGATCACGGCACAACCAAAGATAAGTCTTTTGAAGAGGTGAATTGTTACCTTTGTTGTATTTTTGAAAATGAAGAACAGTCAACACTGTTACGTTACGTAGCCACCTAAATAAGGTAGCTGTAGCGTCTCGTGCCAAATCGCCTGAGTACAGCGCTATCCTACACCGACCGTTATTTAGATGAAAATCAATAGCACAAGTTCAACACTATTGATAACATCCATTATAGTAGCCTATATCATAAAATTTACGAGGAGCTCATAACTCTTGCTAAAACTTATAAAGTGAGACCTGGTCCAACACTAAGGTACTCTCAGCTCCCAAGCCTCCAAATCACCATGTTGAAATGGGCTCGCTCATCGAAGAATACTAAGTCGAAAGCTGTATTCAAATGGATCAAACTAGCTGAGAAAATTTCTTCGTTCAATGGCAAACGTTTGCTGGAACGGAAGCGTCGGAACCAACCGCAACGTCTGTTGCAACTTCAGCGTTCTCTTCGTCGCCTAGATATCCATACCTCCTTCCTTCAGAAACTAGTAAGAGGAATAATATCTGCCCGGCTTGTATGTTAGAATTAGGGCATTTCATGACAATGAACATTCCTAGTCTCTGACAATAATCGCCTGGTTGCGTTAACTGGTACCCCGACAAAGCTTGGTCTCTTAGCAACCCCAGAGCGTTAGAATAGTAATGATCGCCTCGGCCTCTTCCGTCTCCTGGTGTATAAAACAAACAGAAAAGCCGTGGCGGGTGCTGATTTGTTCTTGCGATGCTGAGGGAGATGTACATGCAGGTTTGCCTGCTACGTCTCCCAGTTTCAGGGCGAATCGAAGTGACCCAAGCTTGTTCTAAGGCAACTCCAACGGCAGTATCAAGGGACTATTCCTCCATTTTTACCATGATATAGGGTGTAAACCGGGAAACATTAGTACGGAACTGCAGCCCTTCCAGTAGACTCATTGACATTGAAAACAGAAAGACGGGGATGTGCTGTGGATTATACCGCAGTTGTTCATTAAAGACGCACCACGAATCATTTGTGTTCTTGAACAGGAGCGGCCTCAATCGCAAGGGACCGGTTGAGTTTCTCGATATGGTGACTGGTCTCGGGTGGTTTCGATTACGCGACGCGTAGACTACATTGCCTCTCATCTCACTGCTAGCTAGAATACACGTAATTTTTTCTTTTTTTGGCGAGATCCTTTGACGAGGTGAGGATCAGGACTAGCTTTTAGGACAACGAAAAACGTGCCCAACCCATAATATGAAAATAGCGGGGGTAGTCGGATGGAAAGACCAACGTTGGTCATCGAATATGTAGAGACCTCATCGTTTGTGGAGTGATTTCCTTTGCGCATAAATATTCCCGCATCCTTGAACTGGATGGGCGAAGGTGTAAGAAGACTTGACTAGTCACTAGGAATATCATATGTCTACGTCTAGTAGAAAATGGTGTGGTCGTTTGTAGTCTTGATAATCTCTTCTTGAAGACGCATAAAAAGCCTTGGTACTTTCTTCATAAAGTAAGGGCATGTTGATGCCAAATATTCCGAGAATATAGTATGCCATGTCTTCAATGCGTGTCGTGGATCTGTTAGCAAGCCACGACGTCTTTTCCGCGATACAAGTGCTCTTGATGTTGCCCCGGTAAGCCAAGCACACTCTATCAATATCTGTGAAATTGCTGATGAAGCCAACCATATACTCGTCTTTCTGACCAATCGTAGTCCAGTAAGCGGCATCGAATGTGAACATGGAGTTGATTCCCTCGGTCAGCTCAGCCGAGCTGGCTCTGTCGATGCAATTGTTATCGACCCAAATCCATCGGAGGCCTTCATATAAGGCTTGCTGACAGGCACCGTGGATCTTGGCATACCCTGCTTTCTTTGCTGCCGTGTTGAGGTCCTTCTAGTCTTGAAAGGTAACTTCCTGGTCCCCCCACGTGTGGGATAGAATCGCGTAAGCTGGGATAGAATCGCCATAGAACTCGTGAAGCAGCAACGTGGTGGTATTGATGAGTCGCATGGTGCATGAAATAGCTGACGAGAAGCGTTTCAAATTTCAAGGCGTTTGACTACCTTGAATGACCGCATAAGCTGAATGATGAAGGGGTCGTGCGTGGTTGAAGTTGAGTCTGACGCTCTCCATATTCAGAGGATGACATGGCAGTTTCAATCGTTTATTACGATAGTTACAACGGTACCTGGGTTGAACGCTGAAAGGAAACTCAAGAGAATGCATTAACGAGCCGCATCGTAATTGGTCTGTTCTGCTATATGGCTTGTGTGCTCGGTATCATCACCCCTTATCTGGATGATTGACGCCTGAAGGCGAAAAAAGCGGCTTCTCCCTTCGCTGGGCGCGCCACTCATTCGTGAAGCGAAGAAGGCCCCAACATCCAGTAAGAGCCCAGCCCCAGGTTTCTACAAATGATTCTGTCACGGGTGCTGCTGAGGCGTTGGCTCGATGAGAACCCGGTGGATTAAACGGCGACAGAGCATCGTTATCCATATGCTCGGACGAGAGACCCAAGATGTCCACGTTGGCCAGCAAAGCTCGGATAAAGTTGAATTGGAATAAAATAGGCAAGACTGTAAGTGGGGAAGAGCGCGTGACGTTGGGCTGATGCGCCAATGCCTCGAAGCGTTGGAGGATGATCCGATTGTCCTCTAATTCAGCCTCGGGCCTATTGAACCTCCTCACAGCGAAAGTGACGATTCTGCAAAAACATTCACATGGTACACGGCTATTGACGTCGGTCGATGGTATCAAGTTACCTTGCCCTGCCTTCCGTCTGGTCGCATCAACTACGCCGTCATAGAGACAGCGGATGGTGTTGCCGGTGACGGAAACAAGCCGTTCTCTTTGACTGACTCGCGAGATATCGGAAAATACGTAGCCCGTATTATTTCGGACCCTCGGACCCTGAACCGCATGGTTTTTGCATTCAACGAAGTCCTCACCCACAACGAGATCTATGATCTGATGGAACGTCTTGGTGGTGAAAAGCTTGAGCGCAAATATGTAAGTTCCCTCGGTTGATTTACTGCGACAAAAAATTCTGACCATGTGGCAGGTTCCTGCTGAGGCTATTCAGGCCAGCATTGCTGAGATAGAGACTCCGAAGCCAGCTCCTGATTCCCTTGAGTTCATAACGCTAGCTTCATACCAGTATTGGTACTCCTGCGGTGTCCGTGGCAACAACACTTCTGAGAATGCCCAGTATCTGGGGTATCTCCTCGCCAAGGACTTGTATCCCGACCTGGAGGTTATCAGCCTGGCTACGTACACGCAGCAAGTAATCGATGGGAAGAGAAGGAGAGCGTATGAGCACCTCAAAGATCTGCCGGCAGCAAGGGCTGAGTCGGCAACAAAGGCATAGAGGTATTACGGTTAACCTATGCAATTCTGCATTTGCTCACTGGTACCATAACTGCAGGCTCTACGATCACAACCTCACTAGATAGAAGTTAGAAATGCTGTCGATTACATTTCGATAGAAAACTCATTTCCTTTTGAGATTAACTACTTGGCACGATTGAAACATGATGATCAAGGCTATATCCTGAATCGCAAGATGTGCAGTGAGGCTGTATTTAGTTTTTATGAAGAAGGTCTGTCTACACATACATGCGAAAAGGCGCTCGAGGCAGTTGGGTGGTATGGTTTAGTTGATATTTGCCTTGAACCGTGGACAGCTACAGTGGGATGAAAAATGTAACGACACACTTAAGTGTAAGAAAGTCGTGGTAGCGTGCCCGATCCACAACAGATCAATCCAGCCGTACAGCCACAAAGATTAACCAATTCAAGTAAGCTGCGTTACTAAATCGCGCTACACAACAGGTTATGAGGAGTCGGGACCTCGCGGCACACAGCGGCAAGCCCGTAAAAGACCCGCGGCCAGCTCCTTACGTTGGATCCCCTAGGTCGGGGATATCATCATCGCGGTATGTTCTGAAATCGCCTGTAAAAGTCAGTATAGGCATAAGACTAACATATAAACTACATATACTTACCATAGTGCCGGCTAAAGTCAGAGGAAACAGGGGCCATGAAGGCCAGCAGGATCTCCTAGTTAGAGACAGCCGCTAGACATATTATTAGCATATGCTGAACGTATAAGCAGCATTTATCAGCATAGAGGCATACCGCTTATATACTCTATCGTGGGCGTGATGTATGCATATAGAGAAGAAAAAAACAAGGTGGGAATTTGTGCGGCAGAAGGTCGACATATACGGGAATACCCTGCCTCAATTACAAGGATTGGCCAATCATATTGGGCACCGCGTGCAAATAGAGGTTTGCCCGTTGAATCACCTTCTGCGCTGAGGATTCCGGTAACTGGCTGCCCTAGCGTGAATGTGTTGTACCCAAGCTTCTCCTTGGACCATTTGCACCTTGGAAAAAGAGGTGAGAAGCTGGGACGAAAATTCGAGTCACCAGTTATGTATAAAACGTTTTGGGTTTGGTCGTATGGCGAATAGCCTTATCCTCAACAAGGCCCAGACCACAACATCTAAACATGCTTCGACATTTCTTTCATTCGAGTACCCTGGCTGGCTTCACAGAATTCTACACCGGGATCATTTCTTGTCCATGGTTGTACGTAATTCCGAGACCCATTGAAAGGCGAGTCTAGAGGATGTAGAACTTGAGAGTGGCATTTGCAATTGGCTGACGCTCCATCACGTTGTGCTCTATATGGAGGTTCAAGTCTTGCAATCCGTCCTGGGATGTGGTCACAATACTTGTGCTGCTCGCATATAAGAAAACTTCGTTCTGTAGAGAGAATACCGATCTTATACCCCGTCATCGAGCCTCGAAGCCAACGTCGGCGACTGGCCAGCTCGTAGCATGGAAGCCAATGAGGGCTAGCAAGCCGAGGTATTAATGCTCGAGACCAGTGATTACGCAGACATTCAGTAGAAGAGCCCGCGGAGTAATGTATCGGCCGACGCGTATGTGCGCTGTATATATATAGATGGCCATATCCACGACCTCATCTGTTTGAGCTGCTGTTGCTTCGCGTGCTAGGCAGGTCCAGTATTCATGGGGGGATCAGTGCCCTGTCAAGTCTTGGTTCGCCTTGGAGGAGATTTAATGTCTCATTCTCTTGCTCGTAGTTCCGGAATACTTAGTGACTAGATCGAGAACAGAATAATCTCGTCGGACTGAAGGAGAGGAGGACAGAGTTCCAGCGCATCGACCACGTTGCCGCCTTTTCCACTATTTCGTATAGAAAGATCTGCTCCCCGACGAGGGCCTTTGACACAGGGCAAGCAGTAACCCCAGGAGGGAAAGGACATATGAGGGCAGAGATATGTGAACATAACCTTCGGCGGTGAGTACAATAATAAATTTCTCCAGAGGTTTTCTTCTTCAGCTTCTCACATCCCACAGTGTGAGCACTGCGTGGAGTATCTGCCAGTCAGATAATGGAGTGCTGGGGTTACCACACACGCAGGTATTCCCATGCTGTCTCGTTGGATATATACGATGATGTGCGAATAGGCAGTCGTCTGTGGCGGGCAAAGTCGCGATCGGCAAGATCCTCCCATGGTCGGTGACTTGGAGTCTGGTATATGTTGTTGCCGCACCAAGGGGCGTCACTGCAATGATGGCCACCTTGAGTGAAGTAACTGTTTCACTTTGTCGTCTGGCCTGCTGATCATAGCGTGTTGTCGAGCAGGGCTCTGTTATTGGCAAACCGCAGGGTAGGCAGACAAATACGCCGCTAATCAATTGGGGAGCCAAAGAAGAAGCATCAGCGGAAGGCAATATCCGAGATGCTGCTGTGTCTCTCATTTTATCCAAGGCGATGGCCGAGCCCTTCTCTCCTTCGAAACGAGCAGCTTGTATCCAGTATGGTCAGCAGTTAACCCTGGAGTTTGCAGGATCCGGCGATTTTTGTTCACCGTTGTTCGTCAACAGTCCTAATTCATATACGTCCAAGACAGTTGAGTGGAGCTCAACCAGAACGTCGCATGTATCAAGATCAAGTCATCTAGACCCAATCGCCATGGGCTGGCCTTGGTCCTGAAGCCCTGGTTTCAGCTCTTGTGTCCCTCTGTGGGGGAGGAGGGGGTTGTGATGTGCTGGGCGATCTCCGGCCGCCGCATCATAGGACGCGCCATCGCCATGTAAAAGCGGCCCTCGGCGATCACGTTCAGAGCGTGCTTTTCCATGTTCCTGGCTTCAACCAGCCCGTCATAAGAGTATCTCCAGCTGGGCAGTCCGGAATCTTCGATGTCCACTTTAATATATGTGGCCCGGGCGGGGAGGGCTCTTTTTGGAGACGCTGAACCGACATGATGAAGGATCGGGCAGAGCCAGACATATCATTCGCGGGCGATTTTTCGAGGAAGATCACGTCTTGTGGAGAGTTTCCACTAGAGTTGCGATGAGTATATAGATGAATGCCTAAAAGGAGGCGAGAAGGGAAGGGATAGAAGGACAAAACGTTGAGGCGCCCAGCCCCGGCGGTGGACTGTCGTGACCTATAGTTTATATGGACTGAAAGGTAAGGTTATGGGGAAGATATAGAGAGACTCAAAAGACTGGACGAAGGATGTGGCAGGTTTAAATAGTTTTCCAAGGAGCCATGGAATCAGTGTTGTCTACAAGATGATGATGATTTCACGCAAATGAGATTCTGTTGCTAGAAACGATGGCCAATGTTAAACTTGACAACCGACTATGTGTTTCATCTTCGGTTCAAGCAGTGACGTGTACCCGATTACGTGTCGCGGATGCCAAGGACAACACCGAATAAGGACGTCTGCAATCATCGCATCATACGCAACCAGTGTGCTGCGCAGGTCAGACAAAGCTTTGCTGAAATCGTCACACAAGTCCCTGTCGGGGTGTCATGACATCTCTGACGAGCATGCCGCGATTGGTCATTGTTTGGGCGCGTGCTTGCTTAGTGGTTTATGTGTTGCGCCCGTACTGGTGTCTCGAGAAGCGAAAAGGAGTCATCGTCTTGATGCGCTCTTTGTGTTCCGGTCGCATGAAGCGACTGGCAATTTAGTTTTAGGAAAGCTTGGGTTTGGTCGGCAAGAAATATGACGAGGACAGCAAATATAGAGAAATCCAGCTCCCTTTCGGCGCGGATTCTGTCTCCTACCCAACACACAAATTTCCAAGGTGCTACGGGCAACCTCTGAACTCGCCGAGCCGATAATGAGTGCAACACATGCGTGGACGTTCAGTCACAGTTTCGCATTACCTTAACATCTTTAAGGGCGCTACGCACGTCTGGAAAAATTAAACCATACTACTTATTACGGATACTAACTCTATAACCTAAAGAGAAGTATAGATATAAAGAGTAATAGCTAGTGGAATATAGGTATAGCTATAGGCTATAGGTATATCGATATAGAGCAGTGATCTTATAATTAGATTTAGGTAGGTAAAAGAAACATAATTCCCTCTATCTATCTCTCTAGTAACCTCCTTATTTTATCCCTTTCCTGGATAATCCTCGGGAAATCTCACGGAAGAATAGTTCCTCCATTTCCCTGGGATTTCCCACGGAAGAGATGCCTGGGAAATCCCGGTCTTTTCTGAGCAGGAGTCCCAGGAACTTCCATCTAGGTACCCTAGAGCAAATCTATAACAATTGCCCCCCTATAGGGAAAAAGCGCACTGTCTATAGTGCGGCTTAGGGAAGGGGAGGTTAGGACGGACTAAAAGGGAATGGAAGGCAGTAGGGTGTTGATAAAGGATGGGACAGACTGGAACAGAATGAAAGACAGTGGAATGTAAACAAAAGAGATGAGATAATGATTCCTGTCACCATATCATATAGACGAAGAAACTACAACAACATAGCCAAACGCACTTGCGCGGCCCTTTCCATTGATCCTTCTTGCATCCCCGTTATTCTTCCGCCACCATTGTCCCAGTGTCGAGGCGTCTCCTTCTGTACCTAGGCCTCGTCCACCAGGTTGCGATTAAGTCGGTCCCAAATGTAGTTCGAGGCCTTGGCCGCCGCGATCTCGTTCGTGTTGCACTCACCTTCTCCGGTAACGGGGGGGTGAGTCGGAGCCAACGGGCCTGGTTTGTCCACAACGGTAGCGCGGATGGCGACTGGTTCCCCGTCTCTATATTCGGGAGCGTGGTGGTTCGGCCGCTGCACCTCCGTCGTGCTGTTCCGTGAGTTCTAGCTCCACTTTCGAAGTCCTCTACCCTATACCCTGACTCCCCGTTAATACTGTGCTTCTAAATTAGCGCGGGCTGTACTCTGTAGGGCATCGCGTCGTAGCTGTGACGGTGCTATGGCTATAGTGAGCTGCACTACAATCAGCGCTCCCCGCAACTGTATTGTCAGAAGAGTCGCGGCTGTAGCGAACTGAGGACCTTGCGTTGGGTTTACTGTCACGACCTTTCATTTATGTCTGTCCGTCTGAATTAATTCTCCGACTTGTATGATCCTACTTGGACGGCAAGTATCCATTTCGCTCTCGAAATGGTCCATCTCACCTCTCTGAGGTGTTCCAGCCCCCACGTCTACTTAGAGCTGACAAGCCTTCTAACGTTCCATCGACCTCCTTCATTCCGTAGATCCAAGAATCATGATTGGGATATAAAAGATGCATCCTAATTAAGGGTTGCTGCAGCCGCCTATTCTAAGCACCTTGGAGAAACCCGATAACCGCGACACCATCCAACTGTCTATCTAACGTACCCTAGTTTCGATTTAAGTGCGGGCTTTCAGAGGAGAATGTCATTTGCAGCATGCTACCCTCTAAAAAGCAGTTGGACAGCACCGTGTGTGTGTTAATTCTCTACCTCTGTCTCTGGTTACCATAGTATCTGTCCCTTAACAGCCGTATTCTTACTATGATCTTGTATCATCCTCCATTCCATCTATAGCCCTTGTATCCCTTACAGCCAACCTTGTTGAACTACTCCTACTACGAACGCACACAAGAAGCCATAATGTTGGAGACGGACATAAAGAGACATTCTATACTTCCGTGAAGCAGAAATACTGGCGTGATCTGGTAGCGTCTCGTCGAAGCTCACCTCCTCAACCATGATAGTCGCCGGGAGCAAACCATCTGCGGGGTACATCTTCGTGCCGTCGGGCAAGGCCACCTGGGAGCGCATGGTGCGCCGGATGTGCATAATCTGGAAGATGCGTCTGACCACAAGGTGGGCTAGGTTTGATCCCCAATTCAAGGTGCGAGCGGCGAGATTGTAGAGGGCGCTGGATAGGATCCAGTATGAGGCCTGATCCTGGTCGTATTTCTCCGTCAACCCCAAGACTTGAGGGTTACGCTCCGTATAATTCTCCAAGAATATTCCAACACACATCTTGCCCTTGATGGTGTTGAAATCCTTATACAGATCATATTGGTCGTTATACATGAGTTCGATGCTGCCTATGTCCGCCGTTGGAGTCCAGTTGACTTCGATGGTTATCTAATTAAATCGATTGGGGCGATAAGATCCTAGGCAAACCGCCAACGCCAGAGTGAAGCACTGGACCCCGTGGTTGGAGTTGCTCATGGCTGTCGTAGTTCTCATCACTCGTGGCAGCTACCTCGATGGATGGAATTGTTCGGGTTATGCCTGGACACTTTATGCTACATCTGCTAACCTTCCAGTAGGAGTCACAATACTTCCGGGTCATTGACCCACTCCAAATCCTCCTCTGCCACCACTGCCGCTTTGCCCTGCCTATCCATGAAGCCGCCATCTCGAACCACTTAAGCCACTGCCATAACATCCATGGTGGTGGTGGTATCTTTAATGACACCCTCCAGATGGTCCCCAAACGTTGACAAAACGTTGACACTGAAATCCATGAGAACTTCACCGAGTTCAAGCAACACCTACGAAAACTCCAGTGTAAGGAAACAGTCATCGTTCAAGAAGCTCCATGGCTGCCGCCCCCCGTTTCAGGTTTCCGATGCACGGTCTGCAACATGCACTACGAAACGACGAAGGCCATCGGCCAGCATCACGCTCAACGCCATCCCCAGCTAGAACGTTGCTTCAGACGTGTGGAGTGCATTTAATACATTCCGCTGAGTAGCTTAGAAAAGCTCGCTTTCCCCGTCAATTGCAACACCCCTTCCGACACCTCATCCATGACAGCCGCCCACCTACCCTTTACCAAGGGCGTCGCCACCCAGGACTCTAACATTACCAACACCACCGACACTGGAGAGGTGAACCAGTTGGTGCAAGGGCTAGGGCGTTACCAATAAGCCTAAAAATACCATGGACACCCAGTATGGATCCTACCCATTAGACCCATTGGGTCCCAATGGGTAGCTAAATTTAATCATGGGTATCTAGAACTCTAGCGTGGGTAATCATTGTAGTTAATGGGTATCAATGGGTAATTAATGATAAAAGGAAATTATAATAAAGAAATTTTTGATAAGAGAGATAAGAAGAGTAAATAAAGAATTCTAGGAAGATAGAATTGCACTACTTAACTATATAATATAGAATAGTCAATAAGTAGAAGTAAAGGCTTATTGCTTAATTCGACCTTTAATCTCATGAGCACTTTGGTACATAAGAAAAGCATGTCGTTGCGGCGTAGGAGCCACATATGAGGGAGCAGGAAAACCAGGAGCCGTAGGACGAGACTACCTAGAGCTAGCATTGAGACAGGGAACCGGGCATCCGCCACCCCCTGAAGATCATCACTATGCAATCTTTAGCTTTTAGTGGATATTGGCGCAATTACGCAAGCCCACTCACTACCTCATATAGTGGAAGTTAGTCGGGCCGGGTCGTTGGAGCAAAATGGGCGTCGTCAGTGCAGGGAAAGCAGTCAATGAGGTGAAGTAACTTCCCAAGAAGCTGTAAATTGAATAAGGTAAAGGAGTGACGTGAAATACTAAACTCATCCCGAAAAGAAACCATTTTTCCAACCCCGTTCACACTGCCGAAGACAACTGTTTTTCCAATCAACCCTCAACTATACATTAGTCCTCATGATCCAAGGAAATGTCATGTCATGACCGTAAGCCCAATCTGTTAAAGAGCGTAAACTGTGAGTCTTCCAGGGAACTTTGGGGGAAAAGGAGCGTCGTTGTTCCCCAAATCCACCACCACCACCACCTCCTCCATAGAAGCCAGCGATCAGTAACGGCTGCGCTTACACTTGTTCTTGTAAGAGTCCCACTCTTGTCCCTTGGGGCAGCAGCACTCGTTGTACTCGCCCTTCCAGACCATGTTGCTCTTGCACTTGCACTGCTTGGAGTCGCTATGATATTCCATGTTCTTGTACTTGCACTCACAGGACTTATGCTTGCCCCAGTAGGAGTCCTTGCCGCACTCCTCCTGGCAGCCGTATCCGGTCCACTTCTGGCCGTAGGGGCAGTCGCAGGATCGCTTGCCGTGGTCGTAGACCTGGTCTCGCTTCTTGCAGACACAAGCGTTAGACTTCTTGTCCCATTGGGCGTCACGGCCGCAGTCATCCTGGCATCCGTAGCCAGTCCACTTCTTGCCGTAGGGGCAGTTGCACGATTGCTTGTCCTGGTCGTAAACCTGATCGCGCTTCTTGCAGACACAAGCGTTGGACTTCTTGTCCCAGTACGAGTCGCGGCCGCACTCCTTCTCGCATCCGTAGCCGGTCCACTTGTAGCCCTCGTTGCAGTCGCAGGTCTGGGTCTCGGAGTGGTAAACCTGGTCTCTCTTCTTGCACTTGCAGCCGTAGCTCTTGTTGTCCCAGTAAGCGTCGTAGCCGCAGCTGTGGCCACACTGCTTTCCGTCCCAGGTCTTGCCCTCGGGGCAGTGGCACTCCTTCTTCTGGTTGTCGTACAGCTGGCCATTATTCTTGCACCAGCATGACTTCTTGTCCTTGTTCCAGGAAGCGTAGTCGCCGCAGTCGTACTGGCATCCATAGTCGCCCCAAGTCTGGCCGTCGCGGCAGTAGCAACCCTTCTTGTCGGAATCGTAGACCTGGCCCTCCTTCTTGCACCAGCACGACTTCTTGTCCTTGTTCCAAGACGATTCACCGTAGCACTTCTCTTCGCAACCGTAGCCAGTCCACTCCTGTCCGTAGGGGCAATAGCAGCCCTTCTTCTCGCTGTTGTAGGATTGGCCTTCCTTCTTGCAATAACAGGACTTCTTGTCTTCGTTCCAGGAGGACTCGCCATAGCACTTCTCCTTGTTGTCGCAGCTATATCCGTTCCACTCCTTGCCGTAAGGACAGTAGCAACCCTTCTTGCCAGAATCGTAGACTTGACCCTCCTTATTACACCAGCACGACTTCTTCTCGTCATTCCAAGAAGACTCGCCGTAGCACTTTTCGGTTCCCTTGTTGTCGCAGCTGTATCCATTCCATTCCTTTCCGTATGGGCAGTAGCAGCCCTTCTTTCCGGAATCGTAGACTTGGCCTTCATTCTTACACCAGCATGACTTTTTCTCGTCGTTCCAAGAAGACTCGCCGTAACACTTCTCCTTGTTGTCACAGCTGTAACCGTTCCACTCCTTTCCGTAAGGGCAGTCGCAAGACTTCTTCTCGCTGTCGTAAGATTGACCGTCCTTCTTGCACTTGCAGCCCTTATTGCCGTAGTCCCAAGACGCGTACTCGCCACAGTCGTAGTCGCACTTCTTGCTCACGGAGTTCCAGTTCTGTCCCTCGGAACAGCGGCATGACTTGGTGGAGTCGTAGTAATCCTGGCCGTAGTTTTTGCAGCCGCATTTCTGCTTCTTCTCATCCCAGGTGGCATCGTTGCCGCAGTCGTGGTAGCCGTAATTGTAGCTACCACGAGCGGCGAGATTCGAGGCATCGTTATCCCTGGCCTCGACGCCAAACTCATCTGAAAGAGGGTTTGGAATCGCGGTGACCGAGGTCAGGGCGAAAAGAACGTTGACGGTAAAGTGTTTGAAAAACATGATGGCAACCTGAGAAGCCGAGAAGGGGAAAAAGCGAGAGTGGGGGATCGGTGCAAAAGATAAGGGGATGAGTGTTTGTCTAACACTGTCGAGCTATGATACTCGAGTGTCAGGTAGATCCCGTTGTCCCGGTTGTAGATGATGGAGAAAGTTGGGAAGGAAGGGTGAGATAGGAGATTATATAGACAACTGGATCAAGCATAACTGTTTGCGAAGGAACTGTTTCCTACTCGCGACAATGTCTCCGATAGACGATCCCCCGGCCCACAAATCGAGTCAACTCAAAGTTCGATAATGTGGTGGACTACTCCTTGCTCACGAACTTCTAGTCCAACCATAATGCCTCCGAGTCCATCCAGACCTGGCACAAGATGCAGCTCTCATCTCTGTCTTGGATTATTGAAGGACGTCGACCAGTATGACTGGTTGCTGACGATGAATAACTTTTGTCTAAGCATACGCCCCGGACGAGAAGAGCCCCAAGCGTAGTTCTCGATATAGAACATCATCAGTCTTGCTCAACCTTCAATATTCCGAGAGTTCAGGTGCCCCTCCCGTTCTTGCCGGATCAGACTTAGCATCCAATAGTTGCTCATCTTAATGCTTCCCGACGTTCCGAGGTGCAGGACTGATACCCGATCCCATGCGGACCATCGGCAACCAGGTCAAATCAGAAGTGACTATTCGGGCATGGCGCGTCCGGGATAATCACAGCGCACGGTGAATCCACAGGTCAGTGATGCAGGTATTGACGTATTGTAAACTATAAAACTTCAGTTGCGAGAAAGATACGGGAAAAATGGTCCAAACCCCAGCATCTCCTTTTACATCAATGAGGTCATCTCACCTGGTTTGGGCTGGGCTGGATGTGTTTTGTACCTTTTGTTTCGGTCTCTTCTTTTCGGAGCTGAATGTGGACATGAAGGGGAACGAGGTCAGAGACACAAAGCCACGCTCAGTTCTAGGTCGTCACGGAGGTGAGAAACTAGCAAGCTAAAGTTTTCATGTGGCAGGATTCTCAAGACAACTTGTTGAGCAGAAACCAGCCCAAGCCTTAACCTCTGAGATGCAATTACATAGACCATTGTCAGTGACCGTTCTCTCCATGCTTATCGCTTGTCAGTTTTTATTTTCTTGCCGAGATCCGGATCCCGACCTCCCGGAGATGCTCGATCCGATGCGCAACCAAGCTAAATCGTCACTATTATTACACCGGGCGCATCCGTCTCCCGCGTTGGCTCAGAAGCTTACCTTACCCTCCTTGTGGCGCTTCTCGAGTGCCGGCCGTTTCAGTACTCCGTAGCTGGTCCAGGGGCGACTAGATCCGTCGACGGGCAGAGACATTAGCCTTTGGGTAACGCCATGACACTAACTGACGGTACAGTGAGGCGATGCACAGGCTTCTATTCCGGAAGGCTTTCGGATGGATTCGATAGCTCTGTGTTTATTTGGCATATGATAGGCCCCGACGTGTAATGGCTGCGGAAAACACGGGCAAGCTCAGGCGTGGGAAATATTGCGGTAACGATGATGATGTTGTGACATCCGCGCACCTCGTATTCTGCGCCACTAATCCCGTCCGAGAAATCACTGACGCCCACGATGACCATATGCCGACCACACTGGCTGCAGCGGGATTGGGTGGATCGTGTTCCGGGACCTGAAGCTGGAGAGGCGTCTAAGTTGCCCCACGAGCAAGACAGATATATTACTAAACAAGGCAATCACCCCTTGCAATGTTAGTCAAAGAAACCACGAGGATCTGGGGGCGTTTTCTGGGGCATCATGGCGGTACCTGCAGAGAATCTTGACTAGCTGGCGGGAGAATACTGGAAGCTCGTCCCAAGACGGGGAGCAGGCAAGAAAATGTGCTTTAGCTGATTGACGAAGCCAGTAGATAAGAAGCATTGGTCCAGTTGTTCAAATCTTCACATGATAGATTATTTGCTCTGTCCAATGTAATTGAACCGCAAGGCAGTCAATCCTTCCCTGTGGTGGGTGTGCTTGGTCCGAAACTGTACGGGGTCTAGAGGCCGTTGCGAAACTTGCTTTCTGTAGCTATTGAAGCTTGTTGCAGCCGTTGAACCCGTACACTGTTTATTTCCTCAGCAAAAACCTGCTGGAGCTATTGGAAGTTTATTCGTCCTTTGCCATCCACCAGAGGAAGGGAAGCCCGCTACCGTGTAAGAATTAAGTCAACCATTAAAAATTGAGTAGGTTAGCTAGCGATGACCTTCAGGAACGATCCTCGCGCCGCGCCATTCAGCGCCCCGCAATTACGGAACGGAGAGCACGGTGTTCGTCGGAGGCGTCTACGTCTTCTCTTACACTGTGTGACGATGACTGTCGGATCTGGGCCGATTGCCCGGAGATGAAGGGTGAATATGGAAGATGGTGAAACGAAACGTTCGCGTCAATGGCCACCATGCTGCTGGATCATGTTCGGTGGTAATCACGCTCTGTTAGCACGTCGACTTCGATATTGTTGAATCTCCCCTTGGATCTCAATACGAGCTGAACAGAGAGCTGCAGGTGAGACAGGGCTTCAGTGCGCTTTCTAGACCGGGCCTGTCTTTCACGCTTGAAATAGTAGACCAATTGGAACAGTAATACATGAAGTCTCTGCTGCAGAATGTCACTTTGTATCCTGGGATGGTGCTTTAGAGGTCGGGATTTCTCACACTAAGCCAACACCAGCAAGACTGAACTTCAACTCATCTTTCAACAAAGCAAACACAGTGCGAGGTACTTCCTATACACGTGCAATTTCTGCTCTTTGACGGCTAGGTTGAGTCAGATCATGTTTATCTGGGTCGTTCCGCTTTTCAGGTCGATATGGGCTGGTTCTGAGGGCGCTTCCCGGTATTCCGGCTGGTCCCACATGACTTTGTCAAGAGAAAAGCTGCTCCAGCTTCTTAGACTCAATGTCAACATGTGGAAGATTCGTCTTAGGTGAATAGATTAAATGGTGGTGGAGGACAGATAATTTTTATTCTGATTGTAAGAATATTGTTTTCTCTGATACTATCATGCTGTCTCCTCATCCGCGTCACTATCGAAAAGACGTGTTACGGTACGCCCAACACGGCAAGTGCCAGTATGAGTCTGGTTGCTGTAGGATCATTCCCGATAAAATAACATGCACGGTGTGTCATGGCGATCAAGGTTCTTGAAACTGGTAGCCTGGAGAGTGAAGACCACCCCGACGAGGAACTGGAAGTAAACTCCTTTCGCGAGCCACTGCGGATGTTGGGTTTCGACATGTGACAATTAAACGGGGTTTTCATTAAGAAGTCACAAATACTGTTGCCGACCTGTTTTACGATAGCTGTTCGATGTGCTCGCTACTTTTCTGTCGTGCTTTTGGGTGCTGCTTCAGGTTCGGTACTACGGGTGCCCTAGCAGCTTCAGTCAAAACACAAATGATCAGCGAAAGAATACAACTGAACATCTTCCATGACGTTTCACCATGTCATGCATCCATCTAGTAGGAGAACACAACGACAAAGCTCAATCATTTTCCTAATTAACCAACCGGCCATCTTCTTAGACAACTTCTTTCTTAAACAGTAAATATTCTGTTCTGCGTAAATATCAATATCCGCAGCTTTCTCGCCCCCTTTATCTCCAGCAACAACGATGGAAATGGGAATCATCTCGTTGGTGAATGTCTTTCGCCATCACTCACCTGACAAGAGAGGGACTCGCTTGCCTTAGATCGAGGCCCATTCCCTGAAGAGTGAAACCCCACTTGAGCGATAAAGGTAGCAACCTGGTAGAAGGGACTTGGGGCTCCCTTCTTACGTCCCCACCCCAACTCTCGACTGGAAAAGAAGTACGTACCTGGTGGATCTCGCGATGTCGGCATAGAGCTCGGCGTTATCAATCTGTTTATCAATCTGCCCAGGCCCTAAGCGTCTAGGCCTATTCCAGAAACCCTGGCAGGCTGCTTGGCTCCTGCAGGGAGTACGCGCCTGCTCCTTAAATGCCGGTAGCCCAAGTGTTTCTTTGCTGCCCACCGGTGCGTGGATCACCAATGTCTCCTTACTACAATACACGTCCGTGGAAGGTCGCCCTCCGCTCTCTTTGCTCTGCGTTACTCCCCTAGCGTTGGCTTCTACTGCCTAGTTGACACTCACTGCAACGCAACTCAGCTCGTTCCGCCGGCCCGGGCCTCAAGCACTATGACTGTCTCCGGGTTGGTGCCCAAGCCCGTCAAGCCCAGACAACTCGTCAACGAATGGCTTCTGAAGCTGTACGCATGTGCCCTTTGCGGCCTGATCCTGCTTTTCCTTGTTCTGCACTGGGCACGCTTTCTCGCCATCAAGTATCGGTGGTCTACATCATCGTCCCTGCGACGACTCCCAGGATTTATGATTGTTCTCACGGTCTGTCGGTAAGCGATGTCACAGTGCCAATATGATCGGCTAGCCACTAATACGCCTGCAGGGCCTCAAGGCGATGTGCGGCGCGCCAAGTGCCTGTCTATCCCTCTCTGGGGCATGCTGTATTGATTGCGGTGTATCTTGTCATGAATGTGGCCTTGAGCTTCGTTTACGTTGACCTATCCAAGCTAAGTAACCTCGCCTCAAGGCTTGGATGGTATGCACTCTGCTCCCAGAATCTGAAGTAGGCTAACAGACCCAGGGTGGCCGCGGCAAACATCACATTGTCTGTATTTTTCGGGTTGAGGAATACCCCGCTTGCTCTGTTCAGCACGTATTCCTATAATCGCCTCAACGTCCTTCATCGGGCCGTCGGCTATACAGCCATCGGCTTGACGGCTCTTCACGCCGTCATTTACATGGTGCACTTCAACAGCCGACACCGATGGAATATCTTTATTGAGCGCCCCAACCTGGAGGGCTCCATTGCCGGTGTTGGCATGCTGATTCTGCTTCTGGGGACACTAAGGCAATTCGGATACGAGATTTTCTACCTCACTCACATCGTCGGTTGTATTGTAACAATCCTGTTCACAGCCCTACACAGGCCGTTCTGGATCGAAACGATCCCTATAATAATGGTCGTTGCCGCTGCTCTGTGGGGCTTAGATCGGCTGATCCGAGCAGTGAGCTTGGTGTCTAATCTTCATAAAAATGAAGCGGCTATTTATCCACTGAAGAAAGGTGGCATTAGGCTGCTTTTCAAAAGACCTGCCGCCAAAGCTGTACCGGGATCACACTGCTTTGTATGGATCCCTGAAATCCGTGCTTTCGAAGGCCATCCTTTTACTATTGTTTCAAACACTTCTCGCGGCTTGGAGCTGGTTATTAAGACGTACGATGGTTTCACGAAGGACTTGTATGCCTACGCATGTTTGAAGCCAGGCACTTCTGTCCGGGCGTCCATCGAAGGAACGTACGGGTCGCTTCCGAACCTAGCACACTACGATAGAATCATCCTTGTCGCGGGGGGGAGTGGAGCAGCGTTCACTTTTCCGCTCGTGAACAGCCTACTTCGGGATTTTGAACCGGGCTCAACTCAACTCGTTGATTTTGTCTGGGCAGTGAAGGAGAAAGGTATGTGCGAGATTTATCTAGCATTAAAGGCTGTATTGACACTTCAACAGAAAACTTGACCTGGTTCGCAGAACACCTGGACGAACTGAGTTGCTACCCAACACAGGTCAGTGTAGCACTGCACGTCACCAGTGATACACATGCCGCTTTCACACATCAACCTACTTGCCTAACCGTCAACGTTGATGAGAATCCATTACTTTCAAGAGAAAGTTATGGCACGTTCAAGACGGCACAACATCTCAATGGCAATGGTGGGTTGAATGGTGGGACAAAGCACAACAAGCAGCAAAATGGGGCAGTTGAATCAATTGAGTTGAGCGACCACTTCAAAATCAAGTACGAGAAGTTGAATATCGAGGACATCGTGTGTGATCTGACGCAATCTATCGGGATTGATGAACGGGTACTGATTGCGGGCTGTGGGCCTCCAGGTCTAATGAAGGACATTAAGACGGTTGCTGGAAAATGTATACGGACCAACGGACCGAGCATAGATATACACTGTGAAGATTTCGGCTGGTAGACAGCTAGATATACAGTCACCTGTAAATAAAGGCAGCAATGACAATAACGTGCAAGATCATGGATATCAGCCTAGGGAAATGGGTCCGAGAACTTGCATTAGAATTAGAAGAGCGACTTTATGGTCAAAGTGAATACTATGAAGTATTCCGTACCGACAGCGATGTTGTTGTTATATTTGTCGCATAACCATGACTAGGACAAGGAGAACATTAGTACTGGAGGAATGCAAATGCACCAATAATATATCATGTTGGGGGAGAACATTGGAGTTTGGTATGAATTTGTAGAGTTTCAGTAATTTTGCCTTATTTAATCCCTATGATGGACGGGATGCTTCCCATTACTCATTGTTACCAGTGGCCACTCCCCAGAAATAGGCGCACCAGCTGCCAAGTGTGAGAGCGATAAGGCTTGCAAAGCACACCATGGAGATCTTCCTATTTCTACCACCATTCTCCTCATAGAACCTAGCTTTTCTGTCATTCAAGTCGTTTCCACGGGCGATGCGCTTCTTTCGCGACCATTGCAGGTGTCCAAGATCAACTGATCGCCAAGCGATGACGGCAAGGACCAGAGACACGACGACGGACAGGCCGGCAAGGACAACGTATACGATGGTGACTTGGTCGTAAGAGTTGTCGTCGGCGTCTTGGATTCTGCCAGTAATAACACGGACAACGATATTCATACTACAAAAGTTAGTTGGCAAGACGCATTTTTAAAGACCGGGTGTTTAGTCTTACGCGTTGTTCATCATAATCTTGATGGAATATGCGGATCCGAAGACGGTGCTATCCCACATGGCCATACGCGTTCCGTCAATGATGGTGGTAGGTCCGAAGCAATAGGCAAAAGCAAAAACTCCGAAAGATGCAGCTGTGCCCGTGGTGCCAGACGAGAAGGTGACGAGGAGCATGGATGTGAAGACACCAATGCCGCAGAAGACCACTGAGTAAGATTAGCACAGTCACTACAGCACTGTTTCCAGAGGTGACCACTCACGAATAGAAATCCGGTGGCCGTATACGTCAAGGAAGACCCCGAGAAGTGGGACGACGAAGAATCCTAATCGCGCTTGTTAGTCGATGTCATCCACAGCAACATCAAGAGTCCTTACCAGAATATTGGAGCACGGAGCTGTACCAACCAGCCGCAATGGAATCGGTGCCGAATCGTTGCTCGGCGAGTTCAGTGGCATTCTGAAGGAACACAATTGCCGTGCTAGTTTCGAAGAGAGAGAACCCCATGACACACCAGAACGACCACGGCAGCTCAAGTACCTTTCTGAGCTGAAACTTCTTACTCTTTTCCGTCAATCTTTCGCCGGTGGCGGGATCGTCGACGCCGTGGAACTTGCGGTTCGCGACCTTTGTGAACCAGTAGAAGACGCCCGTCATGACGTTGGTGAAGATGTTCATGAACACGGCGACCCAGAAGACCCAGGCAAAGTCTCCGGTCTTCTTGGCGATGATGTTGGCCGACGACTTGCCCGCAAAGGCGCCAACCTTGCCGATTCCCAGCTCGAAGCCAAGGGTCGAGGCGAAGCCGTTTCCGGGCGCGAACCAGGACGAGAAGACTTTGTACTGCGCGACCTGGGTGGCGATGTCTCCGAGAGCGCGGATGACTCTGCCGGCGATCATGAACTTGTATGAGCGAGTCTGCGCGGCTGCGGCCACGAGGATTGAGCCGACCGAGTAGATGGCATTGCCGTACAGCATGGCACCTAATAACTCTCGTCAGCCAAACGATCGGTGATAACTATGAGCACACAAACTTACCAGCACCTCCGATTCGATCCGTGACAATGCCGCTGAGAAGCATGAGGGCGGTCACCATGAAATCCTCACTGGCCTCCAGGAGCGAAAACTGGGTGTTGTTGATGTTCATCTCCTTCTTCATGGTGCTCTTCATGGCGCCCGTGATGCCAGAACTCCATTGGGAGCCGAAGCCAATGGCCGTGACCAGCGCGACGGAGGCGAGCTTCCAACTCAGCGGCACCGGCTTGAGGCCATCTCGACCGGGATCGCTGGAGCTGTTGGACGGCTCGACTTCGCTGACGATGTGTCGCTCCTTGCTGCCGATCTCGAAGCGCTGTTCGGGGGAGTCTTCCCTGGCGCCATCGCCCTGGGGTTGAGCCATTGGTGAAGGAATGCAGGAGGTGATGAGACAAATGTGGACTTGCTTGTCTGATCTGATTTAATCATGGAAGCACACCGGCATCAAGCATAGCATAGGCACTGGCCTGCACAGCCTTTATCAATGCTGCAGATGCAGGGACGCGGCGCATGGTCCCACGGCGAAATAACCTGTGGAGCGTCGACGCGACGCTTGGGGCATAATCAGATTGATAAGATGCAACTAAAACCCAAACTTGTGTGAACAGAGCTACTTAAGCCGAAGGACCGAGCATCTTCCGACTCTCAAAGCCCATCTGATTAATGTTTTGGGTTCGTGGTGTGGGCTTAGGCCACGGTCTAAAGGGCATCAAGTGGACCTTCAACTTTCTCTTCGGCCTGTCGGTGACGATACGAATTGTCGATTGGTCAGTGCCGCGTCGACTTATCCACAGAATGAGTGCCTTGAGGCAATTTGCTCCAAGAAACCGAATGGGTGTGAACCGGGGGTGGCACACCTGCATATTTCTCACCGTGAGAAAAGCAGCAGTTCAAAACCCTGGTCGACAGGGATCTTACCCACACCTCGTCCACCTGAAAATTCTACCCCAGAGATGCTTCTCCGTGATTGGTCTGCCAAATAATATACCCAGGATGAGGTGCTGTCGATATTGGTAGGGAACGGTCTTCGTCACTTCGGACCAAGATGATCAACCTTATACTAAAAGAATGCGTTGCGATGGGCGATGTGACTACCCTGAGTATACAGCACGGCGAACTCCCGAGCCAACGTATACCGATGACAGGAATCCAGGATCAGTACTACAAGAAATAGAAACAAAACAAGATGCAGATCATTTTCAATCTAAACATGGAAGGCATAACTATGTTTCAGCAAAGCTCGCCAACTGTGATACATTTCAGCGTCTTTTCAGTTGCAGCCCTGCAGACAAACTAGCAACGCCCCACAGCTGCAAGACTTTCTCGAACAAAGACCAAAAAGTTCATTAGTCTTTACTCATCGAGATGAACAGTCTACACGTCACTGCATCTCTTGAACTGAGGCATCCACCGTTATGCATAAGTGCCGTCTTTGTTAAGCTACCGGTACATACGACCATAGCTCTTAGAAAATACGGGATCCCGTCCGCTCTCCCCTAGTCAAACTGAGAAGCGGTGAATTAGTACTAGGGTCGGTGACGACCGGGGAATCCTCACTGTTGTATGTTTTTGTCTTTTTTGGACAAATCTGCGAGAATTCTAGGTTGTGTTTCCTCGTGAACTCAAAGTCTGCATCGTCGCCCCCTCAAGGCACATACGACCACAGCTCTTAGAAAATACCGGATCCCGTTCGCTCTCCGTTAGTCAAGCTGAGAAGCGGTGAATTAGTACTCGGGTCGGTGACGACCGGGAAATCCTCACTGTTGTATGTTTTTTTGTTGTTGTTCTTTTTGGTGAAAGTTTACTAGGATCTAGGGCGTAACTGCACCGAAGGGTTGTGTTGTGGTTCTTCCATCAACCTGTCAGTATGGCTCCTAAGAACTATAGAATCCAGGAGGGGGATACGGTGACATAAATGAGAAGTGCTCCTGATATCTATGAATGCGTATATTAGATGCTACCGTGGTGTTCGAGCTAAGTTTGCCCCTGGATCTAACTAACGAGAGAGTCCAACATCTTTGATCCAGAGAAGAAGTACCCAGTTAACGATGGCAGAAGTAGCCATTCCTCACAGTGGCATTCCCACGTAGTCATTTGCCAGTCCCCAGCCAAGTACAGCACCTCCAGTAGTCGGTCCCATGATGCGCGCAGCACTCAAAGTGCTCGACGCAAACCCGTGAACTGTACCGAGCAGGGTAGGACTTGGCGCTGACTCGTTCATCAAGATCATTTTTGCCGGCCCAACAAACGTTCGCGAAATAACGTGCAGTAACAGCACCACTATGAGGCAAGACCAGACGACAAGGGCCTTTTCTGGGAGCAACACGAGGTGTGAGGAAGCCGCTGAGGAGTCCTGAGAACACCGACATGTCCGTTGAGAGCACCAGCCAAGAACCGAAAGAAAAAGGCAAAGTGTAACGAAGTCGAAAATCCCATTCCAATTGCCGAAAGAGTAGTGCCAACGAGGCCGATGATCAAGACGCGTTTCCGACCAAATAGAGGACTATCAGCAGCGTGCCCCCACCACATCGACGTGATACACTGCGCAGCAGCAAAGACAGCAGTGAGATAGCCATTCGTTCCTAGAGCGTTCGTCGGAGTTGCTATAAGGAACCAAGAAATATGTCAAACGTCCAACATAGACTCTCAAGGCCATGTCACGTCAGGCTTCCTCCCAGGGAGCATCATACGAAACGGCCAGCCTTGCATATCATATATCGCGCTGACAATCTTCCGCAACCACGCAGTAGCAACGACCGGGATCCAATATTCGCAACGCTCACTCCTGAATATGTCTGCAGCAGTGGCCCATGATTGCCTACCTCCCTCTTTGTCCCCGGTTAATAGCTGAGCATGGGCCATGGATAAGTAGATAATGGCAGCCGTGAAGCCGTGTCTGAACTTGAACGTGAGAAGATGTTCAATCTCCTCCAAAGCGAACCTCCACCGGCGCAGGGCTTCGTCGAAATCCAGCTGTTCGTGGGCGGAGCGGGCGGCAGCTAAAAGCCTACGCATGTGCAATAGCTGGTCAGTAATGTCTTCCAGACTGAGAGGCTCAGCATCAGCTAGCTCTTGAAGCGTTAATTCTGCGTCGTGGAGTCTACCCTGGCCAATGTTGCACTCCACCGATGCGAGCAACAGTCTTCTGACAGGCCTGCTCTTCTTCTCGCAATCTTTCAGACCCTCGAACTCGAGCTGCAACAGCTCTATGGCTTTATCGTACTCTTGAAGCTCGCAATATATGTCCGCAAGCCTACCCACAATAAGACGACGGGTATTCACCCGCACTGGTTCTGCTGGATTCAAGGACAGGTATTGCTCCAAAGACGCTCGTGCTGTCTGGAAATCTCCGGTAGATTGGAAGAACCTTGCTGCTGTGCTCTGCACCCTCCGAGTCACCTCGATCTCAAGGGTCGATAACGGGCGCTCCCCTTGCCAGTCGTAGATACACGACGCAACATCGTCATCACACCGCTGGATTTTGTTCTCGATCTGAGAGACATGAATTCTGCCTCTCAAAGCATTATCGCTGCGGGTGATGGGATCCTGATTCTTCGTCTGAAAGTCTCGTATTTTCGCGTCTGACTTGGCGAGATTTCCGTCCAGGCGATAGAGGATGCTTTGGAAGAGGGCTACTGAGGCATGGAGGTAATAAGGTATGGGTTTTCGGAGAAGCCTTCTCGCCCTTTCAACGGCAAGCCGACGAATAGTGAAAGAATCCCTCTCGGCAAAGTACAGAAGCGCCTCTATGACAGGGCTTCTCAGCGAAAGCGGTATTTTCTTTCCTTCTGTGGCTTTGTCCAGCAATTCCCAGACAGCTGCTTTTAGTTCGGGCGACCTGTGAATACGGGTAAGCAATAATCTATGGCATAGAAAGAACGGTTCATACCAAGTTGTGTTGCCTTCAAAGCAGGGAGGACAGGCGAAACAAATGAGTTTCAAGGCCATGGCTGCCAATTCTTCTGCTGTTTGAGGAAGTAGACTGGTAGAAAGTAGAGAATTTGTGTCTGGATGAATAGACCAGGCAACGATACCATCTCCCAGCGAGGTTGTTGTAATTTCTGGACGCGTAGCAGCCTGAGCGAGGCGGTTTTCATCCGACAACAGACTGGAAAGCTCGGGAGGAAGGCCAAACTCCTTGGCGTCAGCTTTTTGTATTTCACCCTCAGGATTCCAACGTCTTTGAGGGAAGCGTACACTCTCGAGGAGGACGACAGGAACTTCATGGCCGCCGAGAGAGTGAAGCAATAGGAGTAGTTGCTCCGAGTCTGGGAATAAATCGTCATATTCAGCGAATAGGTTGTGATATGAAACGGTCAAAAAAGAATCTAGGACTATCAGTCATTGTGATTAGGAAACAGGGGAACATAAATAGAAATACCTTTCATTTGGCTTGAAATCAAGCGTTGTACAAGACCACTATAGTTTTGGATCCTTGAGATGACCGAATTCAGGTGAGTAAAGGTTTCCTCATCGTCCGTATTGACGTATCTCTCGTATCTACTCTGGTGAGTAAGTGAATAGTGGCAACCTCTGAGTGGCACTTACGTCGAAAACGGGACATCTAGTGGCAGACAAAACACTGATCCAATGCCACCAAGCTTCCGTGCTATTTTGATGTATTTCTTGCCTGCGTATCGCAGCTCAGAAAGCTGCTGCCCTTGAATGAAGGGAACAAGGTGAGGCGGCACCGGGGCATCGGGATCTAATCTCGACCTGAGAAAAATTGTGATGCATGCGAGTCGACGGTGTAGTTCGACGTGAGTTGGGTCGTTGGGCGGCGTCCAGAATCCGTCCAAGTTGTCTTTGAACCAATCGCAAACTAGGTTAACCCGTGTCATGTCGACGGATTGAACGGACAGAATCTTCATTGCCCGTTGGTTATTTGGGCTGACGTTGTAATGCACATCGCGGGCGACAGGCTTCGACTGCGCAAGGATGGATCGAATGGCGGCCAAGTGTTGATTTAGAGTCGGGATAAGCTGCTTTGCGGTGGCTTCGTCGAAGCTTTTGGCCAGTTGGCCGACCGTACTGCAGAGGCACATGGCCATTGGGGAGCGTGGCCACGCGGCCGTGAGAGTGAGTGTGCGGTCGAAAATGAAGTTCGCGGACCAATTTATTGCGCTCACTGATTAACCTCGTAAGCTTCTAGTTAAGGACCAAGCGCTCCGATTCCGCAGCTCCCCGCAATTTTCCCCAGGGGCACGTGAGTACTTCTCACTCGTTCTGAGTAAGTGAAGAAGCTCGTTACTTGGGATAGTTCAATTGACAGTATGACAAAATGTGTGAACCACTCGGCCTTGTAGTTGTGCTTGTACCGGCCGGTGTTTTCCCTCCGGTTGGGTCCTCAGAATTAGGGAGTAGACACAGCGCCGAAGAATGCATACGCAGGGCGCTACGTGCCATGAGGATGCGCCTATGATTCATTGCAGACGGTAGGGTCATGAAGGAATACCCCTTGGAGTGAAGGCGTTCGTTCTTCGTGTCTTCTTCATCAGCTGAGCGCCATGAGTGGTCTTATCGCGGACAACACCTGGCTGATTTAGTATGCCACCCCCCTAATAGGCAGGGAATCATCGATTGAACAGTTCGCGAGGATTTCCAAGAGCCAAATAAAAAGAAGTAGGCGTGCTGGGGCTTAAAGTATTAGATGGATGGAATGGCGGATTATGTAGACGGACTTCCTCCTATACAAGCTCTGCAGCGTTAAGACTCGATCAATCTAATCAAATCAGCGTTCATCTATTCAGCCCGTTTACTTCTATCCTATGAGATTGACACCTTCGGGGTCGTTGCGCTTCTCATCAAACAAGGCCATCGACTCTTCCTTCCGTTGAATGTCTCCCAGCGTTACACGCCTCCTCGCATCAATATAGATCATATACTCTTCATACGTATGCGGCAGCACTTTTAGGTCCTTGGGCACGGAGAAGGTGTAGTTAAATTGGCCCGTTGACTTTGCAACACCGTGCTCGACGTCCCGAACCTTGCTGTCGACTCGAACGTGCACCCGCGTCATGGGCTTATCAGGGTTCGCATGGCTGGGTTCGGTACCGTCCTCTTCCAGTAGGGGAGGATCGGTATACGCAACCGTCGCGGTCAAGTACAGGACGCTGCCAATGGGGACAGGGTTGCGGAACGTGCAAGGGTCGGCGCTGATAAAGGTTGGTCGTGCATGGGCGAAACTGGCTGCACAGCAGAATGCCAGCTCGAAAGTCTGCTTCAGATGAAATCCACCAAAGATCATTGTTTGGTGCCGGTTACGATATTGAGGCTGCATAATGGCGGCTGTTGACAATTGCGTTTTGGCCATGGATATAACGTTTCGGGGTTGGCGCAGCTTGTTGTTCGGATCGTGATATGCGAGTTGTCTGAGCCAGATGCGATGAATTAAAGCTGATTCAGGATCATTCGGTTCGGATTGAAGTAGCGAAGCCTTCAATGTTTCCTTCTTCGCCAGTGATTTCGCCTCTCCGGCCCTGTATATCTTTTCTTCCTCTGGCGTTGTGTATTCGAGTTTCGGGATGTTAACAGGCTTTCTGGTCTCCGGATCCAGGGCCACCATGGTAAATGTGCAGGTAAGGAGGACATCCTCTGGTTTGCTTGGCTCGCCTTCGGCCCTAGCCTTAGCGACCTTGCAGGTGATTTCCACACTGCTCCTCCCAGAAGCATACGTGACCTCGCCGCTGTATTCGAGATCGCAGATTTCAGTCAGAGGGTGCGCTATCGTGATTCGGTCCAGAGCGGCTGTGACCGTAGTAACGCCCGGGCCGGTGTGTTTGTAAACGATGATGCCGGAGAGGGCATCGAGGTCCATGAACAATGTGCCCAGCCTGAGTACAGTCCATATCAGTGAGTCTAATGAATAGAGAGGCACTAATTGAACGAGTTGTCTACCTTATGTGGCCAGAAGAGTTGATGTACGTGTCGGATAGCCAAGGGTCCTGGCCGAGGGGGAGCACGACACGATGATAACTGTCACTCATCTTCTTCGGGGTGAGGTCACGTTCTTTCGGAGACTCCTCGGAGCTCTGGGATGGTTTACCCTGCTGCTGGAGGCGGAAGGCCTCTATCCACGGCATGGGCAGTCTGGTGTCCGCCAGACCGTGGAATACGCCATCAGTTCGTGACAAAGATGTGGTATGGAAACGGCTTCTTCCGTAGTAGGTCAGGCTAATGCTTGGTGACCGTTGGGGAATGGCCCGATGCAGCGAAGCGACGATGCTCCGAGCATCCCTGTTTCTGGCCATCATCGTGATTCGCGAGTTGTTGCAGTAATATGTGACGCATCCGCCGGCGGACGCGGGGAAGCGTGGGGTTCAAGCTTGGCGGTAGACTAGGTGCCTCAGGCCTCAAGCCAGGTTAGGTTGCTTGACACAGTACGAATAACTGCTTCGTACAAGAGTGTGGTATGTAGTTCTATTATGAGTCGAAACTCAACTTTTCTGATTGATGGCATTCTGTCAATAGATTAGCTCTCAGAAGCCAAGGTACGCTCCTTCGAACTCACCATAGCCCTCTTCACGGCACCATGCCAGGCGATATCGCCTCAGCGCGCACTGGCCACAGACATCCTCTATGGCAACGTGCATCGCCGCTATGCAGTCGAACTCGTCTTTCATCTCTGCCCCAGCATCTCCTCCGGAACATCATCCAAGATGACCTCATCAGCCACGATGATGTCCTGGCTCTGCACTTGGCCTGTGTCGCCCTCAACCACGCTGCCTCGGCCGTTCTCTTCCACCGCATTCGCATCTCCCCGCTCCGTCGAGACCGCGACAACTTCCTGGCCATCTGTCGTAGTCCTCATCTTGCCCAACACGTCCGCGAGGTTGAGTGGCAAGAACTCTCTTGGTTCCCCGGTTACTTTCGTTATCTTTATACCAACAACGATTTTTATCGCGTTCCTCAGACTGAACCCGAACGTGCGGATCGCGGTCTATACAATCGGTATGTCATCGACGATCGGGAAGACGCTATACAGCTCTGCGACATTCTCGACAGAACGGCCGCAGATTTGTTCTGGCTGCGCGTCGCTCCTTTTGACCAAGACGGTACCGATCTTGTGGCTCAACACCTGGAGGTAGTCACGCAGTTTCAAGACGAATTCCGCTCAGCACTCGATCGGTTGCCGCACCTTCACACCCTCATTTCGCGACCAATGTCCTCTGATCGCAACCTCGACTGGGGCGAATACCCAATCAACGTAAAGCTCCTCCAGAGTCACCACTCCTTTCGCCCAACCAAGAACTGTCAGGGGCCGGATCAGAGGAACGGGGGACTCTTTCACTTTCTCCTTCCTGCCATCGAGGGCCCTGCGCTGTCCATCACACGACTTCTCTGGGAAGACGAGTTTCCTGGGGCCAGCTACTCGCGCCAGCCCTCCCCGGCCGCGTTTCAACGCCTTGAAGCCCTAAGCGTTTCCTTGGTTCATACATATGGCCTCGAATATGATCATCTCGCCGAGAATCTTAATGCGGCGACCAACGTCCGACACCTCGATCTGGGGTTACAAGGCATGAAAGACGAACGGGACAACGACCCGATTCAGCTCACGCTTCTCCGGTTCTCCATGGAAGAAAAGTGTAGTGCCTGGTCACGGCTTCTTTCGCTGAGCCTTGACTCGATGCCACTCGCAGGTGAATTGCTCTTCAGCGTGGTGGAGAGCAACGCCGAGAGCTTGCGTCATTTGTACCTGCGAAACTGTTCCGTGTCTCTTTACAGTCTCAAGAAACTGGCCGGGATACCAAATCTTCTTCTCCGTTCGTTACGTGTCGACCAGGACAAGGAATCTAGGAAGTGTACAGTGGATGAGAACGCCCTGCTGCGTTTTGTCAACAAATTACCCCCTCAGCGCGACGATGACGATACACTTCAATCAAAGTCTGCCGAGAAGCGAATTGTTGCTACAGTTTTCTCTGAGGACAATGCCGAAGAAAGCCAAGATGGCAAAGAGAGCATATGCAGTGATGCTGGCTCGGACGATAGCGCCGATCACCGCATTCGAACTGCCCCCAAATGGGTCTGGGGCCGGTACTTTCACAAGAGCATCCACGGCGAGGTCTACTGCAACCAAGTTCCAGACTCGCACCCGGGCGGCCGCCGCACACGGATCTGGAGATTCACCAGCCGCGATGGTATAGTGGGCTACGGTGCTGACCCCTTGTGGTGGTTCGAGGAGTGGGATCCCGAGGAGGGGGATGTGGAGGAGCCGACGCCATACTGCGAGGACCTCTATGTGTTCTACGAATTACACGGCATGGATAGGTGGGATAACGGAAGGCTGTGGGATTATCTGGGAGAGCAGTCCTCGGCTTGGGAGCTTGTGCGGAGCTTGGAGCCCCCAGAGGGTGCGATCAAGTACGATCACCAGGAGGGGAGGGATCTTGCTCATGATGATTTCCGACATGAGGAGAAAAACTACTTTGGAGGTTTCTAGTCGCGGGAGCGCCTGCTCGAGCACATTGTCGCCGCTGTCTGAGCATGAGGATCTGTCTTTGTCTCGTGGATTCGCGTTTGTATAGGAAGACGTCAATAACGGTTAGGTATGAGCAAGCCTCTCAGTTCCAACAGTTACCTTCTAGCCATGAAGAAGGTCCATCGTTAGGTCGCAGATCCCGAGAAAAGGAGACTGAGGCCTGACCTAGGTAGTGTTGGAAACCCTGGATTAAATATTCTAAAGTGTTCCAAGTTCTCGACCGAAGTACGAAGGCTCGGGTGGTCGTGTGAACCTGTGCCAAGCTGCGAATCATCCACTGGTAGAGGGCTGCACGAGCTCGAGCAGTCGTATAATATACCCAACTGCTCTTTGCTGTAGCCCTATTCAGAGAAAGGACATAGTTCATCCATGTATAAATTAGCCATTATTAGACAGTCAGCATGACGGCACTAGGACCGAGAACCGCTCAAAGGAACTCATGGATCAAGTGAAGAGTCTGTGCACTGACGACTGGGCGTATGCTCTGATATTATGAGACGAAACTCGAGCGACACGTGGCCTAGCACAGATGGCCGCTTTACGGCCTTTTTGCTCACTGTTCATCGGCCCCCTATCAGCTCTGCTCACCCCTTTGGCTGAGGACCAGCCCAGTGCCCGCTCTTGTTCCTATTTCTGGGCCCTCAAACTCTGTATCGTCCTCACGACCCCGGGTCCAATTCTTGCGAGCATAATTGCTACACAGGGAGTCAGCCTCGACCCTCCTTTGGGAACCGGGATCCCTAATTTTGGGTCCTTCGACGAGGTCCTGGAACTTGGCCGTGATTAAATCCTTCCGTATTCGGCAGTAGTGGGTTCCGATGTAAGGCTCCTCGTTCCTGGGAGCTCGCTGCAATGCGTTGGCGAGCGATTTGTGAGCTTCAAACAATCATGCAACCCCTTGGCTCTTCCATTCGCATCGAGGCCTCTGCCTGGTATTTAGGCTCATTTTTACCTCGTCGCCTTGCATAGTATTCGCGTTCGCAAGAGACAGTGGACTTCTTACATTATGTATCTAGTGGAAGGATTATCTGAAACTTAGTGTTCCAATGAACGCTCTTTATCTTAATCTAGTGATCGTGCTTATCTTTAGCTAGATTTACCTTGTTTGACCGTCGCTTTCAATGTCATTGTCGCCTCTTCTATTGTTGCATTGGGTTTTAGCATGGCCTACGTGTTGTTCTTTATGCTATGCGTGGAGGGACGCAGCTGCCTGAGGGATCCTTAAAGCTACCCAACTGGCTGGGATGGACCGCCGACATCATTGGATTGGTATAAACTACCGTTATGACCGTACTTTTTCTATTTCTACCAGCATTGCCTGTGGATGGAACAACCATGAATTATTGTATGGTTACGTTCGGTGTTATTGTTGTTACCTTCGTTGTTCAGTGGATCGTGGACGGAAGGAAGAATTATGAAGGTCCACCAATCATGATAGGAGAGAGCGACGTGCCCGGTGGAGATATTGAGGATTGATAAGATAAGCCTAGTAGCACGAGTCCAGACCCTATAACCCTCTAAATGGCGTAGGGTATGCAAGCACACATCGCGGTGACTATATTAACATTAGTCTCACAAGCCGTATTAGTAGGACAACATAGATTCACTTGCTTTTGTTCATGATAGAGATACCTGTCGAACCTTGAATCGACACAATAATGGATATTAGTTTGGCAAAGAACGTTACTGTTGTCAAGACCATCACAATACACTCTCTTGTGGGTCAGCAAGGTGCTTAGACAAACTTAAGTTAGGCATAGGTGTACACAGTCAACCGAGTCATGCAGATCCTGTATTCTTCAGACACGCATGATGGCACGATGAAAGCCAACTTGTCTGCCCATCTTCTGCTTCGTATTCAAGACTGGGTCCTTATTCGTACTCTGCAAAACAAACAAGGGAACCAGAAGTACTCTGGTACCGTACTCCAGTGAACCCATATTTAACTGGGGAATCCTTTCGGGCCGTCCGCCTTAATCATGAGTGAAACTCTCGGACTGGAAACACGGGGGTATGACCTCCGCACATCTAAGGAGGCGGTAGCTTGATCGACCTAGCGTTTCCGTTCCTGAGTCTTGATTCAACTAGCCCCCTTTCCGTCTTCGGAGGCTCCAAACGACCAATTGTTCCCAGGCTGTCTAAACCGGTTAAATCATCCGAACCTGAAATAACCTTACTCTTAATAAGCTTAGTCCCACTGGCGTGTCTGGTGATAGCGGGTTTGTGGATCTTGACGACAAGGGTCGCAGCTACAGCCGACCAATCAATTCAACTCTGCCTGTCATCTCAGTGGAGGAAATTCTTGGCCCGAAGTTCTCCTGAAACGCTGAGGTTGACCCGAGAGCCATTACTTTGACAACATCCTTAATACGATCCTGCTTCACTCTGATTCAAGCGCTAAAATTGCGGCCCAGTAAAAGTCGACCGAGCAGTCCGGACGGAAACCGCCACAATGGTCCACGTTTATGCGATAGCGACGGCCCGGAGAGATTATAAAGGACCTTTGAATCCCTCTTGGTAAAGGCCTGTTCTCAGTATCTCCATTCAACTTTCTCATTCGCTGTATACACTATTCTCTGCATCTAGTACTTACCGTTGACCGGGAATTCTTTTTTGGAACTTTTATCAGACCAGTCTACATCTCTCAAAATGCACGCTCCCAGCTTCGTCGCTCTCCTCGCCGCCATCCCCTCGGCTATGGCCTGCCTTGGATACACTGGTGGTGTTCCCAAGGCCACTGATTCCAAGTCTCTGAAGGCCCCCAAGGTCCTCAAGAAGAACGAGGTTTTCGATGCCAAGTGGGTTCGCTATGACCGTGGTGTCAAGTGCACCGGTCAGAGCGAGGGTGGTAAGTAGCTATTCGACTCCCTATCCTAACAAATTGATAGTGCATTCACTAACTATCTACCAAGGTGATAAGGATGCTGTCTTCATCCTTGAGGAGGGTGCTACCCTCCGCAACGTCGTCATCGGTGCCAACCAGAAGGAGGGTGTCCACTGCCTCGGCTCTTGCAACCTCGAGTTCGTCTGGTTCGAGGACGTCTGCGAGGACGCCATCACCATCAAGGGTAGCGGCACTGCCAACATCATTGGCGGTGGTGCTTACCATGGCTCCGATAAGCTCATCCAGCACAACGGCTGCGGTCACGTCAACATCGTCAACTTCTGTACGTGTGACATATTTCTGTACCATACTGTCAAAAGCTAATCCTGATAACCGCAGACGCCAACGACTACGGCAAGGTCTACCGGTCTTGCGGCAACTGCAAGGGTAACTCCAAGTGCAAGCGATCCGTCCACATGCAGGGTGTCACCGCTGTCAACGGCGGTGAGCTGATTGGCATCAACACCAACCTCGGAGACAAGGTATGTGGCTCTGCTAAGCCTTTCAAACGTATTGATATTAACGTTGTCACCCTAGGCTACCTACTCCAACAACTGCTTCCCCAAGACTCAGTGCCAGGGTTACAAGGGTTGCGACAAGTCCAACGGCGAGTGCGAGCCCACCAAGGCTGGCAAGTGCTAAGCGCTTGCGCTTCTAGCTTGGAATCTGTTCTGATCCAACGAGTTCGTCTTACATTCTTTAACACCTCACTGTATGCCCTGATGGCGTCTTAATGTGGGGTGGATAGATCGCTGTACATATACTCTTACTGTCCACCTGGCTGTAAATAGATAAGGGCCTACCCGCCTTGCATTTCCCTGCCACTGTTGTGATTGTAAACTCCTTATATGATAAAATCTCCGTCGCAGGATAAAATGTCTCTTCTGGACGAAATATGGAGGTCATGCACCTAAAAGCATAAGCGGAATAAGGGTTATTTGTAGCCTGGCTTGATACAAAAGCCAATCCTGTTCGGGCTTCTCTGCAATCAGGAAGCTTCAAGCTAGGCAATTGTGTAAGCATTGGGATATAATGCTAAATCAGTGGGAAACTGTTCTTTTGTTATGTATAAGCACCTTGCCTTTAAGAAAGGAAGCCGCGAAGTAGATAGCTAGTCCTGTTCGACTCTTGATAATCCAACGTGGTGACGTTTTCAATCATTCGATAATCGGCCCTAATGTCTCCCATGAAGCTAAATTTACCAACACTATAATTGGCGAAGCTCTAGGAAATTCAGCCAAAATCGCTTCCAGACCCTGTATAAGATCTACCTTCATGTAATTCAGGATCTTCGATACCAACAGTAACTCTTAGAAAAGATCGGTCCTCAAGAGGACTGTTCATGGGCAATTCGGACTATACACTAGAAATGAATGAGTCACAGTACCTATTCCAGTGCGGACTTGGTCGACCCTACGTCTTGGTCTTCATGTGTCGAATCCCCATCCGACCTGATCATTTGACCCGCCCGCGAATCGCATCAGGCTGCTCACACTACTGGCGGCATTGAAACGACCGCCTTGGAAAGCAGCTGCGGCAGCACTCATAGCGGCTCGGCCATCGATCTGAGGTTCGTTGCTCTGGCGCGACTCTCCTCTCTCTAGCACCTGATTCAGATAGCTGTCACCTGCCAAGCCCTCGTACCGATCCAAGCACAACTGCTTAACTGCAGGTCCGTACCTGCTGATCCACTGTTCTTCGCTGGCTGTGGTATACCTCTTCTGACCGTCTGCATTGACCTGAGAGAAGGGCCACTCGGCACGAACGACGTGGTACCGCTTAGTAGTGAAGAATAGAATAGGCCATGAGAAGATCCATAAGAAGGTGAGGTAGAAGAGCCAGCGAACCCAAGTTGTCAGTCGCCAGGTGTTGAGCCGACTGGAGGAGAAGATGTCGACTGCCCGGTCAGCCACGGGAAACTCAATGTCGAGGTGACCTTTGTAGTTGGTGCTCCTGATCAGCCCCATGAGGCGAGAACGGAACAACTTCTCATCCAAGCCAGTGACGGTACGACTTAATCGAAATCTGCGAGGACATATTAGATACAAGAACACATGTGGCCATGTACACTTCGCTTACACTTTGGTCGCTGTTGCCTTGGCGCAGTAGCGATGGCACCACTCCTTGAGATCAGGCTTTGCGTGGCCAACCTCAATATCACCTTTGACTCCAGTTGCGCGTTTCTTAAGAACAGTGCCTCGATACGTCTTCTCTCCGCTCTCCGAGGTCGTGAGGTTCATCTCGTTTGGGCCATTGGGGTCGAAGTTGGGCCACAGATAATTCTGCAAGCTGACCATGATTCGAAAGTCAGTTACATCCTCGCGGCTGCTTTTCCCGTCCTTGTCACGCTTGGTTTCCTTGTGCGTGCCCACGATGTGGATATACGGCGAAGGCGGGAGTAGCGCCATTAATTTGACCCAAGACTCGAGAAAGCCAGGATCGGCGTCAGAGCGCTTGTCCTGAAGAGGAATCACCTCGTTGGCGATACGGGTGCGCTTCTCACCAATGCGCTTCGAGGTGGAGGAGATATGTGTCTCAGGGGCGCTTATGCCAGTGTAAAATCTGTCGCCCCCTTGCCAATTGGCGTTTCTGGGCTCAGTAGGGGCCGTTGGCCAGGTGGTGTCGCTGTCAACAGTAGCATCATCATAGGCTGGTGGTGGCGGGTCTGCGACGTCGAGCACATCATCGGCGACGTCGTCAGTGAATGTGTCTCCTGGCGTCGTATGCATCGATAAGGCATCGGGGTCATCGCGATAACCACGGCTGGGGGAAGGAGGACCGCCCATGATTGCTCTAAGGCTGTTGATCGAGGGCCGTGATGTGAGAAAGATGAGATCGATTAGGACAACAGTCCACAGCCTTCCTTAGGCAACAGTTCTCTTCGCGCTTACCTGAATTCTGCACGCGTACGGCGTAGTTTCATGGGCTGATGCTGATAAAGCTTGAGCCGGAATTGATCCGGCGAGCAACACTAAGCCACTCTAGGACTAGCGAAAGGCTCCGTCATTAACGCATTCGAGCCTCCAATCAGCTACGATTTCAACTAACTGTGCAAGACAGCGAACGAGCAGACAAACGAGTGGAAAGAAAAGATGAGCTTGGGATATGATGACCTATCGAACTCTCAATGCAGTAGTTCTTCTACCCCTATTACGGTGAAGCTGGGTGGTGTAAGGTATGGAATTCTCGGGTATCGGGTGGTACGTACTGCCCGAACGGCGACACGTGACTTCATTCCCGTTTATGCCCCTTGATTCCTGGGCGTGAATGCTTCACTTTCCCATTGTCGACAACCTCATCATCCTCTTACGACTGCAACTATTTCAGCTCATATCATCGTTTCCAGTCACCCAGGTCATGGTATTTGCCCTCATCATCAAAAAGCTCACCGTTTGCGCCACATACCAGTTCGTCTGTGAAATTTGCTCCTTGTCCAGTGATCTGCAGTTAATCAAACTGTCCGCTAGTGAGTCCTGTCATCCAGACGGCTGTACACCATCACCAACACGGCACGTTTCCAGGACAATACGACCAGTAGAAGCCTTGACACGGTTCAGACTCGCACGCTCGCACAATGCCTCTTGAGCCGCCCGACTTCCCCGAGGGATTCGTCAGCTAGGAAATTGCTTGCCTTTGAAGTCATCCAAGAATGGGCTCGGGGCCGGGGCTATGCTGTAGTGCGGTTCAAGCCGAGCAACTACCACAATGGAGTTCCTCGGCGAATGGACGTTGTGTGCGCTTGTGGCGGCCTGCCATACACCAAGAACTCGCTCGGCATTCGCAAGTCTTCCACTCGAAAGACCAACTGCCCGTTGATCTCGGGGACCTCTGGTACATGACGCTCATGTGCGGCACGCACAATCACGATCCAAGCCGTCCTTCAGCTTTCCCCGAACATCGCCGTCTAACACAGCGACACATCCGCGAAGTAGAGGCCCAGACCCGTGACACTGGCGCTTCTGCCCGGGCCATTCGGGAGGCGCTGGAAGCCGACGAACCCGACTCCTTGTCACGGAGCGTGACGTATGGAATGTCCGACACAGGCTTCAGCAGAAAGAGAAAGCTGGCCGTGAGCCTACGCAGGAGTTACTTGAACTGCTTGACAAGGACAAGTATCTCCACCAGCACAAGCTTGATGACAGCAACAATCTACAGTACCTTTTTGTTCTCATGGACAAGGAGTTCCGACTATGGGAGCATTATTTCCACCTCATCACGTTTGATGTTATCGACAACAGCAATCGCTTCGGGCTCAAGCTGCTTGAAATCAACGGCGTTACATCGCTCGGCTCCGTCTTTCCCCTCGCCTACGCCCTGTCCACGGATGAAGGCGAAGATTTCTTTCTCTGGGTTCTCAACCATCTGAAAACCTGGCTTTCGGACTTTGCCCAACTCAAACGTCTCGAGCCCAACGCCTTCTTCCCACACGTCATCCTCAACCACTACGACACTCCGGATCCAATTGGAGTTGTCAACACTGTCTTTCCGGATACGCAGCTACAGCTGTGTTTGTGGCACATTGGAAAGACCGTCATCAAAGCCACGCGAGAGCGGTGGTATGGTCAGTCCGACTCAGCTCCCGAAGATATCATGAGTATCCCGAATATGATCAACGAAGAGCAAAGTCCAGACGACACAAGGCCGGATGGTCTCACCAGGAACGATTTCTTGAAGAGCTGGAGACTGGTGATGCATGCGCCTACCCTTCACGATTTTGAGGAACGCTGGCTTGAGCTTCAAGCAGACTGGACCTCTCAAGCAGGTTAGTGAACTAATTCCAGCATCTAATTTGAGGAAAAGAGTAAGGACTGATATCTTAACACAGATCTGGTCTCCTACCTCCGTGGAACGTACATCCAAATTGCGCCTCAGTGGGCTCGTGCCTATACTCGATTCTACCGTAACTGCGGCCAACAAACGACAACCCCATCAGATGTCCAACACTTCAACAATCGAACCTTCCGAAAGCATCACAGACTCACCCTCATAGAGCTGTTCAACGCTGTAAGAGTACAGTACAAGGCTTGCTACGACACGTAGGAAACACAATGCGGCGTTGAGTCGACAAGGTCCGAACCTGTTTTCCGCGAAGCGCTGTTCCCGCTTGTAGTAAGAAGAGTCTCATGCAAGAGCCTCCGTCTCGTTCACAAGCAGTTTCATATCGCCAGGGCGTCGCTCATGGACCCTCAAAGCCACGCCTTGACTCCCTGTACCAATAGTTTCAGTGCACGATACGGGCTGCCGTGCAGTCATGTCATTATTCGCTATCTATTGTGTCAGGGCCAAGGAGAGCAGCGTCAGGTAATGGTTTCGAATCCGTTGGAACTAGCTTTATGGGATAACAACTGGCTGATTCGTCAGGATCTTGCGAGTACCAAGCTGATTAGCTTCCAAAACTCCGTGTGCTAACGATTGCAGCCTGAGAACAACCCTTATCGTCGAGTTTGGCATGCGCGGACCATTGCGCAGAGGCGACAGCCGCAGAATGTGGCTGTTCCTGTACCGGGACCTGGAACAGGTCATGTTTCACCGTCTGCTTCTGCATCTGCTTCAGCGTCTGTTCGTCCACTCGCTACTAGTTCTGTTCCTACCTCTGTTCCTGTATCTGTCACCGTACCTGCGGCTGCGCCACCAGTACAAGCCGCCTTACAACGCCAACAGCAAAGAAAACGCCGCCGCCAAAAAGAGTAGGATACCCAGACGTCGTCATCGCCAGGACAAGCTTTCGAGATATCCGCGGCGCAGTCGGAAGCCATCATTAATTCAATGACCGAGCGGGTGATATCTCTCATTGATCAGCGCATATCGGAGCGACTTCGGAATCTGCCGTCTTTACCACCGTCTCCGAATGCCTCACTAGTGACACCACCCGTTGCCACCACAGCCCCAACGCAATCCGGCATCCTTCATCAGCGTCGACCTTTGCCTCAAGCTACTTCACATGTACAGTTGATTCAAGGGTCAACAGTCGTTCAGGGCGGAGTACAACGGATGTCCAGCGGGTTCGATGGGTACGAACCCACACGATCGTCTCAAAACGTCCCGTTGCGTGGGTATGGCGAGCGGCCAGTCTCTTTCCAGCGGGCAAACTCAAGGCTCTCCATGAGCAATCATCTGCCAAGAGCCCACGACCCGTCAAGCTTCCTCCTCCCGCTCACTCAGGCGCAGCAAAACACTGTTGATATTGAGGAGCAGCAGCAGCCACGGTGGGGGCAGTTGCACCGAAGTGGTAATCCTCAGCCGTATGACCAACAAATGCACTTTTCATAAAATACCTTCCAATGTGGATTCAAGTGACCCTCAACAGCTAACAGGTTGACGTTTTAATATAATGGTTATTTCTTCCTCTCAATCTGAACCAATTAAAGCATAGGTAATAGGTTTGCCCTGCAGTTGCTGGGCGACTGAGCCCGCAGCCGTTGACAGCTGTCCGCAGACGCGCTCCCGGTTCAGCGCCAGTGCATATTTGAATATGTTTACCTCTTCGTTTTAATTTCTCTTCTCAATTTCCTTTCACCCTTCACCTTTTCCGCGCGTACTCTCACGGCGCGTGAACCCATCCTGCCCTCGGTCATCCTCACACGTCGCTTATCCCGCTCCCACCTACAAGCGCCCGAGTGCCCGCACGCGGATCTCTGGCGTAATGCGGCCTTCAAACCAGCGACAGAATCAGGTTCGCTGTTTTCCCTTCCCAGTTGTGTGAGACTCACTAACCAGCCTTCAGAACGCCGGTGGCGATGAACCTTGCCTCGAGTGTGCCCGACTCATGGCTGGCGGGGGAAGACTTGCTCGTTCCTGTCTCCCGCATGGTGAGTTCCCGTGCTGTTCCCTGCTTGTTTCGTGTGAGCCTGACTCCCTTAGGCGACGGTAGCAGCTGCGTGAGCTGTTTCTACTCTCGAAAGAGTTGTATCTTGGTGAGTGCTTTCCATGAATGTTGCGTCTGTCGCTAACAAGTCGTGGCCAGCCTTCTGACCTGTACGGGGCTACATCGCCCGTCGTTGCTGCTGCTCGTCAGCTCGCTGCTGCTTCCAAAGCATGGCTTAGTTCTCGTGGCACTGCTCGTGTACGTTCTACTTTCAATATCGTGCCTCTGCATGCTTTGTTAACTTCGCTTCAGCCCATGGCCGTGATGGCTGCCGGTGCCTGGTTTATCCGCGCTGAACAGACTGCCAACTCACAGACCGCCACCTCGATGTCTGCAAACAACTCGAGGCCTGCAAACAATTCGAGGCCTGCAAACAATTCGAGGCCTGCAAACAACTCGAGGCCTGCAAACAACTCGAGGCCTGCAAACAACTCGAGGCCTGCAAACGACACCTTGATGCCGACAAGGAATACCTCGACGCCTGCAACCAACGCGATGTCTGGAAACAACTCAATGCCTATATCCAACACGACCGGGTCGATGCCTATGTACAACAGAACGGGGTTGATGCCCACTTTCAATACCACTGAGTCAATGTCTGCATACAACACGACAGGGTCCTTGTCGATGCCTACCTACGACACCTCGATGTTTACAAACAATGCCTCAATGCCTGCAAACAACACGACGGAGTCCATGTCGATGCCGACATCCGACACTTCGATATTTACAAACAACATGTCGATGCCTGCGAACAACACGACGATGCCTGCGAACAACGTCTCGATACCTACGTGCAATACCACGCAGCCAATGCCTACACCCATGTCGATGCTTGTGCCCGAATCGATGCCTACGCCAGACTCGGTCCCTGCACCCAGCGCCAACGACGAGACAGCGCGCCTCCTGCGCAGACTCATCACCCTGATCGAAGTCATCATGGGCCGTTTTGGGATCGAGCTCCCTGATGAAGAAGCCGTCGTGGGGGGCGAAGCTGTCGCGGGGGCCGAGGAAGACGGTGATGCTAATATGGACGAGGCGGGCGAGGCGGGCGAGGAAGACGAGGAAGACGAGGAAGACGAGGAAGACGAGGAAGAGGAAGTCTAGGACCCAAACAAAGGTGTACCCACAACGGTGCTCCCATGGATATATGCTCCCGGGTATACTATCTGACCGCCTGTGGCCTTAGGGCACGCACTCCGATTCGTTTCGTCATTAGCTGGGATGGTCTGTTCGTGGAGAGATAGTGAGGGGGGTGGTAATGGGAATAGGACCTAGGAAGTTATGGGCTCCACGACTTTGGTTCAAAATGGAAGGTTTCCAATGGCTCTCTTATGAGATATTGTATCAACAACAATAGCAACTAGTCCATAGTGCAAGTTGCGTGTACCAAATTCAAAGACTTGATTCTTGTACATTACAAAGGCAATTCAGAATGTGCCTTATGATACCTTAGCACTCGTTCAATCTCACATCGGCCATCAGTGTGTTATTCGTGCATCTTCCCTAGGTCTCCGGCTTGTTCCATTGGGGTCCCTGTTCTAGCCCTTTGCTTTCGCTCCCTTCAGTCCGCCAGCCTCTTCTTGTGCTGCTCTCTTAGTTTGGGATGCAGGTGCCAGCACCCAGTTTCGTCGTGGTATTGCTTGCCACAGTGATCACAGGTTGGTGTTGCCATGACGGCGATTTATGCCACTGCCTTGGCTTCCATCCGCTTCTGTTCCGGTTCTTCTTGCATAGCGGTATTATTCAGTGAATACATATTTTATCGGTCACAGCTGACAATGTGTCCTTCTCCTACCCTGAAGCAGTAGCTTGAGCCTTGTGTTGCTCTGATTTCTAGTGCGACATCGGAGTGAAGGCTTCATTGGAACAATGTCGAAACGGTTAGATCCATGGGAAGATTATGGATACTTATCAATAACCAGGAAGTAAACATTATATAATCAGCTACCTAGCGAACCTTGAGGATTGGAAAGATCGCTTCAACCAAGGTCCGCCCAGAGCTGAGGAGATATCAACTAGAACCCAAGAGCCTGAAAAGGGAAAGTGACGGCAGCCTCAACATCTAACATCAGCTGACCTGTCCAAGCCAATGCTTCTTTCATCTTAGCTTCCACCTCCGTGAGAAAGGTTTCGTGGTTCTTTACCGCAGAATAATATGTCCACCAGAGTCGTCTCATGCGTTCGCTGTTGACTCTCTGGATGTTGTTGACGTTTTTAGTGGCGACATCGTTCGAATGGGATGGTTTGTGCTTGTCTAAGCTTAGAAGCTTCGTCAATGTCATGCTCTGGCTGGAGTAGACAAAGGCGGTTTTCTGACGGTTGATCGAATAGCAATGGAAGGCCTGAGTCAAGTCTGATTGTCAATAGAAGAATGATGCCAAGGAAATAGCTGACCATCAGATTTAATGCCTCAATGTCCTCTAAGATAGGCTTCTCTGACGATGTCTTGAATAAAAGGACCGCCTGTTTGAAGAGGTCTGACCCGGGAGGTAAAAGTGCAGAATTGTGCGCGTCGTCTTGTGAACTGGAACTGGGACCCCTAGGCGGGGGCGGGGTGTCGTATGTCTACGTTTGAGCCAAGGCCAGAACAACGGAAACTCGGCACAACCAGTTCCTGCCCCCAGACTGGCATATCAGAAGGGAATATGTACGAAAGAGCCGGTCTCTGAAATCCCTTCGTAGTAGCCAATGGTATTCGCAGAGCATTTCTTCGAAGATGTCGAGAAGCTGCAAAGCGTATGGTTCTGGCGGTAACTCTACTGAAACCTCGGGATCTAAAAGGTGATAAGCGTGACATCACTAGAGACCATGAGAATACAGATTCAATCGAGATCTGGAGTTCGTTCACCTACGCTGAGAGTCGGACTTCAGTCGCAAATACGTATAGCCGCTATCCTCGCCACCCCCCGACGGCTGAGACAAGTCTGAATGGACATGGGGTTATAACGATGCGAAGAGATCCTTTAACTTCTGGATGAAGCGCTCCACACTTGAGTTCTCTCCTAAGTGATTTGTCGCTGTATAGTTGTCATCTGTCTGTGGATAGTCGGTTGGCTCTTGTCGGTCGAACGTAAGGAGGCTGGACTCGGTGCCCAAAGAATAGACCTCGGCGGCGCTGGATTGTCGGCTGAGACTTGCCTCTCCCTCGATCTCTCGAAGATAGCTTTCCGGCACGGCGATATACTATTCCAGCGAGAACGGTGACGTAGTAGTTCGCTCTCGGCTCAAAACTTGGCCATGTTGACTTTCCTCATCGAGTCAGTTGCTATCTCTGAGTGGGTGGAGCAGAATGTCCATCAAAGAGCGAGAAAACAGAACCGGGCGAATTCATGGAACAGAAACAACAACGCTAATCCATGTAGCGGACTACTACAGACTGGCTAGCTTACGAATTGCATCATTCTCTGCGGATCTATTGGTAGCCGGTCTGTCATGTGATTGACTTTAACTACTCTGTAGTAATCCTTGTTTCCTCCTCTATTCTCGGCAGATAGTATCTTTCTCAGGTTGCTATTGCTACATGGATTCCTCGCGGCGAGGGAGGGAGGGGTGTCTGTAGCCTCCCCTCTCGCTCACAGAAGACTCGTCCGGCTCCACGTCCAGGGCAGCCTTCCAGCGCCAGGGGCGTTTCTATTTTTCCAGCCTGTCAGTTCGGCCAAGTCTCGCAGGGGAAACGGGTGAGGGTCCTGGAAGTCCTCGGGAACGCTCCCGAACTTCCAGCTCCAGAGATCAACCCATTCCTTGCCGAGCGTGCCCTCGAGCATGTCGGCCACGTACTTTCCAATCACGGGCAGGAACTTGAAGCCGTGGTTGGAGCCGGCCGTAGCAATGTACAAGTTCTTGGTCTCGGGGTAGGGACAGATGCGGAAGTTGAGGTCGGTGGCCATGCCGTCCCTGCGGGGATGATGGGTTAGCTTGTTATCAGATGGTCGAGTTCGGATGCCGCGAAGTTTAGGATGAGGGCGTCAGATCGACCTACCAGCACAGTCGGGTGTGGACAAATGGACGGTCAGCAAGCTCTGGAAGCGTGTCCCGTAAGAACTGTCTGATCTCAGCGTCGAGTTCCTCCGGACACCCATCGTAGGGAAAGTCCCCCGCAGAGTGCAAGACTGAAGCCCCGGGATGTTCGTGGTCGTTGTAGTTGGTCACCAGCCGGACGCTGCAGAGCTTGATCAAGCCGTGTTCATCAGGCGGGAAAAGAATGCCTACAGAGTTAATCAGCGCCCGGCGTGGCACAGCGCATCAAGGAACGCTACTATACCCTGTTCGAAGTCGTCGATGATGGGAATGTCCTTGTACTGCTCGATCTCGTGAGGTTCGAGTTGAATGACACAGATTGCCGACGTCTGCGCAGTCACATCGGTTCCCGCGCCGTCGACAAGAGCGGGCAGGCTGGCTCCGGCGGCTACGACGACCACGTCGGCCGTGTGGAATTCGCCGTTGGCTGCAACCGCACCCCTGCAGGTGCCGTGCCGGTCGTACACCAGCTTCTTGATGTGGCCGGCATCTCCAGTGACGTACCGGGCACCCAACGCGTGGGCGGCCCTGGCCATTCGGAGGAGGGCTTGTCCAGAGGGGACCTGGAAGTCGGTCAGTACCGCGTGTTGCTAGATTCAACTAGCAGATAGTTGGGCGGTGCGTTAATTACCCAGCCAGCTTCGGGGCTGTACAGGTTGGTCCAGCCCGGGAACTCGCCGGTCAGAGCCGGCCACTTCTGCCGCATTTGCTCGGCCGACATGTACTCAACCCCTGGCCTATTAGTCTTCCGGGCCAGCTCTTTGGCGCTCTCCAGCCACCCGTTGGTCGCTTCGTGTCCGCCGATGATCCAGCCCGTTTCATGGTACAGGCCGGAGAACAGGGATGCGGGATCCTTCCAGACACGCAGCGTCTCGAGCCCGAGCTCTGCGTAGAGAGCGTTCGGGTAGTCGGCGCGGATGATCTTGTTCAGGTCCGTCGCGGCTGAGTCCTTGGACGGCGCGTCAAAGCGATCGACGACGGTGACTTGGTCGTAGCCTCGCTGGGCGAGATGGAAGGCGGTGGAGGTTCCGAAGACGCCTCCGCCGATGATGAGGACTGAGGGCTTGCTCATGCCGGAAATTGAGGGGGAATTGTTTGTGTGTGTGTTGCGAGTTCTTCGTTCTTGGGGAGCAGAGTGACTGCATTTCATTGCGTGAAGCTGGTTATTTATAATTGAGAATCGTCGGCGGATTGAGGAGAACCGGCCATGGGATTCGCCTTGGTGCGCACGAGGCAGCCAACGAAGTGCTCTCTTCTCTCTTCTCTGATCCTCCATTCCGCCCTGTTTCCTCAATCATTCCGCGCTTACCACCAAAGAAATCCTCCTCATTGCTAGACAGACTTCACCGACATGGTTCGTTGGATCCGACCGGTGAAGGTATGCTCAACAACAAGCGCCTCATGACCAGAACCAGGGTCATCACTCGCATCCGGTGGAACCACGCGACTCCCCTCCCTCCGTCAGCGGACCTGAGCCCAGAGGGATGGAAGGGCGAGTCGACACGCCCAGAATTAGCGGCCGCGGCCGAGCTGGGTAGATCAATCGGCCCAGTCTGCATTAGCGGCCGATTCAGCGCTAGAAGTCTAATAGCGTAAGGATTATATACCGGTAGACTATAGTGTACCAATGATGTGTGCAGATGGCCTACTCTGTAACTTATAGTAGCATATAATATCGTGTGGGCGTACAGGCGGTTGGTCCCCGCCCGCAGTGTTGCAGAGCGGCCAGGGGCGTTCTAATCAAAGAAAGGGACCATTGCAAGAGGATGCGAATGCAGTGTCTATGAAGCGAAGCAGGGAAGTACAGTGAGTCCTTGGCGATGAGCTCCGTTTCAACGGCCACGCTTTAATGTAGTTTTTGGCTTTCTCTAGCTAGGTTGTCCTTTAATACTTTGTAGACTCCGGGTTTGTAAACCTTACGGCACGCGTATAAAGCATAGCCCATTGATAGCTGCTCCCACGGTCCACCTTCATGTAGCCTTTGTTCCCGAAAATGGGGCCCGGTGTAGTAGGAGAAGAGAAGCAAATTCACAAAGATGCTTTTTTACGTGTATGTGACGTCAATTATCCACGGACTTGGCCACGCAGATGTGTGTAAATGGCTCGGATGTAAATGCAGTTATACGAGGAGCGACACAGCAAAGGAAGGACGTATTGCAGCACAGAGCCAAGCCTTGGCGAAAGAGCTCCGGTCAAACTGATCGACCAAGGTAGGGAGGGAGATGGCCTTGAAAGGGCACTGCAGATTTGCCAACGAGAAGGCCAACACATTTTCGCGATCTCGCCAAGACGCTCCCACAGACCAATAGCTTCCTCGAGGCCGTAAGGCAACCAAGACTTGATTGAGACAGTTTCGCCTTTGCCCAGACTAGGAGGCCCTTTTCCAATAGAATGTTGCGCATTGCCATTTGTTCAGCGCCAGCTCTAGAGGTGCCCACTCACCGCCGGGTGGAAGCCCTTTGTGACGCAAGCGGACTTGGGAAACAAGTGACAGTTTCAAGGTCGAAGAACAGCCCGCTTTCCATTAGTAGCATGTTCGTATTATCCGGGTATGACAGGGTGAATTCTTGGTCTTCATTATTGCAGTCCGTCTGTTGTCGTTGTTGAACCACCGAGGGTCCGGTTGGCCGTATTCACACTCGGGGATTTCGGTCCGTCTGGTGTCGTCTCACTTCACTTGGGTTGCTCCAGGGTGTGTATAGCAATATCTAATTAAACACTTGGCTTGGCATCGACTAATTGCCTTTCTTACTGTCGCCTCGACGATTCAGAGCAATACAGCCATTGGACGGAGTCTAAATAAGATTTGATTACTGTTTCGTTTTAATACCAGTCCAAGGACTCTTTGATGCTGCGAGTTTTTCTTGGTTTAGGCAGCGTCAGGCATCTACGCCAGGCTCAACTGCGAGCTCTGTGTCGCCTTCGAGCCGGCGGATCAAGTGATGATAGTCATCTTCGGTGGATTCTGCCCAGTTACCGATCCATTGTTCCGGGTGCATTAGTGTGGCCAACCACTCATACTCTGACTTGGGCCGGGAAACACTCTCAAATGTGGATCCTGCTGATGCGCTCTCCTCTGTTGTCTCGGTTGCCTTCACCTCACCGCTTGCTTGCGTAAAGGTCGCTACCTGGCACTTCTCGTTGGGTACTACGTATTGTGGGACCGAGCAGATAAACCCCTGCTTGTGGGATCTAGACTTCGGGGGACGCCGGGTGGGGGACGGGCGAGGAGGAAAGAGACAGGAGACGACAGAGGAGGGGAGGGAGAATATGTTCTTGTTGTCTCTTTTTTTTCTTGTCGTCTCAGTTCGCGCGGTATTTAATTGGTCCAGCGTTGATCGCCCATGGCAAAAGGGAAAGTCTTGCCGTACCTAGATGCACGCGCCTTGGGTGATCTCGTTTGCTGGGGTGGACGTAGCATTTCATCAATGTCAAACTCGGCGAGTCAGTCCCTTATGTATCGACACAAACATCCAGGCTGCAAATCACCGCTCGTCCTCGACGCTCTGGAACGTTTGCTAGCTCTCGCCAACCTCAACGCAGCCACAACTAGCGCGGGGGAAGAAGATGAGGGGCGCAATCCCGGATTCTCGGGATCGGAAATGTGACAACAAGTCGATTGCAGAGTGACAAGATTCGTCTGCCGCGTCCGTGTTCTTCTCCCGCTGATGTCATTCTCGCCGCATAAGACACATGATCCGACCCTTTTCCCTCCCTTCGCTGCACGTCAGCAGACACCCCGGATTTCCACTTAATTGTAGCCGCTGTTGTTCTGCTTCCTTATCGCCGAGGAAGCCCGCCGGTGAGGAGTGACTGGGACCACGTCTATGTTTTTGTCGAACCGGCCTGACTGACTGTGACTGAGACTGAGACTCAGACTGAGACCGGGCCGCGCCAGTTCGCCACCGACCGACCGGGACGTGTCCGAGTTGAATCGCGCCATGGGCCCGGAGCGGGATTCGTACGTCTAACTTAGCGGCACGACTGGTCGAGAAAGGAGAAAAGAGAAAAGAGACAAGAACAACGTCGGCCAACCCAAACACCCTCGGGCGGTTCCAGAATGGAAAACCTCGGAACACACGAGTCCAGCGTCGGCTTTATGCCGTGGCACATGGCCAACCGGTGAGACCAGGAGGTCATCGGAAGCGTGAGGCGCTAATTTAGCATTCCCTCTGCCTTGTTGTCTCTTTTCTCAGCGTCTCGCAACTGCATTTTGCCGGCTGGCGCATTGGTTCCAGTCGCCCGCTGCAGGGAGAGAACAATGTGCAATTGAGTGTTTGCCTTCTCTGCCGCGGGGCATTGCGAACCATGGTTCTAGAACGTTTTGTCTCTTTGCCTTATATCGTACCTTGTCTTCTTTTTTTGCGGCACAGGCGAACCGGCGCGAATATTGAACTCTTGTCCATCCCCCTCGCCACAGCGGAACACCGAAAGTGAATCCACCACGAAGCCCGTTCCCACGATCCAGATCAGCGTGAGTTCGACTGCCCAAACATGATGAGCTACCATCTAATTACCGACGCCTTTCATAGAAAATTCTAATGAACAACACAAAGAAATCTACGCTTGTTCAACCCGAGCACGACCCGCAGTCCGCCCAAAGCCTACTCCTGCTCGTCCAAAATCTCGAGATCACATCAAGCAAGATGCCGAAGGGTGCCGCCTCTACCAACCAAGCCAGGACCGTTGTCACCGAGATCGGAGAGAACCTGAGCCAAGCGGCTCTGGCTTGGGCTCGATTAACCGACGCTCTGGTGGACAGTCGGCAGATTCATCAGGCTATGGTGGATGCGCACGAACATGCCCGAGCACAGAGTCAGCTTTCGGATCTCTCAGCCATCGTCTCGATGGACCTTGATCTGTCCAAGCTCAAGTAAGTACCCGTTACTTTTGCTGGTGTTGTCGTCGAAGAAGTCATGGCTCGCTAACAGAAAGTAACAGTAAGATTCGTGACTTGACAGCTCAGTTTTCGCGTGATGTCCATCACGTCTGGCATAACAGTTCACCTGGCCGGGGGAATAGGTAGTACATCATCATGAGACTCCTATTCGGTTTTATTTCGTTTGCTTGCATATCAACTTAACGTCTAATCTGCTAGATTGGTGTGTCTGTTTTGGCGGATAGAGCACAGAGTAGTGATGCTCTGTTTTATGCTTTTATGACGTCATTTTATATGGTTGGTAAAATGTCGCGATTCAGTGCTAAATAAGGTACGATGAGGAGCCTTTCTATATCCCCGCTTTGGGTGAGGTCGTGGTTGGGTCCGTGAAGAATTGAACTACTTTCTTGCGAATAAAACTTGGCTTGCTAGGTTCTGGGGGGTGTCTCAACAAAAGAGGGATGCCGGCACTTTGTGCAGCAGCAGAATATGTGAACCCTAGTATTTCTGCCTCAAACAAAACCGCTTCCTATAACATAGAATGTCACGGATCGTCGCTAGCGTCTATGGATTTCGTTCGATCCCCTATTGCCATCGGGTTTGAGTATCGGCAGAGATCCCGATACTAATTCAGAACCTAAGGCATCAAGGGAATCCTAGAAACAGGTGGTTTTTAGAAAGTTCCCTCTTCGATTAAAATCTCCCCATTCCGCAAGTCATGTCAAGAAATAGTGGCAAGCCTGTCAGACTCGAAACTCAAGAAATTTCATGATAAATTACTCAAAATAAATAGAAGACAAAATAGGTCGCAACATAAAGCGGAATAATCCATAATAAATAAGCCAGTGGCCGTAGTGGACCTTTCCGAGGCTTCCGTGTCCGCAACCATCTAGCGTTCTCATCTCTGTACTCAGTTGCAGCCTTGCATGATCCTTCTTCTGTCTTGCTGATATGATAGGCCGCCGTAAACTGGATAAAGAGATATGACTGACCCTTGCACTTTCGATTTTTGCATCATTCATCGAGGCATCAAATGAGAACAAAGTCGCATGACGCAACACCCCACATCTGACAGGTGTCATCGCTTTACATCATAATCAAGCTGACTCTCTCCTGCTTCCATCTTTCATCTAGCACGCTCGTCCGGACCAAGATGGGTTCTGAAGCTATCGGGTGTGGTCGAATATCCTAGTTGTTAAACCTTCAGAGGACTATTTCTGAACCTGTCACACGAAAAAACATGGATAAGGCCTCGACGACTAAATCCCCGTCGAGGTTCTGGAGAATCTGGCAAACGTTGAGAGGGACGAACAGCACATTTTTGACAAACCGCGAAGTGCCCGAAAGAGACTTGACGGGCAAGTGGATTATCGTCACCGGGGCTAATAACGGCATCGGCCTGGAAGCAGCCAAGACCTTTGCCAAATGGGGCGCGAACTTGATCCTGGCCTGCCGTGAGCCTCCGGAATGGGAGACGCACCCTTCAGTTGCAGAGCAAGAGTGCAAAGCCCTGGCGGAGGCAGTAGGCCATGCTTCAACAATCGAGTGGTGGAAGCTGGACTTGACGGACCTCGGCAGCATTGACAGTTTCGCACAACGATGGCGAGATGCGAACCGTACACTCGACGTTCTCTGCAACAACGCCGGAATTTCTACGACGGGTGTCCAGAAGGTTTACACTAAGGCTGGCTTCGAACTCACGCACCAGGTACGTGATACCCTAGTGGCATTACCTGAGAACCCCAGCAGACTGACGACGCAGTTAGATCAACTTTCTGTCACACGTCTACATCACACTTCGACTGCTTCCGTCGCTGATACAAAGCTCCGAGCCAAGAATCGTTTGCACAACTTCATGCTATCACTTCCTCGGCACCTTCGACCTGGAACACTTCAACAGCGGTCCAGGCATGCGAGGAGAGCCCTATGGAAACAACAAACTGTACTACCAGATGTGGGTAACAGAGCTCCAAAAGCGCTTCCTTGCCAGCGACAAGTTGAAGCACATCACCGTCAATGGCATCAACCCCGGGTACGTCAACTCGGGGATCTGGAACAACCCTCGACCAGACATCACGCAGTCCCGCTCTGAGACACGCAGCACGGAATTCTTAAAGTTCCTAGCACGGTACTTGGCAATTAATCCCCAGCAAGGCAGCCTTGCCATCGTCAACGCCGCCACCAGTCCCAGACTTGGTCCGGACCCTGAAGTTCAGGGTGTTGGTGCTCCCGGTGGAATAGGTGGAGGGCACTACATTAATCGCATTTGGCCGGCCGAGTCGATGCCCTACTGTGCCGACGAGAATGCAAGACGTGAGGTTTGGGAGAAACTCGACGAAGAACTGCATTTGGAGGACAGAGGGCTCTATGCGGTGTTTAGAGACTGAAACACGATCGATTGCTAGATTCCACCCATGCATAATGATTTCTTTCTGACACATAGGACACATAGGGTACAAGTTACGAATGAGGAATGCATCGAAAACTTTCATTTAATAATTTCCTGCGATAGCCTAGCTTAATCTTTGAGAAACATCATTACTAGCCATTGTTCTATCTTGAACTAAACGAATAGGTCTTGTTAAAGACTTTAATCTTCTTGTTTTTACCCTGTGGCTTAACGAAGTAGAATCAAAGGAGGGAATGGCAGGTAATGGTTCCTCTGCTGATGGGTAGTGGTATTGTACTGGACGAGACGTGTATCGGCACACTGCGCGGGAGGTCGTGCTTTGTGGGAGGCCTGTAAAAGTTCAAGGCTCTTAGGCGAGATGAAGACTCGTCATCCTCGTGTAGTATATCGCTTGGTCGATATATCAGCACAGAATTCGACTCCTATAGACCGACTGCGCTGATATCGGCCCTCATCTCCACTAGTAGTCACACCACTTCATCGTGCCCTTTGCCGGCGGCGAAAAAGAGAGCTGTCTGGTTACCCACGCTCGGAAAAGAATTTGGCTCATCCTCGGTCTTATCACGTGGAAACTCAACTATCGACTCATTCCCGGCTCGCTCCGCGTTATTTAGTGGTGTTGGGAGTATGGCCCAGGCGCCGAGCTTCGAGATATACTCGGCGTTTACGCTTGCCCCTGACTCCAGTAAAAGGCGGACAGTCGTACTATGTTCACTTGCCGCGGCAGAGTGAAGTGGCCTCCATTCGGATCTCCTTCGCCCCGTCGCAAATCGCACAGCGTCGACGGTCGCTCCTCTTTCAAGTAGTAGTTTCGCTACTTCATCGTGTCCCTCCGCCACAAAATGGAGCGCCGTCCCTGCATCGGGTATAACCATGTTGGTGTCAAGGCCGGAATCAAGTAGCATTTTGACCAGATCGAAGTGGCCCGTTGAGGAGGCGGTGTGTAGAGAAGAAGTGCTGTCAAAGTCGATGTTGACATATTGAGCGTAGTCCTCAAACTTCGCGTCGTCAAGTCCTTTCCATAAGGTACTCTCCACTAGCTGACCCTCGGCAATAAACCCACGGATCCCACCTCTATCTGGAACGGCGTCAGTTTCCATTGTCGAATGCGGCCGTCGAGGGAAAATAGGTACCAAGCGAGAGGAGCCTCAGAAGGGTAGGCTTCTCCAGAGGTGTGTTTGACGGCGACATAGTTGTCCCTGAGCTGATGAGTTGCTAGACGATACAGCGCGTCGACATCGGCGAGCTTCAGGGACGAGAAGCTCTGGCCACAATCAAGGTTGGGGAGGGGTAGGCTAGATTAAGAGCACTTTGTCCGAGCCTTGGACGAACGATGAACGCATTGCGTTTACACAGCAGCTGTTACACCAATAAATAGCTCTGGACAAACGTAGCTGACAAGTGCGTGGGCGTTATCGTGTCACACGATGCTTTCTGACAAGGGCCCTGAAAGTGATAAAATGAAATATAGTAAAAACTTCATGCAGGGTCGCATGTCTTAAGCCACAAAGGGCTAGCAATGGCATCCTTGACAACCATGATAATTTCCTGCCTCTGGTCCATCGGCTGTAAGAAAAACTTATAGAGGTCTAAGAACTTAAGTTTGGACCTTGCACATGGCTACTTTGTTTCAACTGAGTCACCGTTTATAGATTCCTGTATAATGACGCTAAAAAGCGCGGAGGTAGCGGCTGAAGGGTTATTTGAAAGCATTGATAACAATGGAAAGTTCATAGGTTTACGTAACTGAGGCAAATGTCGACTGAATAACATCAGGCAGGGGCTTTTGGCCGCCTCTGGCTTCCAGGTCGGGTCTAGCCAATTCTCGGCTTTCTCCTCACCCAGACCTCCTTTTCCGTGCTCTCTGATGCATCGACACCCTGGTCCGTTGATAGAGACGGGCTTGTGCCCTTGACCTCCCGGAGTTGGACATCCCACGCCTTGAGCTGATACCTCCCGCGATCTGACATTCCGGTGAACAGATCAAACGACCAGCCATGCTTAGGACACGTCAATCCAGCGCTGAGAACAATGCCAAAGTCCTCGATATCAAAAGTCGTTCCATTCGAAAGAGGGTACGATGAATGAGGGCATTGCTGATAAAATTGGGCTCAGCCTTCTTGAGCTCTGAGATGATGGCACCGGACTTACATGATCAATGGCATGAAATTTACCCTTGTGCTGGAACACAAGAACCTGGCCCTGCAAGGCTCCAGGGATTTCAGAAGGCCCAAGACCGTCCGTTGAGATTGGAACCTCAGAAGTCTTGGATATATCTTCACTTGAAACTTGGAAGACTTTGCAACCTGGCTTTAGATCCTTGTTACACATCCGCGGGTGTGACACGATATCCTCGTCTGAGCCGAGGTTGGGGAACGACGAGGTAAGTCCAGCAGAAAACCACTCCGCTCCCGACCAAGACAGAGTTTCGAAAAAGTCCATTCTGAGCGATGTTTCTGACTCAGTGGGCAGAGGACCCCTGGTGCCTTGCTGGATCATCTGGCAGGTGGTGATGTCTTTTCAGCAGTTCGTCGCCTTCGCGTCGAAAGTGAGAAATGATAGTGGATTTCTCACACGTGACATAACACGTGCATCCAAATTACGCATCTCGTGCTAATCAGGGCTTTATCAGAGGAGGAAGGGTAATTTTGGAATTGCCGGCGGATCCACTTGGGTCTTCAAAGCTAGCATGGCTTCTGCTACCTAAGCTAGTGTGCTTGAAGGTTGGTAAACTCTTGTTGCTGATGTGAAAGAATAAAGGCGTGAGCATCTGAGAAGCACAGGCCAAATCAAGCCATGGTAAGAACCAAAAAGAAGATATCCCGAGAAGCGGCATGGAAAAGATCGATATCACATTTACTGATGAAACGATACAGAAGTGAATGCAAATTCCTATGTTCATGTACAAAAACTTCCCTAACTTAGTGGTGCTCTTCGAGACTTTGCAAACTCACAAGCTCAGCATAGAACCCGTTCTTCTGGAGTAATTCATTATGCGTGCCCTTCTCAACTATGCGACCTTGATCAAATACGAAAATGACATCAGCCTTTTGAATGGTGCTGAGTCGATGTGCGACAGCAATGGTTGTGCGTCCCTTTGCCGCTTTGTCGAGTGCCGCCTGAACGACGTGTTCGGATTCAGAATCAAGAGCAGATGTTGCCTCATCGAGCAGGAGAATCTTGGGGTCGCGGATAAGCGCTCGAGCTATTGCAATGCGCTGTTTTTGGCCGCCCGAAAGGAGGGCTCCCTTGCTTCCAACTGTGGTTTCGAGGCCGTCTGGGAGAGAGATGATGAAGTCGTAGATGTTGGCCTCACGGCAGGCCCGCTCAATTGCGCTATCAGAGACGCTTTCATCTGTAGTCCCTAGCACAATATTTTCCCTAATTGTCCCCTGGTAGAGGGTAGGCTCTTGGCTGACAATGGCAATCAGAGCGCGGTAGTCACTGACGTTGAGAGTGCCAATCTCCTTGCCGTCTACAAAGATCCCTCCTTTGACTGGATCGTAGAACCTTTCAAGGAGAGAGATTGTTGTACTCTTCCCGCAACCTGAAGCACCAACTAGAGCGATGTACTGGCCGGGGTAGATGTCGAGATTGATACCGCGAAGTACGGGCTGGTCAGGTCGTGTTGGGTACCGAAAGTGCACATCACGAAACTCGACATGGCCGTTGGTACTTGCAATTGCCTCACCCTCTTTGGACCAGGCATCAATGATCGGCTTTCTGTCGAACAACGTCTTGAGTTCTTGCGCGGCTGCGTACGCTTTGCTCATGTTGGCCGCGTAAGAAAAGAAAGCCCCGGCAGACTGAGCGCTGAAGACGATGGACATGAAGCAAACAAAGAACTGAAACATGGAATACTCGCCCTTGGCAATGAGAGTTCCGCCGTACCAGAAGCAGAGGCCGAGGATGAGGAACGTCAACGATTCTGAAAGGGCGAAGAGGAGACTCGATTTGAGGACGGAATACAAGCTCAAGCGTTGTTGTGTCGCCAACGACTCGCGGTACTGGCTCAGGACATCGGCCTCACGAGTAAGAGAAGCAATGGTGCGGATTGCTGACACGGCTTCAGACGCATAGCTTGCTGAGTTGGAGTAGGCGTTCTTCGAACGAGTTTCAAAGTGGGACAGAACCCAGAATCGAAAGTAGCCGCAAGCAAGCATAATTGGAACCGTCGAGGCACAGACAAGCGCCAGCTTCCACCCGATGGCAATGCCGACGATGATACCAGCGATCAGGGTCGTCGCAATCGTTAGGAGCGTCCCAAGAGTTACTCCACTAAGTCCAGCCAGATCTGTCGTCTTTGTTGACAGAAAAGACGTCAGCGCTCCAGCAGTGTTTTTATCTGCGTCGAAGAATGAGATATCCTGACGAAGAAGAGCTCGAAAGGTCGAGTAGCGCGTACGATGGATAAGCCGCTCGGAACACTTGGCAAACAGGATACCGTGAGTGGCATACGCGAAGCCCAACACACCAGCCAACATGACGTACATTGCGGCCCAGAAGTCGGAGTCCTTTTTGACTTGGGCACGGTTTGAGGGCTCGAGTGGAGTTGACAGTGTACTGATAGCCTTGGAGAGCAAGACAGCTTGGACAGGGGTGCCACCTCCACTGATGATGGAGAAGAAGAGACCGATGATCATGGATGCCTTTTCCTTCTTGTTGAAGGAGCCAATGAATTTGGCCGAAGACCATAGGGAAAGCTGTGTTTCCGGCGAGACATCGTGCTGTCGGCCGAGGTCGATTGCAGACGCCGAGGTGGAAATACGACGAGGGCAACTGAATTCTGTGCTCTTGGTGTCTTTTTGCTCTTTAGACCATGACTGTTTCAGGGCTGGTTTGACGAATTCCTCGTCTTCATTCTGCGATGATGGCTGACCGTCGTCGACTGTGTCACTACGACGACTGAGATTCTGAGCTGTGACGAGGTCGGAATAAGCACCCTGCCTTTGGAGAAGCTCGTCGTGTGTGCCTTGCTCGACGATTCTTCCACGAGACATGACGACGATGCTGTGGGCGTTCCTGATTGTTGACAGTCGATGGGCGATAACAATCGTGGTCCGGCTTTCGGAAGCGGCTTCTAAAGCGGCTTGGACTACGCCTTCAGACTTTGTGTCTAAGGCGGATGTTGCTTCGTCGAGGAGGAGGACTTGTTAACGTTAGTACAGTTGTGTATCGGAGGTAGGCTTCGCTTACTTTTCGGATCGGATACAATTGCCCTCGCAATGGCAATGCGTTGCTTCTGTCCACCAGAGAGCAGAAAGCCTGTTGTCCCAACATTCGTCTCGTATCCATCCGGTAGACCGCTGATGAAGTCGTGAGCGTTGGCCTTTTTCGCAGCCTCGACGATCAATGCGCGTTTGTTCTCTTCGCTTGCTGTAATGTGACTCGTGCCAATGAGGCCGTGCTTGATGTTCTCGTAGATGGTGGTGCCAAAGAGAGTGGGCTCTTGGCCGACCAAAGAGATTTGTTGACGCAGCCAACGCAGATTCAGGGTGCTAATGTCATGCCCATCGACATAGACAGACCCTCCGATGGGTTCATAGAATCTCTCAATGAGACCGACAATAGTGCTCTTTCCAGAGCCAGAGGCACCAACCAATGCTGTCGTCTTTCCCGCGGGAACCACAAGGCTCACGTTGTCCATCACAACTACCTCTGGCCGCGACGGGTAGACGTGCTTGACATTTTCAAGTTGAATTGACCCCTCGACCTTCTCCAGCTTCTCACCAGCATCACTGAAGGGGTCTAGGGGTGATTGACGGTCGATGGTGCTGTAGATCTTACTGGCTGCGGCCAACCCAGTTGCAAAAGCCTGGGCGTTGGGCGCAACATTCCCGATGCTGAAAGACCCCAACACAACAGCCATGACGGTGACGAGGACCTTTTCGAAGGGAAGTCCCTGGTAGACAACGTATTGGCCACCCTGCCAGAACGCCAGGCCGTAGCCCAGCTGAATGATAGCGATGACGCCGGCCATGATGATTCCCATGGCGGACTTGGACCGGAAACCAAAGAATTCAGCCTTGTCCAAGTGGCTCTCGTATTGTTTGGCGAGTCGGTCTTGCGCACCAAACGCAACGGCGTTTCGAATCGAGCCGATGACTTCGTCCGCGAGGCTGCCTCCGAGCCCGTGGGCACTGAGCGACTGTGTGCTGTACTTCAACATGAATTTCGACCCGCCTCCCATCCAAGTCACCAGAGCAACGACAATGGATGAGAGAATCAGAGCAAGTTTCCAGTACTTGATGTAGGCGATGATGAAGGCCGTGAAGAACGTCGAAAGAGCCGCCAGCGTCAAGCCGACCTTCTCCGAGATCCCCTCTTGAATCAAGTTGGTATCGGCCGTGATCCTTGTCGTTACTTCTCCGGCGCCCAACTTATCGAAGAACCCGATGTTTTGACGCAGACAATGCTCCAGATATCGCTCTCGGATCTTAGCGCTGACATGTTCTCCGGTGTCTGTAGGAAGTTAGAACTAATATGTTTGACATCAAATCCGTTACGTACAGATGAACCCAACGGTAGACGTGTAAGTAGCCACAAATCCACCAATTGCGAGATAGACAAAGTATAACACTGTACGGCCCAGCTCTTTGCTAAACGCGGCGACATCTGCATCCCCCTGAAAGAAGTCTTGGAATGTGCCCTGTAAGCTTCCAAACACGACAATCATTAGAGGCATCGTAGCACCGCTGCCAATAGACATGAAGCAGGAAACCAGGATGATTATGACATCGTTTGTCGAGGCATATCGGTAGAGCGTGGCGAATCCCGCGGTGATTTCCGGTGCAGCAACTTGACGCTTGAGAATAGCAGCTTCATCCTCGGAGAGATGCTTGTACGGGTCTTCGTCTGGGCTTTGCGGGGTGACGACTTTGCTGTCGAGCTGGTCTAATCCGTCGCGTCCGATGGTTCGTTCTTCGGAGTTACTTCGATCCAAATCATGGCGGGCGTCGTGAGATGAAGCATCGGTAAACCGCCGCAGTGGAATCGAGTCCTGTGTTGACTCCGGCGCCATGGTCGCTTGTGTCTAGAATCCGTGACAAAACAAGCAAAGCCTTTAGATGTAATAATGAGTGAGGATGTGTCAGGTATTAGAACGACGAGATTACCGACAAACGTGCATGTTAGATGACGACAAGGCTGCTGTGCATGCCTCTACACGCGTCGTGAGATCTTCACGCCTGCCACCGGCGGTCTAGAAGATCCAGCTCCGCCCGTTGGTTGTGACCAAAATTGTGTCTTGTCTCGGGCAACGGGCTGCGTGCTGGTTGTCTACGTCACCGGCCGGTGGTTAAAAAAAAGGCTTTGGTCACCCGCAACGCCATGGTTAGATCAATAGGGCAGTGTTCGGCGGGGAAACCCGGATGGACAGAGCTTAGGTGAATGCGAGTTGTGGACTCATACCGTACTTGGCAACCGGTCGAGTAGTCTAATCAAATCGTGATTAGACTGTGATACATGGGCGGAATCCACATGTGGGGGGTGTCTCAGACGCCAGCCATTCGGATGTGTCAACATTCCAGTGTCTGCGGAGTATTTTTCTGCAAGGGTTAGGCTGGGCGGCTGACAGCAGATGAAGCAATGATTCGGCTGGGTTGTGTCCCATCGGTCAAAGGCTTAACTATTGTCTTTCCTTGTCCGGTTTGCCAATTTCCATTTCGTTGAACCGCAATGGGAGCGATCAACGTTGTGCGGGAGGAGGCCTTGAACGAGTTTACATGTCACAAAGCATAACAAAAGTAACCGACTCCCTAGCAAAGACTTTGAACTGCAATTAATTCCAGCCATCGGCAGAAAAGTCGGAGATACTAATGAGACAGGATCAGCACAACCAACACTAAATGCCCTTAAAGGATCGAAAACGGCTCGGGCGTACAGCCGGTAGCTTCTACCGCTGTCCATGACCTACCAGGTGTTCAAGGAGAGGTTTTTTCTCGTTCATTGGGTGCTTGATGTCGAATGTCTGGCCTGGAGTTTCCAGAAACAGCACGGCGGAAACCTATGCTAGACGCACGGAAGAGGAGAGACTGGTGACAAACTGCCGTGAATGGTCACCGTACCGCTCCTGATGCATGCCCGAGCTGCGTCCCTTCATACGCCGGCCGACTCCTATTGTGTAGTATTAGCCTGTCAGAGAAATTCCCCGTCTGCCGAGGAGGGAGCGGGTAGCTATCGTAGCGTCCGGTGCCGTGGTGGAGCACCCCATAACAAGGATTCACACCGCAATCCACAACGCCAGCGCGTGACAGGGAATCTGACAGAGGATCTAGCAGGGAGGTTCTGGCATCTAGATGGGGTCCTAGTATCTTGATTGATTTGTTGAGGCTGATTTACACTTGGAGGTGGAGCGGTTTCCGTAGGACTGGCAGCATTCATCTCAAGTCGTTCAACCTTCAGCTCAAGGCAAATTGACACACAGATCAAGAAGTTATACCACTAAGTGATGCAGTTTTTTTTGCTTTGCAGATAAATTTACCTCCATTACGAATAACTATGTGTTCGTCCATAAGCCCAGCGATCACACCATATGCAAGGGAATACATTGCCTTCAAAAGCAAATATGACACCTCGCGTCTGACAAGACGTGGGAGCCAATTGAACCATCCCGTGCTGGAGTTGTCACCGCCCCCATGGTTGATTAAATGGAGACATGTCCAAGCGACAATATGCTTATCCCGAGAGTCAGACGCCAAGCACTTCGGCATCCTTTGCGTCACATCATCGGCGATCGTGAGTTAATTTCAAATCAGGCTACTTGAGCCAATGCACAGGTACAAAGAATGTAGTTGCAGAGTAAGTTCCTTCTCAGACATGCCATGAACGATGTAAGAAATGACGGCAAATTGTGACTGGATGTGCAGGGCAGCACAGCTTGATGCTTGTGGGACAAATCAAAGTTTAGTTCATCCATCTGCATTCTTGATTAAGCTGGGGATCCAGTTGGCTATTATACTCTTCGTTTAATAATCGGTTCAATAGGAAGAATTTATCTGATAACCTGATAACTTTAACCTCGAACAAATATGCCAATGATCAGGTTGACAGCCGCGCACTATTGCAGACAACAATAATTCCACTCCCGACGGGAATGTGAGTTCTGCAATATTCTATAAGAATTGACGCGGGGAAATTGTAAAATTTGAACTCTGGAAAACCGCTCGAATGCACCAGTCAGGCCATGTCTCAAGACGGGATGTGTGTGTGTCAGACCATGCCGTGGGTCAGGATGCGTGTGTTGTCAAAGCCGGCCACCCCTGAGACCTGACGTCATGCAGCCTGAGATCCGAAAATGGCATTCCAGGAAAAGGCGGAGTACAAAAGCCGTGGTTATCCCTTGGACAAACTAACGGTGATGAGCCGGTGCATCGGCCAGTAGAAAAGGCGTGGCGGAGTGGAGATGGCGATGGACGGTAGTACCAAAACACGGGACACACGGTCAACGATGCAAGCTGCACTCCAGCAGTGGCCGGTGAAGTTTGGTTTCGGAAGCTGATCGTAATCACTAGTCAATTGATCGACGCTGCAAGCCATAGGCCTGCTACTGTCCGGATACCCAAAGGAACTCAATATGTCAGAGCTGTCACCGAAGTGGAGAACCACACGCGAGAGCCTGTGTTGTGCTACCTACTTAGGCTATGCATGTAACTTAGCTGACTGAATTGACTCAATGCATAGCCTAAAGTGAAGTATTTCTGTTGACCGTCGACTCCTCTGGGATGATGGGACGTCCCTTACAAATGATAGGGTGCTTCAACGTGACATTGCATACGGCGGAAGCACAGGCAGCAACAAAACTCTACCTGGAGGCAAAGCAACGGCTGACAGCCCCGGAACCACTAGAGCAAGGATGTTGACAACCAACCGTTGTAGGCCAGATTAAACTATGCAAGGATAACGGTGCCAAGGGTGGAGAGTGGAAACCGGAAAATATAGGGTCGCAAGGAAGCAACTGAAAGGGAACTAGGTATAATAGAGACCCGAGTGGCACGGTATGTGACGAGATAGGCGACGAACGTCAATGTGATACTACTTAGTCCAACCGCCCCGCATCGTAGTGTCGGAGGTAATCTCGCGGAGAAGCGAAAATCTGTCTTGGATGTTCCAACGATGGATCGACAATGCAACGGGAAGACATGTCACAGCTAAGGAGATAAAAAAGAGACCGGAACGTCACTGATTCGAGGAGCGAGCCCCAATCAGCAGGCATCTGATATGCAGGCGCAGCAAGGCAACCATTAATACGCCATCGCGGCGGGACGGCACAATGTAGATCAGGGGAGTGCAACGCATAGTAATGCACCGGAGCGAACTCAGAGAGTAGCATCCGAAACTGACGGCTAGGGACACTGAATAATACGAAGGGCGAATGTAGCCAAGGATCGAACTCGCCATCGTGACGGCACGGCACGGCGCAGATCACTTCAGGGAGAGTGAGACAAGCTGCACTTCGGCACATCAGCGCTCGAAAGAATCGGGCCTTTCGGCCGCCTTCCCGTTTTCACCTGACGAGGCTAGGCCAGGAGACTGGCGGACTTTCCCAAAAGCGCGGAGATGGATGAACTGCAGGTCGCTTCCGCGGCGGGCCAAACCAGCGGCCGTTTGCATGTTCTAATTATATTACGTGTAAGTTGCCGCCGGGGCAATCGTTTGTTGATGTGACTTCGGGATCTGGCTTGCAGGGATGGCTCAGACCCGTCCTCGTTCCTCTTGCGTGATGATAGTGATGATGACGATGAGGATGAGCATATACTTCGGCAACCTCTCAGAGTTCCGAAACGGCAAGGCTGGCGCCACATGTTGTGTCAAGCTACGTCGACCCCTGTGGAGTTGACCCCGGGCCTTCGAGACACTCTTTCAGACTCGGATTGGACAATGGTGCATGCCGTCGACCCTTCAGTACCAAGTAAAACCAGTCTTTTAAGCGACTTGGAATGGGTAAGGGCGTAGGGAGAGGGCCGCGTGTATAAAGCATACTGCCGTCTCAAGACATAGCCCTTGTCCCCCAGCCAAAACTGAGATTCCGGCATAATACAAGGCCATACCTCACAGCTCATTTGGCTAGCAAATGCTGTTCTGGCTCTAAAACCCTTGTGACAATTGGTTTTCAGACATAATTGTTAGGTATGCTGCTTGGATGATCAAACAAACACGATGCCTTGAAGGGACGTGAGTTGCTGACCCGTACGAAGGAGCACCCAACAGACGCAACCCCCGTGAACTACTATTACTGCTATTCGCAAGAGAATATCCCCTGACGATGACTGTCAAAGACGACGACGGTGTGAGAATGGACAAGTACTGGCGCTCAGCTCTGGCCGACTGCGAGGCCGTGCCTTTCCCGGCCCTCCCGCCGTCCATAGACAAGCCCGTGGCCGACCAGGTCATTGAGCATCCTCTCCCGCAGCTTCGGGAGCTATCGGCCGCCTCGACAGTGGTTCGTGGTGCTTGGGCGCTTGTTGCTGGGCGCATGGCCAATTCTCAAGATGTTGTATTTGGCGCGACCAGGGCTGCGTCGACGACGACGGCTCCGGTGCGTGTGAAGCTGGCCCGCGAACAGAAGGTTTCGGATTACTTGGAGGATGTACAGCGGCAGGAAAGAGAGATGGTCCCGTTTGAGCAGGCCGGTCTGCATGGGATTGCGAAGACGTGCCCTGAGGCCCAACAGGCTTGCCTGTTCCAGACGCTGCTTGTGATGCATCCTGAGTGCCAGGGCACGCAGAATGGCACACAGAATGGCACACAGAATGGCACACAGAACGGCACACAGAACGGCACGCAAAACGGCACCCAACGACAACACTCTGCCAACCACGCCCTCATCCTCGATATCCAGCTCGGCCTGGACGAGCCCAAGGTCACGGCGAGCTTCAACTCCAGGGCGATGGAGCCCTGGGCGGTACACGGCCTGCTGAAGGGCCTGAGCCATGTGATGCAGCAGCTGGATGCTGCAGGGTCGCAAACGACATTGGCAGCCGTGGAGACGATTGGACCCGAGGATCTGGCCCAGATCTGGGAGTGGAACAAGACGGTCCCGGCGCCGGTGGAACGCTGCGTTCACACGATGATCGAGGAGCTGGCCCGCGTCCAGCCCACCGCAGCGGCCGTGTCTGCCTGGGACGGCGAGTTGACTTACCGCGAGCTCGACCAGCTCGCAACGAGGCTGGCTGGTCGACTTGTGAGTCTTGGCGTTGGCCCTGAAGTCGTGGTGCCGCTGTGCTTCGAGAAATCGGCGTGGACGACCGTGGCCACTCTTGGTGTGCTCAAGGCCGGCGGAGCGTTTCTTCTCCTGGACTCTTCCCTCCCCGAACAGCGGCTTCAGGCTATTGCCCAACAAACCAAAGCGAGGATCATCCTCTCCTCCACTCCCAACGAGGCTCTGAGCTCCCGACTCGCTCAGCAAGCTATTACCATTGACGCGAGTTTCTTTGCAAACTTGCGTGATCGAACAAACCGACAGCTGCCCTCTCCTAACCCCTCTTCCGCCATGTACGTCGTCTTCACATCCGGAAGTACAGGAACACCAAAGGGCGTAACCATCACACACCAAAATCTCGCTTCAGCTCTGCACCACCAGAAGAAGAGTCTCGGGCTTACACCGCAGTCGAGAGTTTTCGACTTTGTTGCTTATTCTTTCGACATGGCTGTCTACAACGTCTTCACTACTCTGACTGCTGGTGGTTGCTTGTGTGTCCCGAGCGACCAAGACAGACGTGATAGGCCAGCGGAGAGTATAGCTACCTCCCGTGCAACTGTCGTCATCATCACCCCCTCCGTTGCTCGACAATTGTCCCCGGCTGATATCCCCGAGCTCGAGTCCATCGTCTTCATGGGCGAGGCGTTACATGTCAACGATGTAGATGCTTGGTGGGGCAGGGTGCGAGTCTGCAACGGCTACGGACCTGCTGAGTGCACGCCGCTCAGCACAATCAACAGCTCAGCGTCCAATTCGGAAGACGCTGCCCGCATAGGAAAGGGCGCGGGTCACGTTACTTGGATCGTGGATCCCGAAGACCACGACTCTCTCCTCCCTCCTGGCTGCGTTGGCGAGCTTCTCCTCGAGGGGCCTTCCGTTGGACGAGGCTATCTCGAAGATCCAGAGAAGACGGCGGCGGCGTTTATCTCGGACCCAACTTGGCTGGTACGAGGCGCGCCTGGTAGACCCGGACGCCGCGGGAGGCTGTACAAAACCGGCGATCTTGCTCAGTACAACCAGCAGGGAAGCCTCGTCTTCCTCGGCCGCAAAGATGCGCAGGTCAAGATCAGGGGCCAACGTGTCGAGCTTGGAGAAGTCGAGTACCGCGTGAAGCGGTGCATGCCCGAGGCGTCGCAGGTCGTGGTTGAAGTCATCACGCCACGGGGCAAGAATACGAGCCCTGCGTTGGCCGCGTTCCTCCAGATCGACTACCTGACCGAGACAGACGCGTCAGATGCTACGGCAGCGACAATACTTCCCATACCTGCTCACATCGAGCAGAAGTTGAGCGAGCATCTGCCTAGTTACATGGTCCCGAGCGTCTTCTTTGCCGTTCGGACGCTTCCCATGACGGCCACGGGGAAGATGAACCGGAGACGGTTGCGCGAGATTGGCGGCTCGTTTTCTGCTCGGCTGCTTGCCGAGAAGCGAACAGCTGGGCTGAAGAGGCAACCCAGGACTGACAAGGAACGTCAGATACAGACTATCTGGGCTGAGGTTCTTGACATGGAGTCCGCGGCAATTGGACTAGACGATAGCTTCTTCCGTCTTGGAGGTGACTCGATTGCGGCAATGAGAGTGGTTCGCGAGTCCCGCGAGATTGGCATCGAAATCTCCGTGGCCGACATCTTCCGTCATCCCCAGCTCGGAGAGGTAGCTGAAAGGGGCCTTCGGGTGCCAGCTAGCTCCACGGAGAAGATCTTGCCGTTTGCCCTGCTGGGCGACAAAGTCAACATTGGCTCTTTGATCCAGGAGCTATCGACGGAATACCGACTTGAAGCGGCGAGTATTCAGGACGCTTACCCCTGCACGCCTCTCCAGGAGGGTCTGATATCGTTGACATCCAAGCGGTCCGGAGACTACATCATGCAGTCCACGCTTGAACTACCGCCCGACATCGAAGTCGAGAGGTTCCGCGCCGCGTGGGAGCAAGTGGTCGAGGCACTCCCTGTCTTGCGCACTCGCATTGTGCAACACGCCGTTGGTCTCTTGCAGGTTGTCCTGAAGGAAGGCATCCACTGGAAGGAGGCAAACTCACTCAACGAGTACATCAAAGCCGACAGGAAGCAGCCCATGGAGATTGGCCAGCCTCTCACTCGGTATGGCCTGGTGCAAGACGGAAAGACTCGCTGTTTTGTGTGGACGATCCATCACGCGCTTTATGACGGCTGGTCGACGCCTCTCATCATGAACGCTGTTAGCCGTGCGTACCGCGGCGAAGTGATCAAGGCTGCACCGCAGTTCAATGCCTTGGTCAAATACATCGGCGACCAAGATGACAGGACGATGGCAGAGTATTGGCGGATATCCCTTGCCGACTGCAACTCTGCTCCGTTTCCAACACTGCCGCCGTCGCTCCAACAACCAGTGGCCGACAGAGTCACCGAGCATCAGCTCTCACTTCCGCAACAGTCCCGCGCCATCACGACGTCGACCCTCATTCGTGCTGCGTGGGCCCTCGTCACCGGATCCATGACCAACTCTGACGATGTTGTTTTCGGCGTCACCGTCTCAGGCCGAAACGCCCCGGTTCCTGGTATCGATGAGATGCCGGCTCCTGCAATCGCAACCGTGCCAGTGCGCGTGAGGCTCGAAAAAGACCAGACTACTTCGGAATACCTGGAGACGGTGCAACAACAAGCCGCGGACATGATTCCTTTCGAGCAGACGGGTCTACATCGGATTGCAAAGATGTCTTCGGGCAGCCGGCAGGCGTGTATGTTTCAGACGCTGCTGATTGTCCACCCCGAGGAAGACGACACCGATGACATTCTTGGGAAGTTGCAGGAGGGCAACCAACTGGAGTTTATCAACACTTATGGTCTCATGCTGCAACTACAGCTCGGAGGAAACATGATCAAAGCCACAGCCAGCTTTGACTCGAGAGCTATCGAGCCATGGGTTGTGGACAAGCTGATAAATGCGCTCGAACACGTCATGCAGCAGCTGGACCACAACCCGGACCAGGCGCTGACGGAGATCGAGATGGTCACGCCTCAGGACCTCCAGCAGATCTGGGACTGGAACAGCGAGGTTCCCGCGCCCTTTGAGCACTGTGTCCACGACCTGGTTCACAACCGGGTGCAGGCCCAACCCAACGCTCCCGCTGTTTGTGCTTGGGATGGCGACTTGACTTACACGGAGCTTGAGCAGCTGGCGACTCGACTCTCGGCCCAGCTTGTGACCCTCGGTATTAAGCCAGATATTCTGGTGCCGCTCTGCTTCGAAAAGTCCATGTGGACCCCAGTAGCGATGTTTGCGGTGCTCAAAGCTGGTGGTGCCTTCGTGCTCCTAGAGACATCTCTCCCCGAGCAGCGACTGCAGGCTATTGTCCAGCAGACCAACACCGACGTGATCCTGTCTTCTGCATCGAACCTGGCGCTTAGTTCGCGGCTGTCCAAGACAGTAATCAAGGTCGATGCGGAATCGATCAAGCAGCTCAAACCTGTGAGGACTCAGCAGCCACGGCCGCAGTCCGCGTCGACGGCCATGTTTGTCGTCTTTACATCGGGAAGCACTGGCACGCCCAAGGGCGTAGTCCTCACCCATACTAACTTCTCATCCGGTCTGAAGCATCAGGCACAGCTCCTGCAATTTGGCAAGGATTCCAGGGTCTTTGACTTTGCATCCTACGCTTTTGACATTGCGGGCCACAATGCCTTTGGTGCCTTCGTGACCGGAGGATGTCTTTGTATTCCAACTGACAGTGATCGCAGGGATAATATCGGCAAGGCCATGCGGGATTTACGCGTGACTGTTGCAGATCTGACACCCTCGGTGGCTCGTCTCATCGACCCGGCCGCGGTGCCTGATTTGAGGACCATCATCTTGGCTGGTGAGGCCGTCTCTGCCGAGGATGCGTCCCGCTGGTGGGGGAAAGCACAAGTTATCAACGCCTACGGCCCTGCCGAGTGCAACATTAGCACCATCAACGGTAACCCTGCTACTCCTGAAGACGCCGCGAACATCGGAAAAGGCGCGGGTCTTGTCACTTGGGTTGTCGATCCTCAGAACCACGATGTTTTGCTCGCTCCCGGATGCACTGGTGAATTGCTTCTCGAAGGCCCTCTCGTTGGACGAGGCTACCTCAACAATGTTGCGAGAACCGCTGAGGCTTTCATCGAGGACCCGGCGTTTTTGCTATACGGTGCGCCGGGACGACCGGGGCGCCGCGGGCGACTATATAAGACTGGCGATCTGGTCCAGTACAGCAACACGGACGGAAGTTTGACCTTCCTGGGTCGCAAGGACGCCCAGGTCAAGATCCGAGGTCAACGCGTTGAGCTAGGCGAGGTTGAACATCGCGTACAAGAATGCATGTCCCACGCCACCAAAGTCGTCGCCGAAGTCATCACACTGCAGGGAGAAGCGTCCAGCCCAACTCTGGCTGTGTTTCTTCAAATCGACAGCTCTTCAACAAAGACCAACGGAGCCCCTGCTGCCGCCAGGATCCTCTCTATCCCAGTCGACGTGGAGGACAAGCTTTCTGAGAAGCTACCCAGCTACATGGTGCCAACCGCCTTCTTCGTCATGCGAGAAATCCCTATGACAGCCACGGGAAAGATGAACCGCAAGCAGCTACGCGAGATCGGCGCTTCCTTCTCTGTCCAGCAGCTGGCTGAAGTCCATACCAACGGACGCGGCCCGAAACGTCAGCCTACAACCAAGGAGGAACGCCTCATGCAGAAGATTTGGGCCCAAGTGCTCAACATCGACGCGACAACAATTGGGCTAGACGATAGCTTTTTCCAGCTTGGCGGTGATTCAATTGCGGCCATGAAGGTCGTTGGCGAGGCTCGCAAGGTTGACGTTGAGCTTTCCGTCGCAGACATCTTTCGCCATCGCAGGCTACACCAAGTCGCGAGAGCGCAGCTTTCTGCACTGAACGGCCTGGGAGAGATTACAAAGTCGCAAAAGGCCGGTCCCGTGGAGCAGTCTTTCTCCCAGGGACGACTTTGGTTCCTAGATCAGCTCTATCCCGGGCTTAGTTGGTACATCATGCCCTGTGCGATGCGACTCCGCGGGCCGCTCCAACTCAGCGCGCTCAACACCGCGCTGCAGGCCTTGGAACGCCGTCATGAAACCCTCAGAACTGTTTTCTCCTCGCAGGATGGTGTTAATTTGCAGCAGGTTCAGGCCTTCCGGAAAAAGGACTTGAATGTGGTGGATGTCCCGGCTGGTGATGACGAGACTCTTCAGCGTCTGCTGCAGCGCGATCAAGCCACGCCCTTCGATTTACGAATTGAGCCTGGATGGAGAGTTTCCGTCTATCGACTTGGCAAGGATGATCATTTACTTTCTATCGTCATGCATCACATCGTTTCAGACGGTTGGTCTCTCGATGTGCTTCGTCGAGAGCTTGCCGCCTTCTACTCTACATCCATTCGAGGGCAGGATCCTCTCTCCAAAATCCCAGTTCTACCCATCCAATACAAAGATTACTCGGTTTGGCAACGGCAGCCAGATCAGGTTGACGAACACCAGCGACAACTCGACTATTGGGTCGAGCACTTGGAAACGAGCCGGCCCGCGGAGCTCCTTTGCGACAAGCCTCGTCCGGCTACGCTGTCCGGCAAGGCTGGCGAACAGCAGCTGATGGTTGAGGGTCTTCTTTACGAGAAGCTGCAGAAATTCTGCAAGGATCGCTCCGTGACCCCATTTACTGTTCTCCTCGCGGCCTTCCGGGCGACGCACTTCCGCCTCACGGGCGTGAGCGACGCTACGATTGGTACGGCCAACGCAAACCGTAGCCGTGCTGAAGTCAAAGACATGGTCGGGTTCTTCGTCAACATGCAGTGCCTTCGTGTCAAGGTGGAAGACGAGACGTTTGATGAACTTGTTCAGCAGGTCCACGCAATCGCCATCGACTCGTTCACGAACCAGGACGTTCCGTTTGAGAACATCGTTTCCAAGCTCCAGAAAGACCGAGACTTGTCCCGGCACCCACTGGTCCAGATCGTCTTTACCGTTCACTCACAGATGGACTTGGGCCAGTTTACGCTAGAAGGCTTAGACACAGAGCCAGTAGCCCTGAAGGACACCTCGAGATTTGACCTCGAGTTCCATTTCTTCCAGGAGCAGAACGCGCAGAGGGGTCAGATTCTATACTCGACTGACCTCTTCAAACCGGAAACAATCTCCAACATGCTTTCCGTGTTTCATCAAGTCCTTGAGTGTGGTCTTGATGAACCTAGCTCCGTGGTCTCATCGTTGCCATTGTTGACCAAGAATGACTACTCAACCCTCAACGAGCTTGGCCTGATTCAAATTCAAAAGAGCAAATACCCCCGGGATTCCAGCATCATTGATGTCTTTCAAGAACAGGTTGCTGCTTTCCCAGATCGGGTAGCTGTTAGAGACCTGTCGGGGGATCTGACTTACACTCAGCTAGATCAGCAATCCGACATTCTTGCTCGTTCGCTAGCGGCTCGCTCCCTACCCACTGACTCGGTTGTGGGCGTGTTCGCAAGTCGCTCCTGTGAGACAATTGTCGCCATTCTGGGTGTCTTGAAGGCCAATCTGGCGTATCTGCCTCTAGACGTTAGAATCCCGGCGGGTCGTTTGGAGACGGTCTTGTCGTCACTCCAGGGTAACAAGCTGGTGCTTCTGGGGCTCGAAGCAAAGCCACCTGTTGCTCAACTGCAACACGTTGAGTATCTACGCATTGAAGACGCTTTGGCCGAGAGTCGTAAGGTGTCAAACCTTTCATCACCTTCGGCCTCCAGCCTTGCGTACGTTATGTTCACTTCCGGGTCAACAGGTCTTCCCAAGGGAGTCATGGTTGCTCATCGTGGCATTGTCCGACTGGTCAAAGATAGCAACATGACGGAGCATTTGCCGCCAGCGCCAGTCGTGGCACATGTTTCTAACATTGCCTTTGACGCATCCACCTTGGAGATATACACCTCTCTGCTCAACGGCGGCACGCTGATTTGCGTGGACACTATGGTCGTCTTAGACTACAAGGCCCTCGGGGAAGTCTTTCGTCGACAGAAAGTACAGGCTGCTATTTTCACACCGGCCCTACTAAAGCAACATCTCCTTGAGTCCCCTGCTACAATGCGCCAGTTGCAAACCATTTGGGTCGGTGGTGACCGTGCTGATCCGCAAGATATGCGGAAAGCCCGGCAGCTCGTGGCAGGGAAGGTTTTCAATGCATATGGCCCAACCGAGAACACCGTCGCCAGCACAGCTTATTGCTTGGATAAGGACGAGGAATATGTCAACGGTGTGCCTATTGGTCGCGCTGTGACGAACTCGGGCGCCTACGTTATGGACTCGCAGATGCGCCTGGTGCCGCTCGGCGTGGTTGGAGAGCTTGTGGTCACTGGCGACGGACTGGCAAGAGGCTATTCCGACCCTAGACGCAACGTTGATCGATTTGTGTCCGTCGATATTGATGGGACACCCACCAAGGCGTACCGCACGGGAGATTATGCTCGGTACAGGCCAGTCGATGGGCAGCTCGAATTCTTTGGCCGTATGGACGGACAGATCAAGATCCGTGGTCAGCGCGTTGAACTGGGTGAGATTGAACACGTCCTCCGAACTCACGATTCTGTGAACAACGCAGTTGCGATTCTACAGCACGAGGATGGTCGCGATGCGCAGATTGTCGGTTTTGTTACGGTATCCGATGTGGCAGAACGCAGCAACGGCCAGCCGGACAACCACGGCGAGTCAGACCACATGGACGTCTGGGAGGACGCCTTCGAGGCAGATACGTATGTTTCCATCGACAAAGTGGACACTAAGAATATCGGTCGAGACTTTATCGGCTGGACGTCCATGTACGACGGGAGCGAAATCGACAAGACAGACATGAACGAGTGGCTGGATGATGCCATCGAGACGATCCTGAACAGCAACGGCGGCAAGGCCGGAAACGTACTCGAGATTGGAACGGGGTCCGGTATGATTCTGTTCAACCTCACCCAGGAACTGCAGAGCTATGTCGGCCTCGAACCCGCCCAAAAGGCCGTCAGCTTCGTCACTCGAGCAGCCAAGGCAATGCCGGCCCTCGCCGACAAGGTGAAGATGCACAAGGGCACAGCAGCAGACATCGGGCGCCTTTCCAAGAGCGTTTATCCGGAGATGGCCGTCATCAATTCAGTTGCCCAGTATTTCCCCAGCCAAGACTATCTGTTCCGAGCTGTCGAGGAGCTGCTCCAGCTAAAGACCATGAAGACGCTCTTCTTTGGCGACATGCGCTCGCATGCCCTGTACAAGCAGTTCCGGGTTACCAAGGCGCTGCACGTCCTCGGCAAGAACGCAAATAGAGACGATATTCGACGCAAGGTTTCCGAGATGGAACAGGCCGAGCTTGAGCTGCTCGTTGATCCAGCCTTTTTCACCGCGTTGCCAACCCGGTTGCCGCATCTTGTGTCGCATGTGGAAGTCATCCCGAAGCGGATGAAGGCTACCAACGAGCTTAGTTGTTATCGATACTCTGCCGTTGTTCACGCCAAGACTAAGCAACAGAAGATCCATGCCGTGGACGGCGGATGGATCGACTTTGCGGCGGACAAATTGGATCGTCAGTCGCTGTTACGCCTCCTGCAAAATTCGTCGCGCTCGGCCGTCGTTGCGGTCAGCAATATTCCCTACAGCAAGACTCTCGTCGAGAGACATGTCATCGCCTCGCTCGACAACAGCGCAGAGGACGACGTTGACGAAGACTGGATGTCGTCTGTCCAAGCGAAAGCCCGTCTTTGCCCTTCACTCTCGGCGCTCGACCTGGTAGAGCTAGGCCACGAGGCGGGCTTCCAAGTTGAAGTCAGCTGTGCACGACAATACACTCAACACGGCGGACTCGATGCTGTCTTCCACCGGCACAAGCCAACCGAAGGAGAGACGCGCGTCATGTTCAAGTTCCCCTTCGAAGCTCAGGATCGTGCACAACACACACTCAGCAGTCAACCTCTGCGACAGCAGCTCCGGCAAAAGGTCCGCGAGCAACTTCAGGAGACGCTGCGATCCCAGCTTCCCTCTTACCAGATCCCGCGGGTCATTCACATCCTCGATGAGATCCCCGTCAACGACAACGGCAAGGTCGATCGCAAGGCCCTCGCAGCCAGCGTCCAGACGCGAACGGGGCACCAGGGGGCCACGCGTCAGCCCACGACGGACGACGAGCGAAAGATGCAGTCGATCTGGGCGCAGGTGCTCAACATGGACCTTGCGAGCATTGGGTTGGACGATAACTTCTTCCAGCTTGGTGGCGACTCACTCGCTGCGATGAAGGTGGTGGGCCAGGCTCGCAAAGTTGGCCTTGACTTGGCGGTTGCCGACATCTTCCGCAGTCCTCAGCTTGTCGATCTAGCTGGCCAAGGAATCCAGTTGTCGGACAATTCTGTTGAGCACATCTCGCCATTTTCCCTGCTCGGAGATGGTCTTGATATACCTACCGTTGTCGACGACCTATCGTCCCAGTGTCAAGTTCGATCAGCCAGCGTCCAGGATGCGTATCCCTGCACGCCCCTTCAAGAAGGCCTCTTGTCCTTGACTTCGAAGAGGTCGGGAGACTACACCATGCAAGCGGTGTTGGAATTGTCACCCAGTGTCGAACTGAGTACATTCCGCAACGCTTGGGAGCAAGTGGCCTGCGCAATGCCGATTCTGCGCACCCGGATTGTCCAACATAATCATCTCGGTCTCGTACAAGTAGTTTTGGACGAGAAGATTCAGTGGACCGAGGCTACCTCGCTGGACGAGTATACTCAAGCTGATCAGAGGAACCCGATGGGCCTTGGGCAGCCTCTTACCCGATACACGATTGTCAAAGACCAGACAGGCACTAGGCACTTTGTCTGGACGGTTCACCACGCTCTCTACGATGGATGGTCGATGCCTATCGTTACAGACGCGGTCAACCAGGCTTACCGCGGGGACACCGTCGAGGAAGGGCCTCAGTTCCAAGCTTTCATCAAGTACATCAAGGACCAAGGCGAAGACGAGACGGCCGCTTACTGGCGAAACGTGCATCCAGACAGCGAGGCCGTCCCATTCCCGACTCTGCCTCTATCCATCGACCAGCCTGTCGCAGATCAAGTCGTGGAGCATCACCTTCCTTATCCCCAGGAACATTCCCTCGGTATCACGACAGCCACGCTTCTCCGTGCCGCATGGGCCCTGGTCGTCAAGCAGATGATCAGCTCCGAGGATGTCGTGTTTGGCGTCACCGTCTCTGGACGGAGTGCCCCAGTCGCCGGGATTGACTCCGTCGCGGCCCCGACGATCGCGACAGTCCCAGTCCGTGTCCATTTACATACCAGCCAGAGTGTCTCGACGTACCTCAAGGCCGTACACAAGCAAGCCACAGACATGATTCCCTTTGAACAGACAGGACTGCACCGGATTTCCAGCTTCTCGGCCAACACGCAGCAGGCGTGCAAGTTCCAGACGCTGCTTATCGTCCAGCCGCAGGAGACCAACATCCCTGAGGACGCTCTTGGAACGTGGCAGGATGGCAGCCAAGTGCAGCAGTTCAACACCTACGCTCTCATGGTTGAGATCCAGCTAGGAGCAGTTCAGATTACGGTCAAAGCTAGCTACGACTCGAGGGTCATTCAGCCCCAGATCGTAGAGAAGCTGCTACAGCGCCTTGGATATGTCATGCAGCAGCTTGGAAGCGTGGCACCGGAGAAGAACCTCGAAGACATTGACTTTGTCATGCCCCAGGACCTGCAACAGGTTTGGGAGTGGAACAAGTCACTTCCCGCAGCATCTCAGGAATGCATCCAAGATGTTATCGGGCAACAGGCGCTTCTACGGCCCGATGCACCCGCGGTGTCCGCCTGGGACGGTGAGCTCACATATGGAAGGCTCAACGAGCTTGCCGTTAACTTAGCTGGCCATCTTGTTGACATTGGCGTTGTGGCAAACATGATCATCCCGCTCTGCTTCGAGAAGTCGATGTGGACATCGGTAGCGATGCTTGGCGTTCTCAAAGCCGGCGCAGCTTTTGTCTTGCTCGATCCTTCTCTTCCGCCACAACGTCTTCGATCTATCGTCCGACGTGCCAAATCAACACTGATTGTGTCATCTCCCGTGAACCAAGCCCTAAGTTCCGAGTTGTGTCCCGAGGTCATCACCGTCTCTGCCGACTTCTTCGCCAAGATGGGAGCCCAAGACATTGACTACCTCCCCGGCCCCAATCTGGACTCACTGGCTTACATTGTATTCACTTCTGGTAGCACCGGAACACCCAAGGGAGCAACCGTCACCCACGGAAATGCTGCTTCGAGCATAAGCCATCAGATTGCCAGGTTCGGGTTCACGGAGAAGACGCGACTTTATGACTTCTCGTCTTACGCCTTCGATATGTTTATCCTCGGCGCTTTCGCTATCATCGCCGTAGGTGGCTGTCTATGCGTGCCCAGTGACGATGACCGCAAGAACAACCTGGCGGGTAGCATAGTGTCGTCAAAAGCCAATGCTGTCTTCCTAACCCCAACAGTTGCTCAGCTCATATCTCCCGAGCAAACGCCCAACTTGAACCTGATCCTCTTCGCTGGCGAGACCCTGCACGTAAAGGACGTCAAGCCTTGGTGGGGAGTGGCGCGCGTCCTGAATGTGTATGGACCTAGCGAATGTACTCCAGCGTCCATCATCAACGATTACTCCTCGAGCCCCGACGCCGTCATTGACATTGGAAAGGGCGCTGGTATGTTGACATGGGTTGTCGATGCCCACAACCACAAATCCTTGTTGCCTCCAGGATGTGTCGGCGAGCTGTTGTTAGAAGGTCCCCTCGTCGGTCCGGGCTACTTAGACGACCCTGCCAAGACTGCAGAGGCCTTCATCGAGGATCCGACTTGGATGCTCAAGGGAGCTCCAGGTCGACCGGGACGCCATGCGCGACTTTACAAGACCGGGGACTTGGTCCGATATACGGCAGATGGAGGCATCACGTTCGTTGGTCGCAAGGATGCCCAGGTCAAGATCCGCGGACAGCGCGTGGAGCTTGGCGAGGTCGAGTATCGCGTGAAGCAATGTCTTCCAGAAGCAACGCAGGTGGTGGCCGAAGTCATTATCCCGCAAGGCGAGGACTCCAGTCCTACCTTGGTAGCCTTCCTTCAGTTTGATAAGGCCGGCAATGAGACAGCTTCTAGTGATACCCAACTTCTCTCAATTACTCCAGAGGTTGAGGATAAGCTGGCCGAGCATCTTCCTAGTTACATGGTCCCGACAGTGTTCTTTTCCATGCAACAGTTCCCCGTCACGGCCACAGGCAAGATGGATCGCAACAGCCTCCGTGGACTTGGTAGCTCGTTTTCATTCAAGGAGCTCGCTAAGTTGCAAGCGGATGGACGAGGCCCGAAGCGACATCCAACCACACAGGTCGAGACTCTGATGCAAACCATCTGGGCCCAAGTCCTCAACATCGACCCGGTGACCATTGGACTGGATGACAGCTTCTTCCAGCTTGGCGGTGACTCCATCGCCGCCATGAAGGTCGGAGCCGAGGCCCGCAGGCGCGGGATCGAAGTCACGGCAGCCGACATCTTCCGTCATCGTCGGTTGCAGCAGGTGGCCAACCTAACAATGTCGTCCGACGCTTCTAAGGACATCCCACATGTGCAAAAGAGCGGGCCTGTTGAGCAATCCTTTGCTCAGGGTCGGCTGTGGTTCTTGGACCAGCTTTATCCTGGCCAGACGTGGTATTTAATGCCGTCTGCAACGAGGATCCGAGGACCTCTCCAGCTTGACGCTCTCAACGCTGCTCTTCAGGCCATTGAGCAGCGTCATGAAACGCTCCGAACCGTCTTTGCAACCCAAGACGGTATCAGCTTGCAGAAGATCAAAGATTTCCGTAAGCGGGACTTGAACGTGGTCGATATCTCTCACGAGGACGCTGTCCAGGATGCTTTACACCGAGACCAAACAACTCCCTTCGACCTCCAGATCGAACCAGGCTGGCGCGTCTCCATCTACCGCATCAACGCACACGACCACGTGCTTTCGATTGTCATGCATCACATTATTTCTGATGGCTGGTCTGTCGATGTTCTTCGCAAGGAGCTGACGGCTTTCTACGCCGCCGCAGTTCGCGGCCAGGATCCGTCGTCGCAAGTACAGCCGTTGCCCATTCAGTATCAGCACTACTCTACGTGGCAGAAACAACCCGCTCAGCAAGTGGAACACGAGAGGCAGCTGGAGTATTGGGTCGAGCAGCTGCAGACAAGTCGTCCAGCCGAGTTTCTCTGCGACAAGCCGCGCCCGTCGTCTCTCTCCGGAGATGCTGGAGTAGAGGAACTAATGCTCGACGGACCGCTCTACGAGAAACTCCAACACTTCTGCAAAGAGAGACCGGCCACGCCTTTCAACGTCCTTCTGGCCGCGTTTAGGGCCACCCACTTCCGCCTAACTGGTGCAACCGACGCAACAGTCGGGACAGCCAATGCCAATCGCAACCGCTGGGAGCTCAAAGACATGATCGGCTTCTTTGTGAATTTGCAATGTCTTCGAATCAAGATCGACGATGAAGAAGGGTTTGACGAGCTGGTCCGCCAAGTTCAGGAAACCACAATTGCCTCGTTTTCGAACCAAGACGTCCCCTTTGAGGATATCGTCTCCAAGCTGCAAAAGGAGAGGGATCTTTCTCGACACCCTCTGGTTCAGGTTGTCTTTGCAGTGCACTCCCAGTTAGACCTTGGCAAGTTCTCGTTCGAGGGTGTCGAAACTGAAGACTTGCCACTGCCTGACACATCCCGCTTTGACCTGGAGTTTCACTTCTTCCCTGAGAACCAAGGCCTGCGAGGTACTCTTCTTTATTCGAAAGATTTGTACAACCCGCAGACCATCAAGAACATGTTGTCTGTCTTCCTCAAAGTTCTTGATCGGGGTCTGAATGAGCCCAAAACATCCATTGCATCCTTGCCGCTATTAACCGACGATGATTACTCCGCGCTTGACGGTCTCGGTCTCATCCAAGTACAGACAACAGACTATCCGCGCGACTCTAATGTCGTCGATGTCTTCCGCCAGCGAGCTGCTATTTGCCCCGACAAGGTAGCTGTTAGAGACAATTTGAGCCATCTGACATATTCCCAGCTAGACATGAAGTCAGACACCCTTGCCCAGTGGTTAGCAGCCCGGTCGTTGTCTGCTGGTACGCTCGTTGGTGTCTTTGCCAATCGATCATGTGAGACAATCGTTGCGTTCCTCGGTATTCTCAAGGCCAACCTGGCCTACCTACCATTCGACGTCAGGACTCCAGTTCGCCGACTGGAGACTGTACTGTCCTCTGCCGAAGACTGCAAGCTCATTTTGTTGGGCGCCGAGACGAAACCTGCCATAGAAATGCAGCATCTCGAGTTTGTTCGCATTTCGGACGCTCTCAACACGTCCGTCCAAAAGGCTCACATCCCGTCGCCCTCAGCCATCAGTCTGGCCTACGTCATGTTTACCTCGGGCTCGACAGGCCAGCCAAAGGGAGTCATGATTGAGCATCGCAACATTCTCCGGCTCGTCAAGGAGAGCAACGTGGTACAGCACGCGGTGGCCGAAACCATGGCTCATATGGCCAACATTGCCTTCGACGCCTCCACATGGGAGATCTACGTCACTCTCCTCAATGGCGGAACGATGTTTTGCATCGACAATATGGCTATTCTCGACCACAAGGCTCTTAGTAATCTTTTCGTACGAGAGGAAATCCGGACTCTATTTATTACGCCAGCTTTACTGAAGCAGTACGTTTTGGAGTGTCCTGCGATGCTTGGCATGTTGCAAACCATCTACCTGGGAGGCGAGAAGGTCGACCCGCAAGAGATTTTAACGGCGCGGCAACTCACACAAGCAAAGATCATCCATGTGTACGGGCCAACTGAAAACACCAGCTACAGCACTATGTACCCCATGCCACTGGGGGAGACCTACACCAACGGCATTCCCATCGGTCGGGCTATCACCAACTCAGGTGCCTACGTCATGGATCCGGAACAACGCCTCGTTCCCCTGGGAGTCATTGGAGAGCTCGTCGTGACTGGTGACGGCGTAGCTCGGGGATATACGGACCCCAAGCGCAATGTCGATCGCTTCGTGTCCGTTACTATCCACAAAGAGTCCGTCAAGGCATACCGCACCGGAGACTATGTCCGATACCGCCCGTCGGATGGACAGTTAGAGTTCTTTGGCCGAATCGACGGCCAAGTCAAGATCCGCGGCCAACGTGTCGAGCTGGGCGAAGTCGAACATGTGCTCCGCAGCGAGGCCACTATCCGGGATGCGGCCGCCATCCTCCAGCACGAAGAAGGCCGCGAGGCACATATCGTTGCTTTCGTGACGGTCACCGAGGTCGCGGAACGCAACGAGCCAAGTGACGCCGTCGAGACGGACCACGTTGAGGTTTGGGAAGACCTTTTCGATGCCGATACCTATGTCTCAATCGAGAGTGTGAAGCCCGAGACTATCGGACGTGATTTCATCGGGTGGACGTCCATGTACGACGGTAACGACATCGACAAGGACGAAATGAATGAGTGGTTGGATGACACCATGGACACGATCCTTGACGGCGCTCCTGCGGGCGATGTCATCGAGATTGGAACAGGAACCGGCATGGTTCTCTTCAATCTCGCGGATGGGCTGCAAAGCTACATCGGCCTTGAGCCCTCTGCAAAGGCCGTAGCATTCGTCACGAAAACGGCGAAGTCGGTCCCTTTACTATCCAACGTCCGCATGCACAAGGGCACCGCGGTCGACATTTCTCGACTGTCCACCTCGGTCTCCCCCAGTCTTTCCATTATCAATTCCGTGGCGCAGTATTTTCCTAGCCAAGAGTACCTCTTCCAAGTTGTGCAGGACCTTCTCCAGCTGAAGGGCATCGAAAGACTGTTCTTTGGAGACATGCGGTCCTTTGCGCTATACAAGGAGTTCCGCGTCACCAGAGCTTTACATCTCCTTGGGGAGAGTGCCAGCAAGGGTGATATCAGGCGGAAGGTGGCAGAGCTCGAGCATGGAGAGCTTGAGCTGCTCGTGGATCCGGCCTTTTTCACGGCCCTATTGACTCGTCTTCCGGACCTAGTCGAGCATGTCGAGATCCTACCCAAGAGGATGAAAGCTACCAATGAGCTGAGTTGCTACCGCTATGCCGCCGTCGTACATGTCAAGAGGCGCGGGCAAGAGCGACAGACAATTCACGACGTGGATGACAGCGCGTGGATCAACTTCAAGGAGCAAGGCTTAGATCGTCAATCTCTGTTGCGACACTTACAGCGATCCTCGACATCATCCATCATCGCGGTCAGCAACATCCCACATAGCAAGACGAGTCTCGAACGCCATGTCATTGACTCACTCGACAACACCATCGACGAGTCCAGCGATTGGATGACTACAACCCGTGACAACGTTAATGGTTGTCCTTCGCTTTCTGCTGTTGACTTGATCGACATAGCTAAGCAATCCGGGTTCAGAGTCGAACTCAGCTGGGCTCGCCAGTACTCACTTCGAGGCGGCTTAGATGCTGTGTTCCATCGCTACGAGCCAGCCAACGGCCGTATCAGAACTCTTTTCAGGTTCCCAACAGATCACCAAGGACGTACACTTCAGTCGTTAAGCAGTCAACCCCTGAAACAACAGATCCGACAACAGCTCCGAGAACAGCTCCAGGAGACTCTTCGAGCTCAGCTTCCATCATACATCGTTCCCCGAGCCATCCACATCCTTGACGAAATGCCAGTCAACGTCAACGGAAAGGTCGACCGGAAGGTCCTTGCGGAGAGTGTGCAAGTCCAGAGGGGCCAGCGAAGCGCTATCCGTCAGCCGACGTCAGACGCCGAGCGGCAGATGCAGAAGATTTGGGCTGAAATCCTCAACATGGAGCCCATCAGCATCGGTCTCGACGATAACTTCTTCCAGCTTGGCGGCGACTCGCTTTCCGCGATGAAGCTCGTAGGCCAGGCGCGGAAGGTCGGTGTTGAGCTGGTGGTGGCAGACATCTTTCGTCACCCAAAGTTACAAGACATCGTCAACCAAGAGCCCTCTTCTACCGAGAACGCTCCCAGGGCCATCCCGAAGGCTCAAGTCACTGGACCTATCCCGCAGTCCTTTGCCCAAGGAAGGTTGTGGTTCTTGGATCAGCTCTATCCTGGACTAACCTGGTATCTCATGCCTTGTTCTATCCGTCTTCGAGGACCACTCCAACTAGACGCCCTGTATGCCACAATCCGCGCGTTGGAGACCCGCCACGAGACCCTAAGAACGACGTTTTCTACCCAGGACGACTTCAACATACAGACAATTCTGCCGGTCAGTCAGAAGGGTCTGAACATCATCGACATCCCTGCCGAGAACCAGGAAGCTCTTTTAGCATCTGCGTTGCAGAAGGACGAGTCGACGCCATTCAACCTGGAGACTGAGCCGGGATGGAGAGTGTCCGTCTATCGTCTTGACGATCAGAATCATGTCTTATCAATTGTCATGCACCACATCATCTCCGATGGCTGGTCTATCGACATCCTCCGCAAGGAACTAGCTGCCTTCTATTCAACTGCGCTCCAGGGCAAGGATCCACTGGCGCAGATTTCCCCATTACCCATCCAGTATCGAGACTTCTCGATATGGCAGAAACAGCCTGAACAAGCAGAGAAGCATCAACGGCAGCTAGATTACTGGGTTAGACAGCTACAGACCAGCCGCCCCGCTGAGCTGCTATGTGACAAGCCCAGACCAGCCACTATGTCGGGCTTGGCTGATGTTCAGGAAATCTTCCTCGAAGGGCCACTCTATGGTTCCGTACAGACTTTTTGCAAAGAGCGTGGAGTGACACCTTTTGTGGTCCTCCTGTCTGCTTTCCGGGCTGCCCACTTCCGTTTGACCGGATCGCGAGATGCAACTATCGGCACGGCGAATGCCAACCGGAACCAGTGGGAGCTTAAGGACATGATCGGGTTCTTCGTCAACATGCAGTGTTTGCGCATCAAGGTCGAAGAAGAATCATTCGACCACCTCGTCCGTCAAGTTGAAGCGACAACGATCGCTTCCTTTGCCAATCAAGATGTACCGTTCGAAGATATCGTCTCGAAGCTACAGAAGGAGAGAGATCTGTCACGTCACCCATTGGTCCAGGTCGTCTTTTCCCTCAACTCACAGCTGGATTTGGGCAACTTCACATTCGAAGGCATCGAGACGGAAGCAATGAGCGGAGACATGACGTCTCGGTTCGATTTAGAATTCCATTTCTTCCAAGAACACAACGGCTTGCGCGGCCGGATGGTTTACTCCACCGACCTCTATGACTCCAAGACTATTAGCAACATTCTGTCGGTTTTCTACAGAGTCCTCGAGCAAGCCCTCCGCGAGCCTAAGACGCCAATTGTCTCGTTGCCCTTGTTGACTGAGGACGACCACGCCACGCTTGATAACTTGGGCCTGATCCGAGTCGACCGAGCAGATTACCCTAGAGAGTCGAGTGTCATTGACGTCTTCAAACAGCAGGTTGCCGACAGCCCCAACAGAGCTGCCGTCAAGGATTCCGTATCTCATCTTTCCTACGCGCAACTAGACCAACAGTCAGACCAGATCGCCAAGTGGTTGGCAAAGAGGAGATTCACTCCTGGGACCCTGGTCGGCGTGTTTGCAACACGTTCCTGTCAGACAGTTGCTACTTTCTTTGGTATCCTTAAAGCCAACTTGGCGTATTTACCGCTAGATGTCAAGATCCCCGGTGGTCGACTGCACAATATTCTCTCGTCAAGGGCTGGTCACAAGCTCATCCTGGTCGGATCCGATGTTCAACCTCCCATCGTAGAACTCCCCGACGTTGAGTTCGTTAATATTGCCGATGCTCTCGACAACCAGCCCCAAACCAATGGAGTTTCTCATGAGAAGTCTTCAGCCGTTGGACCTTCAGCTACGAGTCTCGCCTACGTCATGTTCACGTCCGGCTCTACGGGACAGCCCAAGGGCGTCATGCTCGACCATCGCGGAATCGTCCGCCTCGTCAAAAACAGCAACATGGTGCAACCTCTGCCTGCAAACGCCATTACAGCCCACATTGCGAACATTGCCTTTGACGCTTCTACGTGGGAGATGTATTCTACGCTTCTCAATGGAGGAACATTGATCTGCATAGATACCATGGCTGTTTTGGATTATGCCCTTCTCAGCGAAATATTTGCCCACGAGCAGATTCAAGCCGCCATGTTCACACCCGCTCTGTTGAAGCAGCACCTCCTCGAGTCGCCAGCCACGATCCGCCAGCTAGAGACACTCTATGTCGGCGGAGATCGCGCTGACCCGCAAGACATGTCCAAAGCCAGGAAGCTTGTGCGAGGCAGCGTCATCAATGCTTACGGCCCGACCGAGAACACCGTTGCAAGTACTATGTATTGCCTTGAGGATGATGCATTTGCTACGGGTGTCCCAATCGGACGAGCAATTACCAACTCAGGGGCCTATGTCATGGATCCCCAGCAGCGACTGGTCCCGCTGGGCGTTGTCGGTGAGCTTGTGGTGACTGGCGATGGCCTCGCACGCGGCTACACCGATTCGGAGAGGAACCTCAACCGGTTTATATCTGTCATGATCTCCGGCCAGCTCGTCAAAGCCTATCGGACCGGAGATTTCGTACGCTATCGGCCCACGGACGGCCAGCTTGAGTGCTTTGGTCGCATGGATGGGCAGATCAAGATCCGAGGTCAACGCGTCGAGCTCGGAGAGGTCGAGCATGTTCTTGGTAGCCACCACTGCGTCAACGGTGCCGTTGTGGTCTTGCAGCACAGTAACGGCCAAGAACCTCAACTCATCGGATTTGTCACGTTCCGCGAGGTGGAGATCCAAAGCGAGGCCGATGCCATCCAGCAGCTCAACAGCAGCAACGAGACGGAACATGTAGAGGTGTGGCGAGAGATTTTTGAGGACGACACTTATGACGCTATCGACACTGTCCAGGACGATACCATCGGACGTGACTTTGTTGGGTGGACTTCGATGTATGATGGCAGCAATATTGATAAGGGAGAGATGAATGAGTGGCTTGACGACGGCATCAGCACAATCCTCAACGGCGGCGATGCTGGTCATGTCATCGAGGTCGGCACAGGCTCCGGAATGATCTTGTTCAATCTGACAAAGGGCCTTAAGAGCTATGTCGGTCTCGAGCCCTCTAAAAAAGCCGTTGCTTTCGTCACCAAGACAGCCAAGTCGATCCCTCCCCTCGCAGGCAAAGTCCGTATGCATGCCGCTTCAGCCATGGATCTCGGCCGGTTGTCCACGCAAGTTTCTCCCACGCTTGCCGTCATCAACTCGGTTGCCCAATACTTTCCCAGTCAGGAGTACCTATTCCGGGTTGTTGAAAACCTGGTCCAACTCAAAGGCATCGAAAGACTCTTCTTCGGTGACATGAGATCCTATGCGCTTTACAAGGAATTCCGGGTGACCAAGGCGCTGGCCATGCTGGGTGAAAAGGCGACCAGGGACGAGCTTCGAAGGAAGATGTCAGAAATCGAACAGGGCGAGCTGGAGTTGCTCGTCGACCCGGCGTTCTTCACAGCTTTGCCGATTCGTCTGCCTCATGCTATCGAGCATGTTGAGATTCTGCCCAAGAAGATGGTGGCCACCAACGAACTTAGCTGTTATCGCTACGCCGCCGTTGTCCACGTGAAGCGTCCATGTTCACAACGGCAGCAGAAGATCCACGATGTGTCTGACAAGAGTTGGGTCGATTTCAAGTCAAACAAGCTGGATCAAGAATCCCTACTCCAGCTCATCCAGCAATCCTGGTCCTCGTCCCCGTCGGTTGTCGCTGTCAGCAACATCCCTCACAGCAAGACACTCCTCGAGAGACATGTCATTGATTCCCTCGAAGGACGGGCAGCCAAGTCCTTGCACAGCCCCGACTGGGTCTCATCTGCTCGTCGTGAGTCCCAGAGCTGCCCCTCACTGTCTGCTCTAGACCTAGTTGAAGTAGCCCGCCAGGCCAATTGTCGAGTCGAAATCAGCTGGGCGCGCCAGCACTCTCAACGCGGCGGCCTCGACGCCATCTTCCACCGCTACGAGCCCTGCACTGGAGATAGAGTCATGTTCCGCTTCCCTGTCGATTATCAAGGCCGTGAGCGCCACTCCCTCAGCAGCCAGCCGCTCCGGCAGCAGGTCAGGCAGAAGATCCGCGAAGAGCTGCACGACAAGCTTCGAGCCCATTTGCCTGCGTACATGATTCCCCGCGCCATTAATATCCTCGAGAAGCTGCCCGTCAACCAGAACGGCAAGGTCGATCGTGCCGCTCTCACCGAGAGCGTTCAGATTCGCACGGCAGCACGAGGGTTAGCAAGACAGCCCACTTCGGAGGCAGAGCGCCAGATGCAGAGGATCTGGGCTGAGGTCCTCAACATGGAGCAGGCAACTATTGGCTTAGATGATAGCTTTTTCCAGCTTGGAGGCGATTCAGTTACTGCGATGAAGGTCGTTGGTCAAGCTCGCAAGGTTGGAATCGAGCTCGCCGTCGCAGACATCTTCCGGAATCCGGCGCTGCGTGATGTTTCCAAGAAGGGGCCTCAGGCCGAGGACGACTGTTCTCACATCCCTCCCTTTTCTCTACTTGGCCATGACTTGGACACGGAGTCGTTTCTACAAGATATCTCAGCTCAGTACTCTTTGGATCCCAAGAAGGTTCAAGACGCATACCCATGCACCGCCCTCCAGGAAGGTCTCTTGTCGCTGACATCGAAGCGAACTGGAGACTATGTCATGCAGGCTGCCATGGAGCTCCCTCGCGATATCAACATCTCGAAGTTCCGCCAGGCATGGGAGGAGGTTGTTCGAACAACAAACATCCTGCGTACGAGAATCGTTCACCAAAACACCGTGGGCCTCTCGCAGGTTGTGTTAGATGAAGGCATCAACTGGGTTGAGCCCGCCGACCTTGACGCATACCTCGATTCGGACCGGAAGCAGCCAATGGGTGTAGGCCAGCCGCTCGTCCGCTATGCCATGGCTCCAAATAGCGATGGCGTCCCTTGCTTCGTGTGGACAATCCATCATGCTCTTTACGACGGCTGGTCCGTCTCGCTTGTCTTTGATGCAGTCAATCGGCTGTACCAGGACGAGTCGGTTGAGCAGGGACTTCAGTTCCAGTCCTTTATCAAGTATCTCGGGAAGCAAACCGAAGAGGACATGATGGATTACTGGCGAAGTGCTTTGACTGACTGCGAGTCTGTGCCGTTCCCGGCCCTCCCCTCGGTTGAGCCACCCGTGGCAAATACCTTTATCGAACACGAGTTTCCCAAGCCGCAACATGGCTCTCTAAACATCACGACCTCATCAGTAGTTCGTGCCGCGTGGGCCTTGATCGCCAGACAGATGACCAACTCCGAAGACGTCGTCTTCGGCGCGACTGTGTCCGGAAGAAGCGCTCCCGTAGTGGGTATCGACGCCATGACCGGCCCGACCATCGCCACCGTCCCCATCCGCATCAACCTCGCCGGCGAACATACCGTCTCGGACTATCTGGCTTCGGTGCAGAAGCAGGTAACAGATATGATTCGATTCGAACAGACCGGCCTACAACGCATCGCCAAAGCGTGTCCCGGGGCAAAGCAGGCATGCACGTTCCAGACGCTTCTCATTGTCCAGCCCCAGAACGACAACGACGACACTGGAGGTGTCCTCGGAAGGTGGCGCGACGATGGCCGTCAACAGGGCATCAACACATATGCCCTCGTTCTAGAGGCACAGCTGGGATCTGAGAAAATCACAGCTAAGGCTAGCTTCGACTCTAAGGCCATCGAGCCGTGGATAGCGCAAGCACTGCTGGAGCGTCTAGAATGCGTCATGCACCAGCTCGTCGAAGCAGCTCCCGACAAGGCCTTGTCCGATATTGACGTGTCCACCTCCCGAGACACGAAGCAACTATGGGACTGGAATAAAACCGTTCCCGAGTCGATCGACCGATGCGTTCATGAGATCATCGAGGCTCGCGTCCAAGCCCAGCCCAACGCACTGGCCGTCTGCGCCTGGGACGGAGAATTGACTTATGCCCAGCTTGATTGGCTCGCTGGAGGACTCGCCTGTCGCCTCATCGGCTTGGGAGTTGGTTCCAATACACTAGTTCCTCTGTGTTTTGAGAAGTCCATGTGGACGACTGTTGCTATCCTCGGTGTCCTCAAAGCCGGTGGAGGTTTCGTTCTGCTTGATCCATCACTGCCTGAGCAACGACTCCAGTCGATTATCCAGCAAACTAAAGCCAGGCTTCTCGTTTCGTCTCCTGACAATCAGGTGCTCAGCTCTCGTCTCTGCCGCGAAGTGGTCACACTCAGCTCCAGCTTCTTCTCCGAACTCAGCAGCAAAACGAACGAGTATTTCCCTGCCCCCAGCGCTGAGTCTCTACTCTATGTAATATTCACATCAGGCACAACCGGCACGCCAAAAGGAGCTGCTCTCGCGCACGCAAATGTCACGTCGGCTTTGAGACATCAGGGAAGTCGGTTTGGCCTCAGCTCAAAGTCAAGAGTCTACGATTTTTCGTCTTACAGCTTCGACGCCTCCGTCTTCAGTACCTTTGCCACACTCGTTGCAGGAGGCTGCTTGTGTGTCCCGAGTGAGGAACAGCGCAAGAACGAGTTGGCATCAAGCATCACATCTCTGCAATCCAACATCCTCATTCTAACTCCCTCGGTTGCCCAACTTATCTCTCCAGAGCAGGTCCCCGCCGTCGAGTCCATCATATTCCTCGGCGAGGCTTTACGAACACAAGACGTCAACCCTTGGTGGAATACCGTCCGAATTATCAATGGCTATGGTCCCAGTGAGTGCACAACACTGACTGTCATCAACGACTCTTCATCGAGTCCTGACGAGGCTACCAACATCGGTACCGGAGCCGGAGTAGTCACTTGGGTCGTAGACTCAACAAATCATGATCTCCTGCTCCCGCCGGGATGCGTTGGCGAGTTGTTGCTTGAAGGTCCCCTAGTTGGCCGCGGCTACCTGAGCGATGTCGAGAAGACGGCCGCCACCTTCGTCGAGAATCCGGTGTGGCTACTCCAAGGCGCAACCAACCACACGGGTCGTCATGGTAGACTATACAAGACGGGTGATCTGGTCCGACAGAACAAGGACGGGAGCATAGCCTACGTTGGTCGAAAGGACGCCCAGGTCAAGATCCGCGGCCAGCGAGTTGAGCTTGGAGAGATTGAGCATTGGATCCAGAAATGCATCTCCGACGTTGCCCAAGTTGCCGTCGAGGTCATCACGCCCCAAGGCGAAGACGCAAGCCCGGAGCTCGCCGCCTTCCTTCAGTTTCATACTCCGCTCCCTCAGGCCGATGGCTTAGATCCTACCGCCGCCAGGACATTTGCCGTATCTCCAGCGGTCGAGGACAAGCTCGCCGAGCATCTACCAACCTACATGATCCCGACTGTCTTCTTCTCGATGCAGAAGCTGCCGCTGTCATCTACAGAAAAGTCCGACCGCAAAGCGTTGCGGCAAATTGGAGCGTCCTTCTCCGTCCAGCAGCTTGCCGAGATCCGCACGGCAGGACAAGAAAGCAAGCGGCAGCCCGCGACGCAGATCGAGCAGAGTATGCAAAAGATCTGGGCCGAAGTCCTCAATATCGCCCCAGATAGCATTGGCCTAGACGACAGTTTCTTCAGGCTTGGAGGCGACTCCATCGCCGCTATGAAGGTCGTTGGTAAGGCTCGTAAGGTTGGACTTGATCTGCAAGTGGCCGACATCTTCAACCATCCCAGACTACATAGTCTCGCCAGCCAGGACTTGTCATTCCTTGAGGATGCGCCAAGGAACATCCCGCAAACAGAGCTGTCTGGACCTGTTGAACAGTCTTTCGCCCAAGGACGGTTGTGGTTCTTGGATCAACTGTACCCTGGCTCGACGTGGTATCTCATGCCTTGCCGAATGAGACTCCAGGGGCCTGTACAACTCGAGGCACTCAACAAAGCCTTACTTGCTGTGGAGAATCGACATGAAACGCTACGTACAAGGTTCTTGTCTCGAAACAACACGAACCTCCAAGAAATCCTGCCCTTCCACCCAAGGCAGTTGAATGTCGTTGACCTTCCATCTGATAATGTGGAAGACGCTCTTGAACAAGCCTTGCTACGAGACCAGACAACTCCATTCGACCTCACCACTGAAACAGGCTGGAGAGTCTCGCTGTACCGACTGGCAAAGGATCACTATGTGCTATCGATCGTCATGCATCACATCATTTCCGATGGTTGGTCCATTGATATTCTCCGCAAGGACCTGGCTGCATTCTACTCTGCCACGATCCGAGGTGAGGAGGCCCAGTTGGAGCCACTTCCGATCCAGTATCGCGACTATTCGACGTGGCAACGGCAGCCCGATCAAGCAGCTGAACACCAGCGACAACTGGATTACTGGACGACACAGCTGCAAACAAGCCGACCGGCCGAGCTTTTCTGCGATAAGCCCAGACCTTCCTCGTTGTCCGGAAACGCCGATGTCCAAGAATTGCGGATCGAAGGCCCGGTATATCACCGTCTTCAGCAATTTTGCCAGAAGCACGAAGTCACGCCTTTCATCGTGTTGCTCGCAGCCTTTAGGGCAACGCATTATCGACTCACAGGCTCGACGGACGCGACCATCGGCACGGCTAACGCCAACAGGAACCGCTGGGAAGTTAAGGATCTGATTGGATTCTTCGTCAACATGCAATGTCTCCGTCTCAAAGTCGAACAAGACGAGGATTCGTTTGAAGATCTAGTCCGGCAAGTTCACGCGACGACAACCGAGTCCTTCGCTAATCAGGACGTTCCTTTCGAGGATATCGTCGCCAAGCTGCAAAAGGCCCGAGATCTGTCCCGCAACCCCATCGTTCAAATCATCTTTGCTGTCCATGCCCAACAAGAGCTGGGCAAATTCTCACTCGAGGGTCTAGAAACAGAGCCAGTGGCGATGGAAGTCACGTCTCGGTTCGATCTTGAGGTCCATTTCTTCCAAGACGACGAAGCCTTCCGTGGGCAGTTCGTCTTCTCTACGGATTTGTTTGATTCAGAGACAATCAGCAACATGCTATCAGTCTTTCACAGAGTCCTCGAGCAGGGATTCCAAGAGCCAAAAGCATCAATCTCGGCCTTGCCCCTCATGAAAGATGACGACTATTCCGCTCTCGACAATATGGGTCTTATCAAGACGGATCAGACTGATTACCCTCGAGAACTGAGTGTTATCGATGTCTTTCTCGAGCAGATCTCTTCCTGCCCCGACCGGGTAGCCGTCAAGGACTCTGTCACACAGTTGACCTATATGGAGCTAAATGAGCAGTCGGACCGGGTTGCTCACTGGCTCGTCAAACGGTCCCTTGCGCCAGAAACATTTGTCGGTGTGTTTGCAGCTCGATCCTGCCAAGCTATCGTTGCTTTTATCGGAATTCTCAAAGCCAACCTGGCTTATCTGCCCTTGGATGTCAAGATGCCGTCCGGGAGACTGGAAATGGTGCTAGGGCCGAGAGACGGCCACAAGCTGGTGTTCGTAGGGTCCAGCGTTCAGCCACCCGCCCTCCAGCTCGAGGACGTCGAGTTTGTGCCCATCACAGAAACTCTGCAAGCACGCTCTACGACAAAATTGGCCTTGCCCTCACCTTCCGCCACTAGCCTCGCCTACGTAATGTTCACTTCTGGCTCCACGGGTCAACCAAAGGGCGTCATGGTGGAACATCGCAACATCGTCCGCCTAGTGAAGCATAGCAACATCATCCAGCAGATCCCCGCAGCCGCAACTATGGCCCACATGTCCAATGTGGCCTTTGATGGCTCGACTTGGGAAATTTACGCCACTTTGCTGAATGGTGGGACCATGGTCTGCATCGATGCCATGGTTGTTCTAGACTACACGGCTCTAGAGGAGCTGTTCGCTCGGGAGGGTATCCAGACCGTCTTCCTGACCACAGCCCTCTTCAAACAATACCTCCTACAGTGCCCTGCCATGCTTGGTCGTCTTGACACTTTGCTCTTCGGAGGAGAGCGAGCTGATCCTCAAGACGTCTTTGCAGCTCGCAAGCATATGACGGGCAAAATAGTCCACGTCTACGGACCCACGGAGAACACGAGCTTCAGCAGCATGTACTGCATCCCCACCACTGAAGCCTGTGCCAATAGCGTCCCTATCGGCCGATCTCTCAGCAACTCAGGCGCATACGTCATGGATTCGCAGATGCGTCTCGTCCCGCTAGGCGTGGTCGGAGAGCTTGTCGTGACCGGAGACGGTCTCTCGAGGGGGTACACCGACCCCGCGAGGAACGTCGACCGATTCATTACGGCGAACATTGACGGTCGGAAGGTCAGAGCCTATCGCACAGGCGACTATGTTCGCTATAGATCGGACGGCCAGCTCGAGTGCTTCGGCCGGATGGACGGCCAGGTCAAAATCCGAGGCCAGCGAGTTGAACTGGGAGAGATTGAGCACGTCCTCCGCAGCCACAGCTCTGTCAACGACGGTGTTGCCGTGTTACAGCAGGAGGAAGGTCGAGACGGCGATATCATTGGATTCATCACTGTCCATGAGTCTACCGAAGCAGATGAACAAGCCGACAATGACGACGAAAACGAGCACATTGAAGTCTGGGAGGAACTCTTCGACGCCAACACATACGTCGCGATCAACGACGTTCAGCCTGAGACCATCGGGCGAGACTTTATCGGCTGGACCTCAATGTACGATGGAGCCGATATTGACAAGGGCGAAATGAATGAGTGGCTGGAGGATACCATCGAGACCATCCTTGGTGGATGTGAGCCCCGAAATGTCCTCGAACTTGGCACAGGCTCCGGCATGATTCTATTCAACATCATCAAGGGTCTTCAGACCTACGTCGGCCTCGACCCATCAGAAAAGGCCGTCAAGTTCGTCAGCAACACGGCCAAGTCGATTCCCGGTCTTGAGGACAAGGTCCACATGCACAAGGGCACCGCAGCGGACGTCAACCGTCTTGCTGGACCTCTGTCGCCGAACCTGGTAGTTGTCAACTCGGTGGCTCAGTATTTCCCTAGCCAAGAGTATCTGTTCAAGGTGGTTGAGGACGCCATGCAGCTACCTGGAGTTGAGAGATTTGTCTTTGGTGACATGCGATCGCATGCCTTGTACAAGGAGTTCCGAGTTACCAGAGCCTTGCACCTCCTCGGACCGAACGCGAACAAGAACGACATGCGCTTGAAGGTCGCAGAGCTCGAACGCGACGAGCTGGAATTGCTGGTTGATCCCGCCTTCTTCACTGGCCTCGTCGACCGACTTCCTCACCTTGTTGGTCACGTTGAAATCATCCCCAAGAAGATGAAAGCAACCAACGAACTCAGCTGCTATCGCTATGCCGCTGTGGTGCATGGAAAGCGTCCAGAGCTGCAGAAGATTCATCATGTTCCCAAAAATGAATGGGTTGACTTCATGCAACATGGCCTCAACCGCCAGTCCCTCTTGCAACTCCTGCGAGACTCGTCTAGCTCCTCTGTCATCGCAGTGAGCAACATCCCTCACGACAAGACCATCGTTGAGAGATATGTTGTCGACTCATTAGATGACCCGGCGGATGATGACACTGAAACTGGAAATTGGCTATCATCTATGCGTGAAACAGCTCGATCCTGCGTTTCGCTCTCTGCTATCAATCTAGTTGAAGTGGCGAAGCAAGCAGGTTTCCGTGTTGAGATCAGCTGGGCCCGTCAGCACTCTCAACGCGGTGGCCTCGACGCAGTGTTCCACCGACACGAAGTCGTCGCCAGTCAAAGCAAAACCCTATTCCACTTCCCGACAGATCACCAAGACCGCCCGTTGAAGTCTCTCAGTAGCCAGCCGCTACGACAACAGATCAGACAAAAGGTCCGTGAGCAGCTATACGAGACCTTCAAGGCCCAGCTCCCGTCCTACATGATTCCTCGCATGATTGCTATTCTGGACAAGATCCCCGTCAATGCCAACGGAAAGGTTGACCGTCGGGCTCTTGCTGACATGGTCCCCTCGCGTACAACGGGACGCAGATTGACACGTCAGCCAACCTCGGAGCGGGAGAGGCAGATGCAAGGCATTTGGGCTAATGTCCTTAACATGGACCTCGTCACGATCGGACTAGACGACAACTTCTTCCAACTGGGCGGCAACTCCATCGCCGCTATGAAGGTCGTCGGAGAGGCACGGAAGCTCGGCCTTCAGCTCGCGGTCGCAGACATCTTCCGTCATCCTAAGCTTCAGGAGATGGCCAGTGAAGATTTGAGCTCGGCTGAACAACTCCGCGAGAACATCCCCAGGACCGACAAGAGCGGGCCGGTAGAACAATCGTTCGCTCAGGGTCGTCTCTGGTTCTTGGATCAACTGTATCCCGGCTCAGTCGGCTACTTGATGCCAACGGCCATACAGCTTCGCGGATCTCTTCGTCTCGACGCTCTCAACAATGCCCTGCTCGCGGTAGAAACCCGCCACAACACTCTCCGAACCGTCTTTTCGACCGAGGGCGGCATCAGCTTGCAGGAAGTCCAACCCTTCCGCCACAAGGAGCTGAATGTCATCGACTTTTCGTCGGAAGATGAGGATGGCGTGTCTCATGCGCTACATCGCGAGCAGACCACACCTTTCGATCTGCGAACCGAGCCAGGGTGGCGTATCTCGCTGTACCGTATCAACGAGGAAAAGCACCTTCTGTCCATCGTTATGCACCACATCATATCCGATGGCTGGTCCCTCGACATCCTCCAGAGAGAATTAGCCTTATTTTACACGGCGTCTCTTCGCGGAGAAGATCCTCTCTCAAGGATCGACCCCCTGCCAATTCAATACCAGGATTTCGCCGTGTGGCAGCGACAGCCTGAGCAGGCTGCCGAGCATGAACGACAACTAGACTACTGGGTTTCGCAGCTGCAGACAAGTAGGCCAGCGGAACTTCTCTGTGACAAGCCTCGCCCTGCCATCTCGTCTGGAAAGGCAGACGCGCAAGAGCTCCTCATCGACGGGTCCCTATACAACGACCTGCAGAAGTTCTGCAAAGAACGCGCCGTGACCCCCTTCGTCGTGCTTCTCGCAGCTTTCCGCGCGACACATTACCGGCTTACTGGGGCAACTGATGCCACAATCGGTACGCCTAACGCCAATCGCAACCGATGGGAGGTAAAGGATATGATCGGCTTCTTTGTGAATCTCCAATGCCTCCGCATCAAGATCGAGGGAGAATCCTTCGATGAGTTGGTGAAGCAAGTCCACGCCACGACAATCTCATCCTTCGCCAACCAAGATGTGCCGTTCGAGGATATCGTGGCTAAGCTGCAGAAAGACCGAGACCTCTCCCGCCATCCATTGGTACAGGTGGTCTTCTCCCTCAACTCCCAGATGAACCTTGGGAAATTCGCCCTAGAAGGCATCGAAACGGAGCTCATGCCCATGGAGACAAGTTCGCGATTTGACCTCGAATTCCACTTTTTCCAGGAAGAACAGGCGCTTCGAGGCCAGGTCATCTTCCTCACGGATCTCTATAGCACCGAGACTATTCGCAATATGCTATCGGTATTCCATCGGGTGCTAGAGCGAGGTCTTTCCGAGCCTAATACGGCCATTTCCTCGTTGCCGCTGTTGACTAAGAAGGATTACTCGACCCTCGATGGCCTAGGTCTTATTGAGATTGAGCAAACAAACTACCCTCGCGAATCTAGCGTTGTCGACGTTTTCCACGACCAGGCTTCCGTCCATCCTGACAGGATCGCCGTCAAGGACTCCTCCACGCAGCTCACATACAGCCAACTGGACGAAAGATCGGATCGCCTAGCTCGATGGCTGGGAGAACGTTCCCTGGATCCCGGTACGCTGATTGGTGTCCTCGCGAGCCGATCTTGCCAAACTGTTGTTGCCTTCCTTGGCATTCTCAAGGCGAATCTAGCCTACCTGCCCTTCGATGTCAGCATTCCAAAGAGCCGAATGGAACGGGTTCTCTCTTCGATGGAAGGACACAGCCTTGTTCTACTTGGACTCGGTGTGGAGCCCCCCGTTACGGAGCTCGACGACATTGAGTTTGTCTACATTTCCGACACGCTCGACAATCAGTCTCAGCACAGTCCCATGCCTCCAGCTCCATCGGCCACCAGTCTCGCCTATGTTCTCTTTACCTCGGGATCAACTGGTCAGCCGAAGGGAGTTATGGTTGAGCACCGTGGTATTGTGCGTCTGGTCAAGGACAGCAATATGTCTCGACACCTCCCTGACGCGGGAACCATAGCGCACATCGCCAACACTGCATTCGATGCGTCAACTTGGGAGGTTTTTGCCGCTCTGCTAAATGGGGGCACTTTAATCTGCATCGACACCATGACTGTCCTGGATTATAGAGCCCTGGCCAACGCCTTTACTAAGGATGGCGTGCAAGCTGCCCTTTTCACGCCGGCTTTGCTGAAACAGTGCCTCCTCGACTCCCCCACGACCATCAGCATGCTCGAAACGCTCTACGTTGGCGGCGACCGACTCGATCCACAAGACATCTTTACGGCGCAAGCCCTTGTAAGAGGTAAGATCATCAACGCCTATGGACCGACCGAAAATTCCGTTGCCAGCACGATCTACTGTGTGGAGGAGGGCGAGACGTGTACCAATGGCGTTCCCATCGGCAGGGCACTTAGCAACACGGGAGCATATGTCATGGATTCTCACCAGCGTCTTGTGCCTCTCGGCGTGATTGGAGAGCTTGTCGTGACGGGCGATGGACTGGCTAGGGGTTACACTGATCCCAAGCGCGAGATCGACCGCTTCATCTCGGTGGCGGTTGATGGAAAGCAGCCTGTGAGAGCCTATCGAACAGGAGACTATGTCCGCTACCGACCGTCGGACGGCCAACTTGAGTGTTTCGGTCGGATGGATGGCCAAATCAAGATCCGCGGAAACCGCATTGAGCTCGGCGAGGTCGAGCATGTCCTCCGGAGTCACGAGTCCGTCAACGATGCCGTCGCCATGTTGCAGCAGGAGCCTGATCGCGAAGCCCAGCTTGTTAGCTTCGTCACGGTCGGACATATCGACGAAAACCACGCCGCACTCCAGAACAAACCCCGAGACGCGGAGGAAGGGGACGACAACGAACTGGAGCATGTGGAGGTATGGAGGGAGTTGTTCGACGGTGATAAGTACGATGCCATCGATGACGTGCAACCCGACACGATCGGAAGGGATTTCATCGCGTGGACGTCCATGTATGATGGTACTGAGATTGATAAGGGAGAGATGAACGAGTGGTTGGACGACGGGATAGCGACGATTCTCAATGGTGGCCAGGCCGGCAGCGTTCTCGAGGTCGGAACTGGCTCCGGAATGATGCTCTTTAACCTAACGAAAGGCCTGGAACGCTACGTTGGTCTCGAGCCATCGCAACGCGCAGTCGAGTTCGTCATGAACACGGCAAACTCGATCCCCTCCCTTGCAGGAAGAGTGCAAGTCCACAAGGGAACAGCAGCAGACGTGTCTCAACTCCCAGATCTCTCAGCGAACCTCGTCGTCATCAACTCGGTGGCCCAGTACTTCCCCAGTCAGGAGTACCTCCTCCGAGCTGTGGAAGACCTCGTGCAGGTTCCCGGTGTCAAGACCATCTTCTTCGGCGACATGAGATCCCAGGCGCTCTATCGCGAGTTTCTGGTCACCAAGGAGCTGCATTTGCTAGGCGACAAGGCTAGCAAGGAGAGCATTCGACAGAGGATGGCTGAGATGGAGGAAACAGAGCTGGAGTTGCTTGTTGATCCTGGCTTCTTTACCGCCCTGACAAGCCAGCTGCCGAACCTGGTTGAGCATGTCGAGATTCTGCCCAAACGGATGAAGGCCACCAACGAGTTGAGCTGCTACCGTTACGCCGCTGTCGTTCACGTCAAGAGTCAAGACGCCAAGCAGAAGATCCACGACGTTGCCAACGACGAATGGATCAACTTCATGGAGCGCAGACTAGACGCTCAATCCCTGCTGCAGCTTTTGCAGAGCTCCTCGTCTGTCGTTGCGGTCAGCAACATTCCTCACAACAAGACCATCATCGAGCGCCACATTGTCGATTCGCTCAACGCTGGCGGCAGAGACAAGTCATCAAACAACCGCGATTGGCTCTTCTCCGTGCGCCAGAAAGCCCAGCGTTGTCCCTCCCTTTCTGCCGTCGATTTGACGGAGATTGCGCAAAAGGCGGGCTTCCGCGTGGAAATCAGCTGGGCTCGACAACACTCGCTCCGCGGTGGTCTAGACGCTGTCTTCCACCGCTACGCGCCTCTCAACGAGGGAAGCAGGGTTCTTTTCCGATTCCCTGACGACCATGAGGGCCGAGCCTCGCATTCACTCAGTAGTCAACCTATGCGGCAGCAGTTGAAGCTGAAGATCCGGGAACAGCTTCTAGACTTGCTACGCGCCCAGTTGCCGTCTTACATGATTCCCCAGATCATCACCGTCTTAGAGAAGATGCCCGTCAACGATAACGGCAAGGTCGATCGCAAGGCCCTTGCAGAGAGTATCCAAACCCGGGTAGTCCGAGGGGTGGTTAGACCGCCGACATCTGATGCAGAGCGGCAGATGCAGAAGATATGGGGACAGGTCCTGGACCTCGAACCTGTAACTATCGGTCTAGACGACAGCTTCTTCCAGCTTGGAGGCAACTCCATCACCGCCATGAAGCTTGTTGGCGAGGCTCGAAAGGTCTGCATCGACATGGCCGTCGCCGACGTCTTCCGCCGCGATACTCTAGAAGACTTAGCCCGTGAATCAACCATCAGCAGGCAAACCAACGGAGACATGGAAAAGGCTATCCTCGTCGACCCCGCCACCAAAGCAGCGCTTCTCAAGGAGATCGACTCCCTAGACCTCGGCATCCACTCCGGCGCCGTCGCCGACATCTTCCCGCTCACGAGCTCCCAAGAGCAGTCCGTCATCGACGGCACCAAGCACGGCCAGTTCGCCAACTACTTCTACGTCGATCTCGGAGTCAACGTGGATATCCCGCGCTTCAAGGCAGCCTGCAGCTTGCTTCTGGAGAGATTCCCGCTTCTCCGCGCATCTTTCCCATTTCTGCTTGGGAAACACTGGCAGGTCGTGACGCACCACCTCGATCTCCCTCTACGCATCCTGGACGTGGAAGACGCTCTCGTCAAAGCCTCAGATGACTTTTGTCTGGATGACTTGGAGCACGTTGACCCGAGTCAACCACCAGTCGACTTTACGCTCCTCAGGCACAAGACAGAGGGCATCCGATTAGTCCTCCGTTTATCGCACGCTCAGTACGACGGTGTTTGCTTCCCCATCATGCTCCAGGCGCTCCTCGACGGCTACAACAAAAAGGAGTTTTCAACCGGGCCAAGCTTCCCAAGTTTCCTCGCGTATGCTTCCCTTCAACGCCCCAGGGCTGTGGAATACTGGAAGAGGCTCCTCGGCGGGTCGTCTCTCGCCTACATTGGGTCGAAACTACTCCCACAAGGCACTGTTCCCGATGCGCCGCCGAAGCGTGTTTTGGTTGAGGCTGGCACACCGCTGCCGCGTCTTCCCGGAAACATTACTTCTGCAACCCTGACCAGTGCTGCGTGGGCCATGGTTCTATCGCATGTTACAGGAGCCCGGGATGTTGTGTATGGCCATATCGTCAGCGGTCGCAACTCCGCCATGCAGGGAGTGGAAGAGATAGTCGGGCCGCTGGTCAACGTCATCCCCGTCCGAGTCAACCTCGCGGCTATTCGAACTCCGACTGAGCTGCTGCTTTCCGTTCAAGAGCAGTTCCTTGACGTCGGAGAGGCGGATACCATGGGGTTCAGGGACATCATGGAGAACTGCACCGACTGGCCGGCTGACTCGAAATTCGACACCGTCATTCAGCACCAGAACATTGAGGAACACCCCGAAACTGGATTTTCAGAAGTCGCTTCCAAGGCCGACTTCTTCTTGAACCCAACCATTGTGCCGCCAAGCCTTTGCATGATATCATATCCTCAAGGGGATCGCCTGCAATTCAAGATCATCGCTAACACAGGCATTCTCTCTGCGGATACGGCAGGGACCATGATTGATTGTCTTGGAAGCATTATAGAGAAGCTGGCTAGCTGCGTGGATGTTCCTTTGCAGTCGTGCATAGACGAGATTGACTTGGGGTTGTAATGCATTTTCCATCTGGAGGTTGTCCAGCTCGTACTGGACCACGACTTAGCTTTTCGTTTCCCTTTGTCTTTCTTTTGTATAGCCTAGTTTAAATTTTGTTCAAGTTTTCGAATGTGTCTCAAAGGCCTGCGGATTTGCTCATGTTGAAGTTGTTATGCCACTCCCCGTTTGTGCTGATTGTTGATAATTACGATTCAGGACCATCTCTTCCAACCAGGCCTGAGGATCTCAAGTGCCATCGGCTCATAAGATATGAATCACTTAGGAAATAAGAGAAAGGTCTGTCAACGGGTGCACTTGCTATCTGTTGTTTGAGAACACTCCATGCTACATTTCCTCAGAATAACCACTGGCAGCACGAGGGTTGTAAATATGACGATAGAGGCCCCGGAGAGTGCCGGAGGAGGAGACAGATACAATATTTGGTATTAATATCGCGGATTAACCAAGCTGCATGATCGTCGTTGATGAAGGAGGACTATGGCCGTACCCGGTCGTAAAGCTTACACTCATTAGACAGAAGTCTTCTTCTCCAGCTTTCCTTTAGCTATTAAATCTCCCGCCTTGTCCGAGAATATCACCTCCCTTAAATCCTCATCCATACCATATAGATACGGGCCTTCATTGGATTGTCAGACACATACTGACAAAATGCGCGAATGTGGTCAAATGTCCGCGTACCGGCAAACCTGCGTAGGATATCCGAGACTGCTTTATCGACGTTAATGGGTGCTTACATAGTAGCCCTTAGAGCTTCTGTCTCTCTCAGAATACTCCGGGTAGGCGCTTCAATAGCTCGCATCGGCCGCTTTGGAGGTCGTTGACTCGGGCCTGCTGATCCGGGCTTCCGCTTGCCTGTTGCACCTCCCTGGGACTGATCTAAGGCTTCTTCCTGGTCATCGTCGCTGGACACATTGCTGCTCAGGGACTCGAAATTTCCGATTGAGTTGATTGCATCGACATCTCCCGCGCCCACAGCCGTGATACCAACGTCGTCGCTCCCTTCGAATGCGCTCTCGTACAGATCTCGACGCCGCAGACCGTACCATCGCAGATAACTCGCAGGCGCGTCGTATTTCCGCTCCCAGGACCACCATTCGCGGTCGCTTCCGTCGATGCGGCCGGTGTCGGCATCGTAGCTGGGTTCAGAGCGCTCAATGGCAAGAAACGCCCTCCAGATCCTCAGCAGCGCCCGCAGCTTGTGGTGGAGTCTGACGGTGCCGAATACCTGGGCAGGCCATTGCGTGGAGAGCTTCTCTGATATCTCAACGTAGGTAGCCTCTCGCTGTGACGAGCTTGCAAAGACGGACCTGCCCTCAACCCGCGCCTCGGTGACCAGCTCCAGCATTCTCGAGACCTAGTTATGCGTCCACTTAGATAGGCGGCGCGGGACATGTCTGGGTCGTGCTGTGGACTGCGGCACTGCAGACGCATGTGCGACGAGCTCAGCAGCGCACGCGATGATGTGAGACATTATATCGAGCCCGTTCGGGATTGGTTCGTAGTCGTCGGTGCTTGTTTCATAGTCGTCGGTGGAAAGGCCGTCTTCGTTGGGTTCGTCTAAGTCGGGGCCGGGGCCGGTTTCGGTCATTTTGAGATTATGAACAAAGGCGATGCGAGCGCTATCATAAGATGAAGGATGTTTATTCTAAAAGCTGGACGACAAAATGGCTCGCTTTTAACATGAGAAATCTCGGAGGGGAAATACGTTTAGCGTTGAACCCCGGTCTCGAACGTTTGAATCAAAATGTCTTGGAGTCGATTTTGCGAACGGACGAAAGGTACATTGGGGTTGTACTGTAATCGAGGCGGTACAGAAGTCAATCGCGTCGTAAAAAGTTTCGTTACTTTGCGAGCCGATCAGGTTGGCAAGCATGTCGTCTTCTTTGAACGTTTGATGTGGATACAGCTCAGTACGTACCTTCGTATTCCTCACAACAACGCGATAATGACGACACAACCAACGCCTGCGATGGCCTCACAACAATCAACGCCAGAGACATCAACACCAGAGATGACTTCACGTAGATTGTGCTTCTTCCTGGCGGTGGAAGCAATCACGTCGGAATTGGTCCTTGCCGTACTTCGTAGACAGCACACCTCTCCAAACGGCTCTCATGTAATAATCCTTATTACAAAGGATTAATACAACACAAAGCTATTAGATGCTGATCCTTAGTTGGAGAACTGTATTCGCTGTCTGAATTGGAAACTGGTTTGCACAAGCTCTGGCAACCAGGGAACACAAAGCGCGTCAGATAGGCCGTAAAACCACTCAAAAACAATTACAAATGATCTGGAATCAAATATTTTGATATGTCTTATGAAGGCTGGATTCTATTCGGTTCCCAATTGACTGCTTTGCTCCCGTCCGCCTGGGTGTAGGGTAAGCTAACTGCCTGGGTGTGTCCGGATCGAGCGGAGCCCAGAAAAAAGTAGGGTTGATTCTTAGCGACCAACTACCGACTCATGCGTGCAAGTTGAGTGACTTAAACCCGGATTTAAATATGGTAAAAATATTTCTCCCCAGCAATATTGAGAGATATTTTGGGTTATATTACTAGATTGTGAAAAGATGGACATCTCGTCTTTGTGGGGTGTAATTGAAATGTCGTCATAGCAGGAATATGTGGACTTCGTCCTCCTCGCCGAGGCTTTGCTAGACGAGCCCGGCAGGAGGGCACATCGGCGACACCGAAACATGGAGGCAGTCTTTACGAAGCAAAAGGTTCCCTGCAGAGTATTAACTAGACCGTGGAGTATTTCCAGGCTCCCTCCGTGCCGCCTATGAAGTCATCGTGTCGCTCGGTGTCCATGAGACGCCTAAGCTTCTGCTGCTCTCAGGCATTGGCCCCGAGACCGAATTGGCCAAACTCGGAATCGAGACAGTTGTACAGTCGGAGCATATCGGTCAGAACCTTTTGAATCACCCCATACTGCCTCACGTTTTTAAGCTCAAGGATGGATACGGTCTTGACAACCACCTTCTGCGCCCTGGCTTGGAGAAGGATGCTGCTGCTTCGGCCTACAGCTAGAAGAACAAAGGCCCTCTGACTAGCAGTCTCCCCGAACTTGTTGTCCTGCCCGAATCGATAAGTACCTCGAGAAGTCTCCCGAATATGTGGCCTTCAAGGAGTCCAATGGCGGTATTGATCCTTTCGGTCCTGCTGCTCAGCCTCACTTCGAGACCGACTTCGTCCCTATGTTCTGCGATGCCTTCCAGTGGCACATCCCTACACCGCCGGAGGGTGATTATATGACCGTTATCGTCGACCTTCTGAGACCTCTCTCAAAGAACGAGACCGTTACCCTTAATTCGGCCAACCCTCTCGACCAGGCCAACATCAACATCAACTTCTTTTCCAACGACCTGGACTTGGTCGCTATGCGACAGGGAGTTCGCTTTGTGGATCATATCATCTTGAATGGCGATGGCATGAAGGATTTTGTCGAGGAGGACTATCCCTGGGCCACGCCTAGGACTTCGGATGATTATGGACACTATGATCAAGGAGCGGTCCCAAACAGGTTTCCGTAAGTATTCCCCCCCCATTGGTCTCTAACTTCACGGAACATTACTAACCACATCAAACCATATAGACCCCTGCGGCACTGCACGCCTGGGTTAAGACGTTGAACAGGGCGCTGTTGATTCCAAGCTCAAGATCTTTGGCGTTGACAACCTGCGTGTTATTGATGCCTCCATCATCCCGGTGATCCCTGATTGCCGCATTCAGAACTTGGTCTATATGATCGCCGAGAAGGTTAGTGCCCCGATGGGATAGGTGAACTAGAACGACAAGACTAACAAGCATACTAGGGCGCCGACATGATCAAGGCCGCCTATCCTAGTCTCTACGCTTGATAGACAGGCCATGGCACGCGCACGAATAGGAGATAGAGGTCAGGTTGAAATGTGAGAGGTTTACAGTACGGGATATTCCACAAACTAATAATTAGATGAGATAGACATAGACATAGGCGGAAGCGAATCATGGAACTTGCTATTTGTTAATTCCACTCCTACACTATAAGTTCCAGTCCTCTCCAGCAAGATCAACCAACCCCAAATGCTGCCCGATTACGGTAGGAATCTTTAGACGCCCGGTCTATGAAAATACTTCGTTTGATCCCACTTTCGCGATGATTATGAATGCAAGCGCCTCGTAGCATGGAACGTAGATCAGCTATCTATGCTGTCGTGATGCCTAATTCGCAAGCCAAAGTCCGCAAACTCAGGATGGGGATGCGATGTAGAATGATTATGCTTGATTCAATCGTGCGATTTCTTGCCCCAGTGACCTTTGGCCACATATATGAGACTCAGGACGAGCCCGAGTCCAGCAAGGCCAACTCCCAGCCATAGACCCCCGCGATAGCCCAGGAGCTCGTCTGATTTCGTCTTCCCGCCATGATTGATATGCGTCTCGACAGCACCAGCCATGCCAAGTCCAATGGAGATGCTGTAGTTGACAATGGTCAAGACCACGCTGGCACCCATGCCCTGGTACTGCTGTGGCACCGCGTTGGAGAAGATGATTGTAGCAGCCGGGAACGAGGTGTCCATGCCAACAGTGATGATGAGGACGCTGAAGAAGTAGTATGTCCAGTAAATCGAATCCGCAGGGCGAATAGCGGCGAGGATGGATCCGGCGAGGTAGGCGATCTGTCCGACAACCATGATCCACGAAGCGGGGATCTTTCCGAGCAGCTTTCCAACAGATTCTCTTGTCGCCGAATTCGTCTCCCAAGCGTCCACCGATGAGGATGAATGTGCCAATGGTCAAACTGTAGCCGGCGATCAACCAGGATAGCTGGCCCGGGTTGGTAATGCCAAAGGACTCCCCGATGACACCGACGGTGGTCAAGGTATTTCCGAGTCCAGCTTGATTGAATATCATGCTCGTGCAGAGAGTCCCGACAAAGAGGATTTGCCGTGGCGTCGAGAGGGCGTCGGCAGGGTAGATGTTCTCCTTCGGCTGCTTGTTGGACTCAACATCTGATATCTGTGTCAGTCAAAGCTTCATGTCGAGAATATATTGTCTGCCAGTCCTACTTACCTCGTTATGGTGGTACTATCTGTGACAGCGCATCAACCTCCGCTTTTGCTGGCAGGTTTGTCTTAGGTGTAGGTGCCATGTTGACGAACTGAATCATGTGAAATCCAATTGTAATGGGCCAGAAGAGACGGTCTCTAAAAGGAGAAGAGTTGCATGATAAAGGATTGAATAACTGAATTGAAGTCAAATTTCTTAATAAATAGCAGAAAGGTGTCAGGTCAATGCCATACAGAGAACCACTTTCTCCGTGACATGCCGCTCCGGCGCCGCAGACCACCCGACTCCGGTCCGTGATTGGAAGATAAAAACCACGAAATAGTAGGAACACTTTCTCTTTTGTGCATATCTGAGACCTCTATTAAACGGCGTCTACGTTTCCCACTTCTCCAAACAGGCTAGGCTATTTAGAGTGTTTGGATGCTCTGGACCTAAAACCCGTTGTAGACCCTGAGTACATTCCCTCATCAATGCTAACGCGTCTTCATGTCGACCTAGCTTATGCCATGTCCAAGCAAGATTGCCCATGCTTCTCAGTGTGTTAGGATGATCCACCCCAAGCGTCATCTTGCGAGCCTCTAGCGCCTTAACCTGTAGCTTCTCCGCCTCCTCATATCGGCCCTGTTGATTACGCGTAAGAGCAAGATTGTTCATGATAGCCAGTGTGTCAGGATGATCCACCCCAAGCGTCATCTTGCCAGCCTCTAGCACCTGAACCTGCAGCCTCTCTGCTTCTCTATACAACCCTTTGTCACAACAAATTAATGCAAGTAGTGCTGTTGCATAATTATCCTTTCCTGCTGTATTCTCCTCAATTTTGACTGCTTGACGAGCCATTCGCTCCGCCACGTCATACATGCCCTGTTCCAGTGCATACCATCCGCCATTGTACAAAAGGTATGCCCAGTCTGACTCCTGAGTGTGGTTCGTCGGGCGATACTCGAACGCCGCTTCAAGGTGTGGAAAGAGTCTCTGACAGGTTCCCCAATTCTCGTATTCTCCGCTTGGAAACGACTTGGCCATGAGTTTGATGTACTGCCCCTTGAAGGTTTCTTGTTGTCCATAGGCCATCAGCCAACGTTTAGTCGAGAGCTGCACGAGCCCGTGCATCTCGAAAGTGTGTCCTCTCTCGTTTGTGGTAATGAGGCAGAAAGCCCTCAACATCGCCACATCGTCTTCAAATCCGCTGTCTGTGATGCTATCACTGCGATTGGATTCCGAGTCCGTGGTGCCGGCAGCACCACTATGGGACTCACACTCCATTCTCTCATCATCAATGTTCGGATGTCGGATATGGTTGAGTTGGCTATTTGTGCCGCGGGAGAAGAAATGGAAGGCGCCATTTGAGAGCAAGGGTATCGATTTCTTGAATTTGCGTGACGCCTTCTTTGGAAACCTGTTGAAAGAACGTCCATCCCTCGAAGTGGGCAAGTCCGGTTGTGATAGCGGTGACTCTGGGTTAGTCGATCTTGTACTGCCCTGAGTGTCTCTAGAGATCCGAAGGAGATCCTCAGGTATGCCTTGTGGATTAAAGAAGCTCATCAACGAGAGGAGATCTGCAGCAGAGGGGCTTTCGGAACGAATGTGGTCGAATGAAACCTGCCAGGTTGTGAGAATGGCGTTGGATGCACCTCTTTCTCGCCGCAGGTCGCCAGCGTCATGTTCAAGGAGCCGTAGTCGCTTGGCCTCGCTCTCTCGGAATTCAGCTAGATACTTCTCCAGCGAGCTCCGTGGTGCTCGTGCTTGTATGTAGGCCGGGGCTTGACTGATAGCGAGAGGGACAAGATGGAGATCCCGGATGAGATCGATGGCTGTAGTGATATCCGAGAGGGGGCTTAGTCGATTCTTTAGGAGCTGGAGGGCATCTGTCTCGGTCATTGGGCCGACTTCAATAATGTTTCGGTGGTCGCCAGTCAGTCTGAATGCCAGGTCCTTGTTGCGTGTAGTAAGGATGATGGATCCGTTGCGGGTCTGAGGTAGGTACGTCGCCAGTGGCCGCCCATCATCCGTGTTTCTTGTCTCGCTAAATAGTACGTCGAGATCGTCGGTGCTGCCAACAATGATGATCCATTTTCCATTCCGTTTGTCGGACAGCCAGGTGTATACGAGCTGCGGTATGTTGGCCTTGGGCTGGTTTCAATCTGGTAGCTTGATCATGTCGGCAATGATGGCAAAGCCCTCTTCGACTCGCGCCTGGGTGCTGGCGTGGATCCAGAATACCCACGTATCGGTCGGCCTTTCGACGATTCGGTGGGCGAATTGGATGGCCAGTTGTGATTTGCTGTTCCTTGATTAGCTTTGTATCGTAATGCCGATAATGCGAGACGTGTGTCGTCTATACCCAATGCCACCCAAGCCGACCAGGGCCACGCGACCTGCCGGCTCAGAGCATACCCGATCGATCTGGTCGAGAATGTCTCCGCGGTTCACGAAGTCGGGATCGCGGCGGAAGGGAATCGCAGTCTTGTCGTCAGTTGCACGTGATTAATGTCCAACACCAGCTGCACATTTAGCTGGCCAGGCTGTGTCCTTTGTCTTTCGAGGCTTGGGGGAAGACGCTGGGGTACTGAGGTGGTGCGAGGTGGGAGAATCGCTCCAGTCAAAAACTATTACCGACAGAGATTCGAGCTCTAGTGCAAAAAGGTTGCTGTATTTTCTGATGTATTCTTGACAATATCCTTCACGTCCAGCTATCATCATATCACTTAATCGGTGCACTTGGGCTTCTTGCCTGGCTTCGCACAGAACATGGCGTTGGCATCGCCGCCACAGCACTTGAGCGAGGATGCCTTCCGAGACCAAGGGTACCCAGGGCAAACGTTGTCCGTGATGATGTCAGTGCCCACGATCATTCCCGTGTGATCGCCGGCGCAGCCGTTCTTCCTACTCTTTGTCAGCATAGGCCAAATGCGCAAGAGGTAGTAGAATACGTACTCCCAAATTACGCACCGACCGCCCGTGACGTTAACGGTCTCGATGTTGTCGTTCAAGTAAACATCTAGGTTATCGAAGTCATCTGCCACTCATCAGCACATCGCACGCGGCCGAGCGAGAGACAAGTAGCACCCACAGCAGTGCCCATGGTCCAAGTAACGATTCCCACATGTTTCCGTGACGTTCGTTTCCCGACACCACCCAACCAAGATGCGCTCCTTGAGGTTGATCTTGTTGGGGACCGGCGCTGGGATGGCTAGGATGCGCTTCGGAGTGGCCAGAACGATCAACTTCGCCAGCGCGAATAGGATGCCGGTCATTTTTAGCCTGGAGCCAAACATTTTGTCTTGAACGGATACAAGGCGACGTGTGTTGGATGCTGATAGTTGGTGCTGTCTATGTCGCGGAAATGTGAGGTGTCAGGACGCGTCTTCCTCACGAGCACATATTAATGTGGATAGGGCTGGAGAGAATTTTCCAATGCCGTAGCGGTTCTTATATTATGGTTTTGTGCGGATGCTGTGAACTCAGATGCCCTCCTTCATGCGGCACGAGAGTCATTGCCCTGTGGTCGTGGACAAAACCTTGAGATTTGCCCAACGTTGCTTCTGCAACGCACGAACCACGGGGATGATTGGTACTGGGATGTAAAAAGCACCATTTGGAGATTATATCACAGCCATGTGTAGACCGTCAAGCATTCAGCTTTATACGACATCTAGATCCCATGACGCGCTCATTATTGACTACTCTTTTACAAAGACCCGTCTCATATGCCACAGGGACTGCACAGCGCCACAGAGAATCACCAAGAGTACTTGAGTTGGGCAGGATCTCAGTTGCATTTTAGCACTGCTGGTATTTCTATATGCCAGTTTTTATTTATTTATTTCATATCTTTGATATATTCTTTTTCCTTCATGGGAACCATCTCCCTCATCATGCCCCCAGCTCAGTAGCATTAGTGACAGTGTAGGATTAGTCTGACATACCCTCACACTGTGTGCCACATCGGTAAATGCAGCTGAAGTACAGTGTGGAGGTAAATCTACACAGTCCCACGCTTATCCCTGAAGAATTAATAATCAAATCTACCATTATTAAGCACGCCTCAAGGAGTACTGACATACCCTATAAATTAACGCACCGATTATATCAACTTGCCAACGACGTCAATCTCATAACATTATTTGTCTAATGCGGACTATCATCAATTATGGACGCGACGAGCCACCACATTGGCCACCCAAAGTCTGACCTGTCGTGTGAATTGTGTTCCAAATCTTACCAGCGACGTGCGTATGCTCTCCTCATAACCAGCCCTTCCTTATCCATATGTAGAGTCTCTGCCCGTTGTCGATATGCCCCTTAACTAATCTTTCAGCTTAGGCGACCTGCTTGTTTGACATCGGAGACGCTGTAAGGGCCCCAGAAAGACGTCGAACCGTCGAAAGGCCTGCGATGCTTGTGTTCAAGCAAAGGCCAAGTGTTGCTATACCCAACCCATCTGTTCACGTTGCGCCAAGCGAGGGATAGAATGTGTGTAAAGCACATCCTCAGCAAGCTCGCCACTGGAGCCATCGCAGCAGCGGAAGCCAGGGTCCGATTCTGTCCTCATGGGGAACCTCACAGCGCCGAGCCAGCCGTTTGAAATGGAACTGCAACTCCCTGCTTGGGACTTTTCTGCCTCCCCGTACTCATTCGATACCTTTCGACATGGATCTTCCAGTCTCGCTTCCAGACTTTGTCACCACACAGCCGCCTATACCTCACGGCACTCAAGAGCCATGCCAAACGCAATCGCTTTCACCTTTATTAAAAGACGCCCCGGGAAATGTTCCACTTGCGCCATCCTCAAGCAGTAGCGAAAGTTCTTCACTGGCGGCCCTTTCACCATCCTCAAACTCACTCACGCTGGTCCGAATACTTAGCACATATCCTTCATTACTAGTGAAGGGTTCTTTCTCGTCTCCCATTCTCCACTTATCGATGTATTCTCTCTACAACAATGTTGTCCCTGACATGACGTTACTACCCCAAATATCGATGGCAATCTGCTGCGGGAGTGGTATAAATCATTCAGAGGGCAGCCGATTTTTCAAGCGGGTTATCGATGCTGCTCGGCAGCGATTGATTAGGAATTTCGTGAGTGGTATAGAACTTATCCGTGCTTCGACCAAACGCTGACTTGTCCATCCCTAGCCCGCGTACCATTGCATGAAACAGTGGGATGCGTTGCATGCTATGCTCATATACGAGAGCTTGGAGCTAAGGGAAGACACCAATGATGAACCCGAAGCATGGAAGCATCAACCGCGAGTCAAAGGTCTTGGTTCACCTTTTTTCTTAAGGTACGGCGATCCCTAGACTCACCTTCTCTGCCGTCCTTTGGCTTCCAAAAACAAGCAAAGCTTATGATTCTTTCGCAGATGATGAAGAGTTACTGTCGAGAATATCCTGAAATTCGCAACCCGGACATCGACGTCTTCTCAGACCCGAATTCATCCCCATGTTCGGCAGCTACATCACCATGGGCTCGGTGGAGAATCACCGAGACCGCGAGAAGAACATTATTCTGCGCCAACGTGTTCAATTTTTACAGTAATCGGGATCACAGCACAGGAAAGCAATTGCCCTACTACGAATCGCTTGACGATGACCTCATACTCAACATGCCGTTGCCCTGTAGCCAGGCGGCGTGGTCAGCGCGGAACGAGGAGGATTGGAGGCTTGCAATGAAGAATCACCCACCCGCCAACGATATTTCTCTCAGCGGTAGCACTGGATGCGGATCGCTTTGTTCACCAGAGGTTTTAAAGGATGTCATCCCTAACCTGCCAAAAGAGTGCCTTGAAAGTGAATTTAGCGTCAGGGTTGGATTTGGCGGTTCTGAAGAACTGAGTCGCCTGATAGTTCTCAGTGCTAGGGAACAGTTTGCTTCATAATACTAGAGTTTTGTGGCAACATTGAGGGGCCAACATCTTCAAGATAGTTTACTGTACACACACCAAGTCGGCGTTTGTCTGTCGGGCTATCATATCGTGAGGCTATCTCGAGTCAAGGTACATTTTACGGCGGAGCGCAAGTGAGCTTCCTCATTTCCAGCATTATGTAACCATAGTGTGCAATTTCTAACGTCTTCGCACAGGGATCAAGAAGATTTTTGCCCTATTGTTAACAACCATTGACTTTATAATTGCTCAAGAGCATGGTCGGATGATTGATCTCGTTGCAAATGAACTGTTTGTGGTTCAAAGACTAAGATTCAGATCGGGAAGAGGCAGTATCTCCTCAACACTACAAACATTACGTGCTAGGTCGCGAAACGAGGCAATACATGTGATAGCTTCCTTGAAAATGAAAAGAAGGCTGAAATGATAGTTGTTCTTATTGTATTTATTCTTGTATGAAGATCATCAAATGCCGGCGCAGTTTGTGACTCATTCCGGATGGCGCAACGCCTATATCGGCGATCTACTCTATTTTAACCTGTGTCCCGTCAACTCCAACTTGCTTCGCACAATATTTCTCATCTCAAACAAAATCACTCCTTCAATCACACCAAGGGAATCAGAGTAACCATACCAAACATGGCCAGCACTTCCGACTCCCTCAGAGCGAAACTTCGCCAGCTTTCCGTCCTCAAGGGGTCAGTTCAGGATACAAACTTGGACGGTCTCCCCGACACCCCTCACGAGGCGTTCGAGATCTGGTTGGATAGAGCTATCGCGGAGGGTGTCGCAGAGCCTCACGCAATGACGCTTTCCACTGTCGACGAGAAAGGCTGGCCAGATGCTCGTGTTCTCATCTTGAAGAATGTCGACAGCCGAGGGTGGCACTTCGCAATCAAGGCCGACAGCCCCAAAGGACACCAGATTGCAGCGAATCAGCATGTTGCACTTACTTTCTACTGGCCCCAGCAGGCTCGCCAGATTCGCTTGCGAGGCAAAGCCGTCCAGTTGCCCGAGGCAGAGTGCATTCAAGACTTCACTGCGCGCCCGCTAGGGTCCAAGATCAGTGCTGTGGCATCAAAGCAAAGTCAGGTCATGAACTCGCCTGATGAACTTGCTCGGAGCCTTGAGAAATCTACGTCACTTCTGGAAGGGTCTCCGAATCACGTTATGCTAGGATGGAAGGTCTATGCTGTGGCGCCGGATGTTGTTGAATTTTGGCAAGGAAAGGCGGATCGCCTCCATGAAAGGTTGCAATATGTGCGAGACGTCGGCGAACGCGGGTGGGAAAGGCATCATCTTTGGCCTTAAATTTGTCCGGAATCTCTCTATAGTTCTTGCAGTAGAATAACGCCGTTGTTCTCCAGAGCCTGGCTAGTTTTAGGTAGGGATGTCTTCCGCATCCCGTAAATGAGACACAATTCTGGCTCCCCGCACAAGGCTTCATGCTGACCACCAACTCTTTTCGGAGCTGTGACAGGCAGCAGTAACCCCTGCAGCCTTGTCATAAGCCACCGTGTACTCACCAGTATCTCCTCTACACCTAGAGTTTCAACTCAGATATCGAAAGGATATTATTTACGATGCACTGGTCACGAGCAATCTTGGCTGTTTTGTAGACAGGACGAGATGCGGGACTACCATTATGGGTGTTCAACGCATCCAAAGAGACAGCCGTAGAACAAACGAGTTTCTCGGCAAATCCAAGACAATCGAGCAGCTGTAGTACGGACTCTAGCACAAGCGCCTTGGCATACACTCATTGGTGGTCTGTTGCGGATTACGCCTTAACGGACGAGCGTCAGCATTCCTATCTGTAAATACGATGTACGCAGAAGACAGGCCATAAATGCGCCCTTTCGTGCACTGAGACGCACAGAGGCGCCCAGTGCCCGGGCTTGCGCCCGATGAACGACAAGTGACGTACAACTGGACTGTTGGTCGACCAGCGCTTCCGTTGGGGGCCAGAGGCTGAAGGCTACGAATACGAGGATCTCGTCAATGAGGCTGTGGGTGACACAAACTGCGGCGGGAATACTGAATTCAGACGGTTCAGGACAGTTTGAAAGATATTTGGAATAGCCCTGGATGACCAGACATAGTATCTAAGACTTGACGCTGGATAGCACGGAGATCAGGGTTCGTTAGTTTGGAGCCTGCCCCTACGAATATACCAGGCTTCAAATAAAAGTCGTAAGGCTTCCAGGATGGATGTGAACTGCCGTCAGTATCCCTGTCAACTAGGCTGCTGACAGTACTCAGCCACAACTGACACAGAACAGAGCAATGTGACCTTCCCCTCAGCTCCAGGTCAGCTCAGCGTATGACCGCCAGCCACTTGCAGATCAATCGAATGAAGCCTTCTGGTGCACATGACTATTGGTTGGTGTCACACTTTGCTTATGATTGGCGGACGTGTGTTCTCTTACTAAATGTTCCTCATATTTCCGGCGAGGGTGTGTAAGCCAGCCATGTTTGAGACTTACCTAATGTATTTATCAGTCGTTTTCCCCCAGAACTATTCATACCTTCAACTTGGGAACGGAGACCCTAGTGCAGGCGACGGAAACCAACACTCTACCTATTTATCACTTTATCTCAATCTAACCTACCAAGTGTCGGGCTTTCTAAAATCACCAAGTGCTCAGGTACGTAACAACATCCACTAATTACGGAAGTGCACCAGAAATTGATCTCAACTATATCCCGTAGTTTGCCACCTGAATGTCCTGTCGTGGGGATCTGACAGAACAGACACAGGCATGCGGATAACCCGCGCACCATCGAGCGAGCTGCCTGTTTCTCGCAGCCCCGAGAAACGAATAAGCGGCTGGAGTGATTGGAAGTCTCGCCATGACCACGAGGTTGGAAAGGCCATCCACCCTTCTACCGCGATAAGCGAGGAGCTCTTCCAGGCTCTTGAAGCTGGCAACGAGGCTGAAGCAGCGCGCCTCATTGACGAAAGGGACTTCAAATGGGATTATAAGATTGGCGAGCAACAGGCGACGGCGATGCATCAGGCCGTGAAGTACGGACAGAAAAACATCGTGGCCAAACTGGCAGGCAAGTACAGCGACGCTGTTGATGGAAGCGACAAATACGGACGGACTCCCCTCCACTACGTCGCAGCTCAGCCGCACGCTGACGAACTCACACGGACTCTCCTCAAGAATGGAGCCAACGTCGACGCCCTGGATAGTCAGAACCTCACTCCGCTCCATGCCGTGGTCTGGGTTCCAGCTTGGCCCGAGGAGGGGGGCGAGGATTACCGGCTCGACGTTGCAACCCAGTTGCTGAACAGCGGCGCCGAAGTCAACACGAGGGACGTTTTCGGTAAGCCTTCCTGAGTGATATCTGTGACCTTGAGTTGAGACTCTGTAGGTGATAGCCCGTTGCATGACGCGGCACAGAGAGGAGACGAGAAACTCATGGAGCTGCTGTTGCAGCATGGCGCCGACAGCGAGTGTCGCAATTTTAACGACCAGACACCGCAAGATGTGCTGCCCAACAACAACGAAAAGTCGAAACTCGAAGTCCTTCTCCGGTCCATCAACAAGTGGGACCCCGACGCTGCTCATGCTATCCGAGGCATTCCGACGGAACCGCCGCAGTGCTGGGACAGCCCACCGAGAAGCCCAGTTAACGGAGCAAAGAGCGAAATCCTCGATCCTACTCAGGGGAACATTTGTGAGAGGTTCTTCGCAGACGTTCGCTTTTTCTACCGAGATAAGGGATACTCGCAGAGTTGGTCCGTCTCGATGCATGAGCTTCTCCACCAGCCCAAAGGCGAGAGCATGATCAAGAATCTGGAGAACCAGTTTATTGAGCTGGTGCTCAAGGACAACAAGGGCCACGATTTAAGCAAGGAGCAAGTACAGGCTAAGTGCTGGAGGTGGATTCACATACCCGTCAACCAGGTACGTCTCGTTGGTGACTATTCCGCTCTGAATACCAGTACTAACCCTGCGACTATAGATGTCTTGGGTCACGGTTTGTTCCGCCATTCACCTATTCCTCTTGTTATTTCTTGTTGTCTGACTGTTCTTTCTAGGACCTTGTGTGGTGGCTGACCGAGACTAACGAGACTGGAGCTAACGACAATCTGACTGAAAAGAGAAAGGAAGCATGGAGGTTTTTGGAACGGAGTCTCTCCCAGCGAAAGGGGGCTAAACCTGGCTTCTTTACTCGGGTGCCTCATGTGAGCGTTGATTTGCGAACACAAGATAATGCAATAGGGATTGATGTGCTGACGTGATGGTAGGCTGGAGATTTGTTGAAGGGCAGGACTTCGACCGAACAGGAGACGGACGACGAAAGGGAGACGCCTCAAGAAAAGGAGGTGGATCAAGAACAGGAGAGTGACCACGAATCATTGAAGGAATCCGTAAGAGAATCACCACCTCGAACTGGACAGTCTTGATCTTGAGCTTTGCTAACAGCTGTGAACGCATAGTCGGCCACGGGCACGAGCACCAGCTTGTATCGGCGAGAGATCTGGAGAAATTCTGCTAAATACCCTGGCGGCGGCAAGATTTCTCTTGTGGTATGTTCTTCACATTATCTACCCTTCTTTCTAGATGAGGCAGAACAAGACCCTGAACGAGCTAGGTTCCATACATCGATTTTGAAACAAAGCAGTACCTTGAACGTTTCGACAAGGACGAAGAGACAGGGGACTATAAGATCAACGCTCCAAGAATCCGAGATAAGTGCAGGCTAGAAGAGATGTCGCGCCCTTACAAGGGATTTCTGGGCCTCCATAGGCCACAGACACTCGACGAGTCGCACTACGACATGCTCTCTCAGAAAGATCTTAGGAAGCGTAACGAGGATCAGGTTGTTTACAAGTGGTATGAAGAGGTTGCGAGGAAGCGCGAAGAGAGTAAAAAGAATAAGGCAAAGAACCAATTCTCTGGTGAGTTTCTTTACCCAAACGCGACTATCATTCACGCAGTTGCATAGCAAACTGAATGACGCCGCTACACATGCTAACTAAGTGCACTATGCGCGTATAGGAGCAAAATACTCAAAGAAAGTACCACTTCCGAGTAGAAAAGGCGCCGAAGAGGTGGGAGCTTACGATGCGTCGTCGAGAGGACTCAAATACAAGATTGATTTGGGCGGTAAAGGGGTAGATTTCGGCCGGGACACTCGAGTTGCGAGTCAACTGCCCAGGTTATTGATGGTGCATCAACTCTGGCTGTGGAAGCTCGACCAAGGTAAACGTTTCACTTTCAGGTTCTCACTGAATCATATGCACTCGCTGCATCGCGATAGGGGCCAACTAACTCATCTCAGATACCGTCATCACGGCTTTTCCAGACCGATACCACCGCGGCGTTGAGGACAGTCTCTTCGATACCATTCGGCAGGGTGGTATTGACTCGTACACGAGCCCACACCAACTAATCGAAGATATTCTGTTCGAATCTGTCACCTTTCTGGAAGAGTTTCGATATGCCGGTCTAGGAATCCACGTGCTCGACGTCTTCGATAGTGTGATCGCCGAATGCGTACGTATGATCTGGAATTAGAATGACTGTCAGCCACCCAGCCAAGAGACCGAATTGCTAATAAGAGATTTTGATTCCCTAGAGCGACCGAGAAGCCGCATTTTTCGAGGCCTTTAGCGACTCGCTCAATGCAAACGAACCCAGCCCAGATCAAACGAAAGGCGAAATCAAGCTGATCCGCCAATGCAAGGACATCCGTGATGAGTTGCACCTGCTCCTCCGAGTCTTTGAGACGCAGCGCAACGTTGTCAAGAAGTTTTCCGATCTCTTCTGGCCAAGTGAGACGGCGTCCCAGATGAAAGAGGCTTTTATCGAGGACTGCGGCGTAGGAGTGCTTATCGGACGCACGAAGGCGCTGGATAGACATGCCCAGCGTACGCTTCAAGAGGTACGCCACTATGCTTTCTATGTCAAAGGGACTCAGCTGATTATATATCCATCATGAAGCTCGACTATCTCGTTCAGACAGAGCAGGCTCAGACTTCCCTGGTCGAGGCACATTCAGCTGGCCAACTGAACAAAATTATCTGGTTATTCACTTTGATCACTGTCATTTTTGTGAGTATCTCCATGCGCTAGATATGAACTTGAGGATTGTGCTGGACGTTTAACTGACACGTCTCCAGACTCCACTGTCCTTCATGACCAGCTTGTTCGCCATCCCATTCAACTACTTTCCTCAAAATAGTGACGGAGAGATTAGAGTAGAAGGTGGCTGGATCGCCGGTCGGATGAGTAAGTGCTCCTTTATGACAGCAGATGATATGAGCTCAAAATCGAATCGATATATGTTGTTCCCTTGATCTACGAAATATAGCTGACATCTTTTGTAGCAATCGGTGAAATTGCGAGCGTGGCCCCCATTGCTGTTGCTATACTGCTGATCTTGGGACCGTCAAGCGTATGGAGAAAGATACAAAAGCCTATTGAGTCCATTTGGGCAAAAGTACGGAAACAGACCAAGTCCAAGTGGAACAATGGTCCCTCACCTGGCGACAAATCAATCCCCAGCCGCACAAATTCACACAGACGTGAGAACGAACATATCCCTGCGAAATATCGCAACCTTTTCGCGAGGAACAAACGGGGCTATGAGAAGACCGATGTAGAGCGTCAGAACAACCTTGTCACGGACACACCGGAAACGTCTGTCTCACACGCCTCTCACGTTGCTTGAGCTACTTTGCCATTCAAGACTAGGTCTCGGTGCAACGCTCGAAAAGCTAGCCGCCGGGCCACCGAACGACCAGCCTGCACCTGCAGTCACATATGTGGAGAGGCTGAGTCATGTCAACGGGAGCGGAGGACATTGTCATACTGGAATCGATTACGGTTGAGGGGTCGGGGTTGTTGATATGCGGATACCCAATCGTGGTGGCGGGCAACTATTCGTAGGGAGAGCGATCTTACTTCGACAGAGATTTGGACTTTCTGCCAGGACTTAGATCGAGAATGGAGATTGTAGTTTGTTTGTTGGTGTATTAATGCTGTTTCTAGGATGTCCTGTCCCTATCTTATAGATCTTAGCCAGGTCATGAATCATAATTGACATTGTAACACATGGGAAGAATCCAGCATTGGCCGCGATTCGATGAGGACAATGCATTACTTTCACGTTCAGGAATGCAAGCTTACTTGATGTATCATGATGTAGTTCATTTGAATTCGGAGTTAAGTCATGCTATAAAGGAAATAAAAAACTCCGCGTAATACCTCAATGCCATGCTTCTTTTGTCTACTTGAACGCCATGATCCCATACTGAAATCCAACAATACATAAAGCTCCATCTAATAACCAAGGACTCCATTTCCAAACCCAACTCCTAAGTTCAAACCATTTTTTTATCCTTCCCATAAATAACTTGTAAGTCTCCGACAAGCTTGGCCTCACATGTTCAGGCGACAAAAGTCTTAAACCGTGTCCGCCTGAGCATCACGCTGCATGTTGGCAATGACTTCTGCCTCCAGTCCACCCGGGATGGGACAGAGGCAAAGAATAGCACGAAGCTCCAGGTACCGCAGTTTTGCAGTGTACATGACCTGGATCTTCGACAAGTGATCATACCCGTCCTTCTCGGCACGAGCAACGTGGTCCATGGCGCTGCCTGCCCGCTGCGCAGCACGTCTGGCGGCGTGGAATTGGTGCTTGGACATGTCCCGACGGAGCCCAACGTAGTCGTTAATGATCTGACACTCCTCCTTCCACTCGGCCAGGTTCGACAGCATGTGGAAGATGCCCTCGGGCTCGTGTTCGTACGTGTACCGGAGGTCCACGCGGCTCAGTTCCTGGAAGTGGTAGAGGTTGTAGTCGTTCTGGAGATTGCCCCACATCTTCAACTGGGAAAGTATGGGCAAGGTGATGTCCTCAATGTTCTCGAGTCTAGTGCTGACGCCGGTGGCTTGGTAGTCAGTGCGGAAGACGTAGACGTACCAGAGCTTGCGCCACGCCATGTACATCTTGGAGAGCTCGTCATAACCGTCGGTGGGTCGGCTCCAGAAGACGTTGTCAGCAAACCACGCTGCGGGCAGTTTGAAGAAAAGGTTGTTTTCGAAGTGGGCGTTGATCACGTCCCGCTTGACCTTGAGCTCAAGAGACCGTCCGGTTACCGTCGGGTCCCGCTGCTGTCGGTCGTACTCGATGAAGTAGAGGAGGCGCTCGGTGGGGACGTCCCGGTAGTCGATGTCTGGTCTCTTCTCCCACTCGTCACCGGGCCGGGTCATATCCATAGTCATATCAGACTGCGAGAAATGTGAGATCAAACGATAAAAACGGTGACCTTCATTGCCAACGTCCTGAGACACACGGCCCTCCACAAGGTCCCATTGCTGTAACTTGGTAGCAGACCCAACAGCCTCTTGGGTCAAGGCGGGATCAATGTTGGGCCCGAAGGTCTCTCGGCGAGGTTCGGACGTCGGGGGGCGGCAGCAATGCTCGGTGCATGGGCTGTACCCGATGTTAATGATGAAGGACATGCATTGAGTAAGTGAGGACCGCTTCAGAAGGAGTCGGGCCTCCCAGGAGAAGAGGTGAGGAGGGAAGGTTGTGTTGACGAGGGAAGAAGACATTATGATGATGGATCGAGTGTGTAGATGGAGATGTGTTGAGGGTGGGTTGAATATGTGAAGAGTGTGTGGTTAAAGGTGTGTCGAGGGTGTAGTTGAAGGTAGATCAAGTGTGAGCTTGAAGTTGTCGTGTTGGTTGGAAGTGGGTTAACGGGTTCGTAATGCGACGAGAGACTGCAAAAATCTTGCGAAAGACGTGTAAAGTGAAGTCCAGGCTTGAAAGAAGAGATGGAAAGATGATGAAGAATCTCAAATCGAGAAACAAGGCCATGGGCCTCGTTTTATAAGATCTCCCATCGGAGAATCGTCAAGGTGTATTTATGGCCAACTCTATTCACCAGCCGTATGTGAAGCGTTGCATACTTAAGCAGTAACTCCCTTGATGGTACTTATCCCTTGATGGTACTCATGAATCGGAGGACCTATGCTTTTCATCTCAGAGCAAAATTCAAAGAAATCACGCTTTTTGAACTCTGGTAATATTCTTCCTACCATCGTTTCACGATATGTTCCCTTTGCCGACGTTAAGACTACGCCCCCATAGAATCCTGCTACTGTATCACCTTTCTGGCCATTGTGACCAGGTATTATCTACCACAGACTTAAGCTTTGAAAAACAACCTGGAGATCTATCAAAGTCTATCGAAAGAATCAAGGTGCTAATTCCACGGCTCGTCAACCGGGATTGCAACACTCGGGGCACGGATCAAGGAACGAGGTATTCGGACAACTAACTATAAGGGTCCTATGGGCTGTAGGAACCCCGGGGGAAGATTTATTACCAGTGCACCCCCAAGTCCAAAACCTGGCTTATTGCGCCCAGCCTTCAGATCCGTCAATAGCCGTGGCTTCATTCCCATGCTACTTCCGGAGTTGAGAGCTGGCCAGGCCACGACGGTCCGCATTATCCAGACTGTACTTCAGCAACTTGGTCAATGCCCCAAGGAGGCAAACGTACAGGGTCTTCCAGACCAGTCCGCCATTGCCACTTGTGCTCCATGCATGGACTCAACCGTATTTACTATCGTTCAGTCCCTTAATGAGCATATTCACTAGACGCGTAAAATGTGAGAGACTGCAATGGAACACCTGTGTGGGCTCTCTTGGGAACGTAGTTTGCGAGCACTTTTCATTGGCATCTCAAGGAATTATTCATGGCCATAGGGGTTCGACACTTCATCGCTGGGAAATGCATGTTTCAACTGCACGGAAAGAGACAGTTCATAATAATTTTTGCGATTCATCTAGAGCACTGTAGTACGTTGATTGGAAGAGCCACTTCTGGTGATGACACAGACATATGCATAAAAATAGAAGAAGACATGTTCTTATTGCATTCCTTTGCACTAATCCCTTGTAAACCCCTGTGACCCTCAACAACAGTTCAAACTCTCCCGTTTCAATTGGTACCAATCCATCAAAGTTCATCCGGGCTGGCGTTGACGAGCTTGATGAGAATTCCCTCAGGGGTGTAGCCATTCTCACGGTACTCCTTCCCCTCGTAGGCCGAGTTCGAGCCATTGAAGATGACACCCGCTGACCCACCATCAGCCAAGCACTGGATGAGCGCAGGCCCTACCTCGTCGCGCTGTTGTCCGCCGTCGATAGTGTTGGCGATATCCTCAAACAGCACCGAGGAGTCCTTCTTGGGATCGATGTGCTTGGCAAGGGCGATGACGGAGCCGTGCGTGAACAGCACCCACTCGGCACAGTCGGGAGCGTGCTTGGCCGTCATGGTGAAATAGCGACCTCCTTCAACCTCAAGCCCGTAGGCTCGGAGGTAGTTGCCGATGTAGGTGATGTCCTCGACGGTGAGGTCTTGCGGGTTGTCATCTGGGCCGTTGTAGCAGTGAAGGGTGGGCTTCTCGCCGTGGCACTCGGCCGAAACTGCTCCGGTAGCCGCGAAGGCCACGAACAAGCTGACAAGTCTTGAGGCATACATGATGTTGGAGTTGTGAAAACTGTGTGGAAATGAAGTAGAATTTGGTGTAAAATGCTCATGGAAATCGAATCAAGTGAGAAACAGAAAGGGGAGCAGCTCGCTCACTATTTGTACCCAAGGTTTTCATCTCAGCTTCCCTTCCAGCTTCGCTTCAGACTGACCTTGTGCCGGGCCGCAATGTCTCTCTCAGACGCATACTGACGGTGTGGCGGCAGCCGTGCAACTAGGCACTCAATGATCTGCATCCTGGACTGTATTCCAGCAACCCGATACGCTGGTGAGTTGGCTCTTCCCTGCGAATCCCCACAGCGGCAGAGAATTGTCTTAGGCGTGGTACCGATTGATCAGCCATCGGGTCGTCTTAATTACATTACAGCCCGCTGCAAGGGCGATCCGGAGAGCTCCCGCACGATGCATTCCCGAGTGGATCTTCGTACTCACATTTCTCTGCCCTTGCAAAGGGAGGGTGTAGATTATCCCTCAACCTCTACAACCCGGAGCATGTGCAGGTACAGGGGAACACGTCCCCATTTCCTTTATCCTACACTTGTTACAAGTATGTTTGATCTCGTCTCAGTAATCTGGGACTCCTACATTTCCCGCCTCAACCTGTCGTACAATGGTACATTTTTTGGCGTTCGTAATATGCCGTGTCCAGTCAGCTATGTAGTGGGTTCCCTCCTGAGTCAAAGGGGCGGCTTGTGACATCCCTGTGAGCTGAAGTGCACTGCATGTCTCAGCATGAATCTCGGACAGAGTGGAGAGAATCGAGCCAATAAACGGATCATAATTCCCGTAAGGATGAGTGACATGTGGATGATTTGGTCCGATACTCAGTCCAGTCTTCAACACCAGGAGTGATGCTGCTGATCGAATGCGATTGTACAACGTACTTACTAAGCAGGTCGAATGCTCGATTAAGTTGGCACGAATGAAGCTCAAATGCAAATGTAAGATCTTAGCTTTCTAACCAAGATTGGTGAACAGGTACTCCGATGAGTCTTGGCCTTGCCAGGACTTCATGATTTACAAGTTTCTTTCCCCACTCGCACATCCCCAAAGCAATTTGATGAAAGTCAATTGGTGACGGATCTCAAATTCCCGACTCACTGATGTGCCTTTTTGTGTGCATTGTGGCTCAGCGCTCTGGAATACCTCACACCGGGTGGTAATAATGTCGAAAAACGACTGCGCAGAGATGAAAATTGAGGAATCAAACACTATGATTATAAAAATAGAAAGGGGAGTTGTCTAAAGCTACTGGCTAGACAAATCCTTATTCTCTCCCTCCTCAGCGATGCAATAACCCTCGTCAGCTTCGACAAGCGAAACCCCACCCAAAGCGTCTCTCCCATACGCCCCGTCATGTCTGGCTTCATCTTGTTGTCCCAAACGCAGTTTTATGGCTATTAAACCACATTAGATTGGCCAACTTCTCCTCAATGGCTTCACCATCACGAACGTGAATGAGAACCCATTCTGCTTCGACAAGCACCCGTTCTAGGCTTTTAGTAGCTCATCATCTATTTCATCGAGGATACAAAAGCGAGTGTGCGCCGGTCATCTTATTCTGTCTCACGCCGCGGGTAAAGTCCTATTTTCCTACCTGTTAGCCCTTAGCACCCGTCAATAGGTCTGGTTGAGGATGTCCCCGCGCTGAAGTTAGAAATCACATCACTCACGTGGAAAGAAAATAGGCACACGATGGGCATTACAATGCAACGACTCCATGCCGGACAGAGTATAATACAATAAAATGTTAGAGGCGAAGGTGGAAGTTACTTTTCACATAAGGGCTGCACAGAATATTCTTCTCAGGGTAGTCATGAGTTAGTTCATGTGTATCGTCTTCGATCTTGGTCCGGGCCGTCTGAAGGCACAGACGTGATACTACGCAGTAAGTCCATTGTTGGTTGTTAGTTGTTAAACATTTCCGTTGAAAATACCACGTTTTTCTTGCATTATCGTGTACAATTCTATTTCTTCTAACAATCCATGTCTTTTGTTAACTTGTTCAAAGGTACTGTCCAGATACGAAAGCGAGGAATTTTATAGCTGAGATGATACCATGTTCTACCTTCGATACTACTTTCTTTAGATTGTCATGATGAGGGAGATGACATTTGACAATTGCTAGTGCATCAAAATGACTTCAACTGGTTGCTACGCTAAGGGTATGTACGACGTCATATAACCTCAAGTCTATCACAAGAGAAGACTAGGACGAGAACTGCTAGTTCTGTAGTGTTGCAGTGTGTGTAGAGGTAAGGATGATGCACCCTGAGGTTGCCACCGCAGATATGTCAACCATATTGAGTCTTATGGGACAATGAAATAATGTTGTCTTTCTGGAGTCATAGTTCGTATCGGGGGTGCAGTCTATCTCAAACCTAGGGAACCACCGGGCTGAAGTCCCCAAAGATTTTCGGATCTACGAGGCCACCATATCAATCATATATTACATAAGCATAAATGAACCAAAGCACAAATAAATGGAAGCATGTAGACGTCGGAAGTATATCTTAGTCTTTTATCACTGACGACAGATTTGGTCATCGGGCTCATGCTTCATCGGCTGAAAGATTAGGCGCGGCCACCCCGCACAAGTGTTCCATTGATGAAGTGCTTGGTTCACCCATTGAAGCGAGGCACTATAGCCTAGTTATGTCATGGCTTCTAATCACAAGGCTTGATTTCGCCGCCGTTTCTATTGTAGCAACAAGGAATTGCCAACCATCAGACCCACCGAGTGCGCTCGTAGCAGCGTTTACGATATTGCTTATCTCACTCATATCAAGCTTACAACGCCTCTCTAGCAATTAGATCCGCTGCCGTTTGAATATGATCTATGCGTATTCAAACTTTGCGGACGTACCTTTCCTCTAAATCAGAAACCGGCTTTGCAACTAAAACCAGCCCAACGGAATGGAGCCTGCTGTTTAGCTGCGGAGGTGCCTCGATGACTTCTTTGTTTGATCTCCATTGGAGACTTTGGACTACTTACCTAGCCCCTAAGCTTCCGTCTTTAGACGGCGATCACATGTTATGGCTGTTCCACTACTGGAAAACGGCGTCTTCCGTGTCGATGATTTAGTGGCTTGGGATTCTGATGCCCCAACATTGGCCAACCCACCAAGAGCACCCAGTGGAAAAGGCGTTCTAGCGCTCCGACCCGTCTCGACAACTGCTCGGGTCGCTGATTAGCATTCGAGACTAATGGTAGGTCTTTGAGGCTTTAGAATCTCAGTCGATGTTTGTATTATGATGCATCTGAATGTCAGGTTCTCCTCTAGCTGTTCCAGTCTAAATGAGTCCAGACCGTCTTGATCTCTGTGAGCCAGGATTTTTATTCTATGGAAGCAAATAGCCACAACGCCAGACGAGCTTTGCCAGGTCACCAATGGAAGTGAACTTTATCAGCCATTTATCCTTAAAGGATACCAGTGCCTACTGTTCACAGTTCATTACGTGCAACTGACGAAGTAGAATGCAAGTGTGAGAACGGAAAGTACCAACGGAGACTTCCAGCTAGTTAACGGAAGATCGGGGAGACGGTGAGGAGCTTACCGACCACCCGGTCTCGGAGCCGTTCTGGACTATAGAGTTCCAAACTGCCACGCCATCAACCTCAAATGTTATCTGTGAACCTGTAAAAAGTAATCTAATTTGGTCTTCCGTGTCTTTCCCCCTCGATCCTTGAACAATAGGACGAGCCATTTTGCAACTTACCTAGAATGTTGTGGCGCGGTCAGTAACATCCCAAATAACAACCACTACTACTAGCAATGAGCTGTAGACTACCTCGAGCTCTAAACTACCCAAGCCGCAGTTCGGGTGTCTCCCGTATGGCAAATCAAAATTCCGCCCGAGCCGTTCATGGCTGCTCCCACTTTTGGCTTTCGACTTGCAGTAGCATTCGGAACGTCAGCATCCCGACGCCATGGTATCCTGCGAAACTAGTGTACCCGACAATTGATTTAATTAAGGTTGTGCCCGTCAGTTGAGGCTGGGCTGATAGAATGTCAGGCTGGTTCAGGCTGGATGTATAGCATGGAGACGCGAATACCTCAAGAAACCATGGGATCTGCTTTTATACGAGCAATGAAATTGGTTGAATTTTCTATATAAAGCCTCAGTTCCTCTCTTCTCAAGGAATTTTATTCTCTCCAGACTTAACTCACTTCAGACTTGAATCAATCTCATCCCATCAAAACGCTCAACAACCACCTTTGCAGCTCAACACAGCTCATATCTACGTAGCCCATAATGCTTCCCAAGAACATTCTTCTCAGTCTCCTTGTCGCTACTGTGTCGGCCAACGCTCTCCCCAACCCGGTTGATGATGTTGCCGACTTGGAAGCCAGGGACGACGACGACTTCCTCGTCTCCCGCGACCGCCATGACGACAGCAACCGCCACGACTGCGGTCGCGACGCATACTGGCGCAACGGAAACTGCTTCTGCAGGCACAGCGACCAACAGTACGACAGCTCTTCGAGACGGTGCCACTGCCGCGGGGATCAGTACTACGACTATCGCATGAACAGGTGCACTTGCCGCAGGGGATGGAGCTGGGACACTCGCCGCAACAGGTGCCGTCGCGGAAGCGGTGGTGACTAGACAGGTCATGTCTAAGTGATGGGGTGGAGATGTAGAGAGTTGCAGATCTGGGGAAGGTTAACTCTTTTGTCACGATCATTATACGGAGGACGAGTGTGGTCAAACAAAAATGGCAACAGATCTAGGAGAAATTATGGACATCCCTTTGCTTTTAATCCACAATCCTTTGTATGACTAGTCATCTTAATTAATATCATATACTCTAATTTGCACAACTGTCGAAGAGTAAAAAGCTTCCGGGTGACAGGATGAGTCGACGGTAACAAAACACTAGTTCGAATGTGAGAGAAATAATAAAAGTCCTACTACGACGCGCTTGCACAATGTTGGAGACTTAAACTTGAATGACGCGAGCACTGCAAAGGGCGGAGTATTGGCGACTGAGCGCAAGTTTGCTCGTATGGAGGACAGTTAAAATGGTTGGTGGTATCTGTAATGCGATAGGGTCAAATCGATAATTTAAATATTGACCCGTGTGGGAAAAGTAAGACGGACAAGCATCGCCACGTCGATAGAAAGATAATTTAATCAGGGCACCCCCTGCATATGTAGGACCTCAAGATTTAGGCTTGGTTGACTTAGTCATAGCAGGCCCCCTTCAGATCCCTCTCCAGCAGTCCAGTCTCGGTAACCACGTCCTCAATTTTGTATAGGGACTCCGACTTTCCCTTGAAGAGGAAGCTCGTGACCGTTCTGAGAATATGGTCCACAATATGAGCCATCCTCTTATCGTCTATGCTTCCAAGTACCGGCTCGAGCAGGCCCGGTGGCAAGTCGTCGCGTAGCGAGAAGAGTAGCGGCATGTCCACAAAGGACATATGCTTCGTACCATTAATGGTCAGGAGCATCTTTGGGCCACGGAACTTTTCCATAATCCCCTTTAAGTATGCTGTCGCGTCAGGCGAGCTCTCTGCACCAATGAGAAAGCATGGCGCGTCATGACCGGTTTCGCTGACAGCCCCGTAGAGCTTACCGTCGAGGTCGAGGCTGCCGAGAACACGGTCATCGTTGAAAGCAACCTGAGGGGCCGTGGCACCGCCCAGAGAGTGGCCGTAAACGAAAATCTTGTTCCGTGTCGAATCTTCCATGGACGCTGGCACGCAGCTTTGAAGGCTTTGAGATTTCGTCGATGAGGAAAGATATATCTTGGCTTCGGACCTATCGTACCACCTGACTGTTAGCAGCAATGAGAGAGGCGGGGACGTGGTATCACAGACTTTTACACCCTTTTCAGCTATTTCATCGGTAATGTCAGCTGCAGTATATCCATACACGACTGTGCCGTTGGGAAATTCGACAACCGTAGCTTCGTAAGGATGGTCAACCGTGATGACGACATTGCCTCGACTAGCAAGTGACTGAGCCTGGGCGCTAGACAAAAGTCTTGAACCGCTAAAACCAGGAGAATATATGACAATGGGACGTTGCGGTTGCTTCTTCGATGGGGCCTTGCAGAATTCGAGCTCGAAACCCTGGAAGGTGTTATTGGGTAGTCCCGTCCCTTTGGCGATGACCTCGTAAGTCTCAAGGCTCTTCGGTGGAAGATGATCGATTCTTTCGACTTCGCATTCGTCCTGGTCCACGTGAACGGGGAGAAAGAAGGATGTTAGGATCCGTCGCTTGTGTCGACTGTTTTCTGGAGCATACGGATCCCATCGAGACTCATCAGTGAGCGCCACGACATGATGCGAGACAAGGAAAAGGCCCCGACGGTCTCGAGACGACGATGGCATGCGCTACAGCCGAGAAGAGGAATAAAAGTAGCAACATGATGTGTGTGAGGAGGAGGTTGGTTGTCTTGTAAACACGCCGAGCAACGTCGTATAAAGACGAGAAATCTGACTCGCCCTAAAACCACGTGATAATCACCCTGAGTCCAGGCAGTGCTTACTGACATGTTTTAACATGATTGGACGTGAATCCTTCGCTCAGCAGGGGCTGCAAATGGCGCTGTGTACGCTCTTGGCGGCTGGTGGTGGTTGGAATACGGCGGAAGAGTCTTATCTCAATATTGGCGAGTCGTTGTAAATGGTGTCAATTACTTATGTCAGTGAAGTCTCTGTTAGGAAATACATTGGATGCTTCTTGATAAGTATCGCCTGTAGCGAAGCCCCTATGGGTTCCACTGGTCATCAAAAGCCACAAAGGCCATTGGTTCATTCAATAGCGGACAGAGCATTTGGTCTTTTCTATTCCCCCTTTACCTACACCTGATATCTTTTAGAAGCTAAATAGCTCAGATTGACTACATAGACAGTCGCAACACATCTCAGACATCCCTTGAAATTGGTAGCGGGACAAAGACGCTCATACAGAACGGGCCTATGATTGATGCGGTGACCCCTGCCCTAATGAGCTCCTGGTAGTCATTTTCCCGCTTCCAAATTTCCATATCCCGGAATGTATCTAGGTCTCTGGCAATTCTCACATCAACTGCGAGTTTAATTGCTTCACTCGGCCGAAAGCGTGTCGATTTCTTGACAAGACCCAGCAGAGAGTAGTAGCACAGTTTCCAGTGATCAGGCTCGTTTTCCGGGACATACTTGCGATGACAGTATTGAGGGGAAGCTTTTGTCCTATTGAGGCTCAGCTGATTTGGCTCCAGCGCCTTTTGCTGCCTTTCGATCGTTCTGTTTCTTCTTGCAGGGCCTGGTGTGTACTTCTAATGAAGTTGACGAATAAGACTTGGAATGTCTAATGTAAAGGAATAGCCTTTTTGTTTCTGCAAGAGTCTTTGGTGTGTCCCCCCTTGGCCTCGGCCTCAGCAATTTCCCACTTCCGCCTCATGCAGAACGTCTCGCTGAGTAGGTAAATTGCGTCGAGGAAGCGCTCGACTACTCGCATATCCTATCCTTCCTGATGGTTATATTCCGCACACAACTCGGTAGGGGCAAAGAGAATGAAGATGATATCCAGTCTGTATGATCATCTATCTATGTGCAAGTCATATGCGGTGAAACAGCATTAAATACCAACATACTCAGAGACGAAACTCAAGCACATCAAAATCCATCTCCGTTTCTAGAGCTGAGCTCCTCCTGCTTTAAGCTGAGCTGTCACTGAGCTCGAGCTGGGGCCGGCTGAGCTTTGGCGGAGGCGCCTGGGACAACGTCCCCGAATTTAGGCCCTGGCTAGCCTTTCCCATATTGAAGAATCCGAACTGTAGTTTGTGATCAGGCAGTTTGAGGAACTTGCGCTTGCGATGCGGCCTGGCGGGCAGAGTTTTCACCGATCTGAGATGAACCTAGGGCTATGTGAGAGGTAGACTGGTGTTTTAGGTTATATACTCTACGTGATGTCCATCACTGTCACATCCACCTCGACTCCAACCTCGCTGCAAATATCTATCAACTCGGCCCTCATCTCGGGGAGCCAGTCATCCATGGCATCCAAGAAGAGGGTCGACACCCTACGAAGGTTTCGTGATGGTCGGTTGTCCCTTGACCGCATCCATGATTTCATAAACGTAAATGTATCTACTGCTTCCGACCACCCGTAGCATTCCGTGTTGTCTAAATCGTTTGTGATGGTCACATGTTCTGCATTTGCTGGGATGGCTGGCTCCAGCCTTTGTGCTGGGTCCGGAGTCAACCCCGCGAGAAAGACTAATGGTAGACGCAGTCGAGTTAGTTTGTCGAGTTTACGGATGCCTCTGAGAGATCCTTTTGTCTTGAGAAGCGGGTAATTGAGGTCTTCTATTTCAGAAGATACGCCAAGGCTGAGCTCTGTGAGAGTTGCATGGACGTGGGATAGTGCCTCGGCAATCTGGTCAAGATTGATAATGGGGATGTCGAAAGGGTCCATATATTTATTCATCGGGTCATGATACCATTCCAAGTGAAAGCTCTGGAGTGATGTGGTCAGCTACCTGGGTCAATTGTGCCAAGGGCCAAGGACGCGTTGGAAACATGTGACCCTCTCGAGGCTAGAGTTTTAGAGATTCCAACTTCATCCAACACAACGATGTGAGTGCAAGCAGGTCCTAGAAATATCACGTCGCCGTTCAAATGGTCTTTGCGAGGACAATATTGCTATTTGCTTAGGATTCAAAATGTCTCAACCCCTTTTATCTCTCAGTACATATTCTTCAAAGTGTGTGGAATCCATACTAAGGCAAACATAGGCGGCTGATAAAAATGCTGGCGCTACCTGAACGAGGCCAACCTGGAGTGAGGCCGAGGGTGACCTCAAGGTCTTATGGAAGTGTGCACGTCTTTCGCGAGTAGCAAGAGGGTCCATCGCATTAGAAAATATCTACAACTTGTTGAGAAGGACGTGAAATACTCCTAGTCGGAGGATAATCGCAAGTAATTAAAAGTGTAAAGGCACCAGACTACTTTCTTCAGTTTGACGCCACGACGATATGTGGACATGTTCGCTACCCATAGTTCGAAGGCGGGCCGCACTCTAGATTGCGGTTTGCAACCTCAACCCAGTCCCGATATGAGGCCAATCCACCGCTCAACGCCGAGCTGGATTCGGGTGGGATCTCAATCCAAAGCCCTAGCTCCCCAGATTTCGGTTCTCCAGGAATGGTAATATGAATGCGCTCTGGATTGGCAGCCACCAAATTGACGGCAACACCCCAATCGACATTTGTCCCATATCCTTCTTGGAGATTAAAAGACCATATATCTGAGAGATGTAGACTGCGAACGGCCGAATTCGCATTAGCCAATGGAGAAAGCGCTTGCCTCCACTCGCTTGCATCGAAATACACGTACTTCAAGCGTATGGTCTGAATGCTGGGAGATTTCGAGAGTACGTCGTTCATAAGAGGTGTCTGAATGGGAAACCCTCGAAGGTCAAGCGAACGGAGGTGCGGACGCGTTGTGGAGCGAAACAATGCGGGTAGAAGGGGTGAATAAGAGTTGAAGAATGACTTGGTGTCTGTGGACGTTTGGTAGAGGTGCATAGTCAACGACTTAAGGTTAGGTATCAACTGAAAAAGCCGCGCGATATCTTGAAACTCCGGGTTGTTTTCCCGCTCTAACCCATTAGCCGACAGCTTCTGGCCGCCGGGAATTTCGAAGAGCTCGTAGAAGTCGTCGTCATTTATCGGCACCATAGGGGTTACTGTTGTTGCAAGACTAATTGAGAAGTTGTTGAGGCGAGAGCCGACGGCTGCGAAGCCTTCCTGCGCGATCCTGGGGACCACAGCCGCAGCCTCGTTGTACGGGACACTGCAAATCTTGGTTTCCTCGTAGATTGCCAGACTTCCAAGGTGGATCTGGGATCGTGCCATGGCGGACATGACGACGCGGTAAGCCTGGATAGCACGAGCCCAGAGGCGCCTCCAGGCGAGGTACTCAACCTTGTGCGGCGGCCAGCGGTGCTCAGGCTGTCTCCCCAGCACCACGGCGGCCTCGAGTGTGATGTCTTCGAGTGCGCCAAAGGCACGGAACGCGTCGCTCAGCTGCGCGCACATGGCCGCGCCGGTAAGGGCAAGCTGTTCGGCCTGGCGATGATCCATCCACTTGCGGTCTTCCAGGGCATCCAGCAGTCTCAGCGGGTATAGCATCCACTGTTCGCGGCGCGGGAAGATCGGAGCATCAGGGAAGGTTCTGTCACGGTCCGGGGCGGCAGGCGTCTCGTGGTAGTAGATACATGTAAGGTGCAGATGGCGGATTCGGGGACCGAGGTCGGGACTTGATGAGAGGTTGCGCAGCTGGTCGAGACCTTCTTTGGTGAGGTCTATAAACTGGCTGTCTTTGACGTGTTGGACGAAATGCGGCGTGAAGGCTTCTCTCATTGTGCTTGAGCTAAGGCGTAGCATCCTAAGAGAAGCCACATCAGCATAGCCTCCAATGTATGAGATGACCTCTGGGGGGAGTTTGACGAAGAGATTTGCCATGATGGTTGAGTTGGATGGTTGCAGTGCTTGCAGTCCTCGGGCACCACTGTTCAACGACCGGAAGCGATATCGAACGATCGGGGGAAGTCATCTGACACTGCGAAGCTGGGAAGGCTGCCTAGTGTGTCTTATGATAAAAGAGCATAGAAAAGAGACTACTATAAATAATCTTGCGACCGCGACCAACAAAATACCTCACTTTTGGTTCAGCCCCCAATGTCACGTCAGGAATAGCGTCTTTGCTGCAGCCAACTTTGTTTCATGCGTGCCTGGGGCCAGCTTGGAGGGTTACATTGGTGTTGCAAGGGGCACCAACAACTTTCGATAAAGGGCACGAACAAATGCATGCTTCAGATGAAAGAAACATTCCAAACTAAGTATATACCTAGAATTAAATATAGTAGGGCTAAGATTAAAGATTGTAGTCCTTTTATTTCAACGAGGGAAACCTGATCTTGGGCCTTGTGCTCTGTGGTGGACTGCCTACAGCTCTCTCCTTCAGAGGCAAGTAGACTTAAGAATGTCCAGCTTACAAGTTCCAACTTGTATTATTTTAGACGGTGTCGAGCCCCCTATTGTCACCTAAGTACAGACTACGACCCTCCTTGAAAGACAGAATTGTCCTCCGCCTCCTGATTATACCGGTGGTGGATGGGACTGTGGGCTACTTCATGACCTGCCGGCCTGTGTCCCTATGTAATAAGTTGCCCACTTTGTCGCGCAGTTTGGAAAACGGGAAACGACTTCACTTTGGTCTCGGGTTGAGTCCTTGCTTGGACCTTGTGCATTTGTTTTGCTCGGGATCCCACTATATTCAGAGACGGAGAATCCGTCCTGAGATACGGCTTGTTAACACTATCTCCAAACAGTTCAAATGCAAAAAGGAGAATCAGGTCGGCGACATACTTCAACAACGCCAAATACATGTCGAGGAAGACACACAATCTCAGCATCAGCCCAAAAGGCGACTAAACCGATTCCGGACAAGCCTCGCGACGGCATTGGTAGTTCGAGTGGCTTCTCAAATCACCGAAACCCCTCACCAAACATATTCCCTTCGACCATATGGATGAAATAAGATCTGAGGCAAGATCTCGGGGCGTGACGCCTTTCAAGATGGGGCCAGGCGATATTGTCACCGATAAGCGCCAGATCGTGATAACATCACAATCAGACGGGGACTCAAATAGGACGGCGACGGTACACATCCTTCAGCATCAACCCACTGGCCGCCCAATCGAGGACAGATATTCCATCGACGTTCGAGTACGTGGAAAAGACGGACCCGAAGATGGACAGACTACACTTTTGCTGGGTGTTTACGACGGCCATCGCGGGTCTGCTGCGGCCGCCTACGTCGCGGAGGCCTTGCCATCGGAGGTGTTGTCAACAGTGGCTCATCTCAGTAACGACGCGGATGGACGAGGACAGCTGGTTCAACAGGCCTTCGAGAGGTTTGATTACCAGATGATATCATCGTTTCAAGATACACATTCTCCTCCCGTTAAACCTGCGGCACGTACTCCCAGAAGAATCCTCAGCTCCATCGCGACGAAAATGTCCAGAGCAAAGAGACAGAAGGGCGACGAGAAGGGCGATAGAGAAAGCGGCATCACCGAAGAAGGCACAACCGCTGCAATGAGAGTCTTGAGTGGCTGTACCGCCTCCATGCTCATGATCATGGTACCGCACAGTTGCCAAGGAACGCCCTCCGCCAACATCATAAACCTTGGAGACTCGCGAGTGGTTGTGGCATCATTGAACCCTGAACCGAGTATCCAAGCTACAAGTATCGACCTCAACTCAGGAGTCCAGGACGAGCAATTGCTCATCACATCCCAGCATCCTGATGATGATCCAAGGGACGTCTTTGTAGGCGGGCGGCTATTTGGGGAGACGCTGTCGACTCGGGCACTCGGGGACGGCATATACAAACTGCCTCTCCGAGCCAGCCGGAGAACTGTCGCCCAGAATGCAGCAGAGGAACCGACAAAATACTTCGAGTTGACGCGCGAAGAGCGGGACCAACATAAAGACTTGATACAACAGTTGAGTGCTCATCAGCAAGCAGCCGCAGCTTCCAAGGGGAAAGCAAAGTCTATCCCACTTACCGATCGCTTCGACACACTCTTTTGGGCGTACAAAAGCCCTCCATACATTTCATCAACACCACAAGTTACCCATGTTTCGATGACAGGTCAAGATGATCTACCAAACTCCCCAGGGATACAACCGATAGTCGGCATAGTTGCTACGGATGGATTATGGGATCTGGTGTCATCTAAGGAAGCGGTTGAGATCCTGACGCCAGCTTTAAGCCAAAGCGAACCTACCGTATTAAATAATGGTCTCAACGTAGCACAAATCCTGTTTGACGGAGTTGTTGAACTTAGAGGAAGAAAACCCGGCGATGATGTCACGATTCTGGTGCTAGTCCTCCCAGTATAGAGCAGTACCCATGGTATTATCTTGTATCACTTCTACATCCAAATATGTGCCGCTATTACCCGCATTTGGTTGAATTGTCCTCCAAACACTAAATAATTGAAAGCAATCCGCGTTCAACAGGTTCATATGCTCTGGATTCATTCAACTCGTGACCGCGGTAGCCCGGTACCTGTATCTCAGCAACTCGCTTCTGCCATTTCGTCACGTCAACTTCATTAAGAATACTCCAAGGTGAGTCACCAACGGCAAGAGCCGTTAAAAATACAGTAGAAAGCTTCGAGCCTTGGTGACCATGTGGTCGAGCAGGGAATATAAAAAGGGCAGCGCTTCGACAGAGGCAGTGTACCGGATGCCCTGGCGGGATATGTTAGACACCAACTCGTCGCCAGCGGTCATGTAGTCGTCTAGATTTGTGGACTGTAGGTGGCTGAAGAGAATCGGCACATCGTCGGTAGAGCCGTATGCGTGAGTCAGTTGAGACCGCTTGCTGAAAGCGAGTTCAGCCAGAGGATTCGTACCTAGGGTTGACGTAGTGGCTGGTGTCGGCTGTCTCCAATTCACGCCAGGCAGTGTGGTTGAACGAATAAGAATACGCATGGATTCAGTCCGATGAAGACACCTTGCCCATATTAAGAAGCCCCATAAGATCGCTTAAGCTACGTACATAGATACAGTATAAAGCCTTACTATTTAAGATAATGGTTAACATTTCCACGCAAGTCGCGTTCTAGCAAAGAAATAGATGGAAGTTGACTTTGTTTCAGACCAGCTGAGGCAGGCGACAGGCTTTACAAGCCATGGATCGTGCATTCGACGATTGTGAAGACATATATAAGACCGACAAATAAGACTGATGTGAAGGCAATAGTATTACTCCCAAGTTACACTGTAGTATCTCGTTGCCCATTTCCTATCAAACGCACTCCAAAACTGGCACACCCTCTCATAAAGACTTTGATTTGACTTGAGGGAACAAGGTTGTGCCATTAGCAGTCCATGTGAAAGCTGCAAGACCAAAGTGTTAGTATAAATACCCAAGTATGCAGCGTAGGGACCGTCAAGATAAGATCAACTTACACGTATTCCAACTGATCGTCGTACCGTCTCTCACCACCGTGCTCGCATCCTATCCACTCGCGCATCCACGCGTCCATAGCCTGCTCCCTTCCCACCCACTTGCTGCCGCCAGACTTGTTCTTTACAAGCAGGCCGATGCATACTGCATCCCGGGTCTTGCCGTTGTACGAAAACTCTTTGCCGCTTTCCCAGGCGCCTCGTCCTTGAACTGCAAGCCCTGCAATGGCGGTGTGCTCAACGAAATCTATGGGGTACTGCGGCCGCGTGTTGCTACCTCCGAAGCAACTGCCTTGAACTGACGAGCTGAGAAAGGCGATGGTGGAAGCGGCGACAACAAGGAACTTCATGCTGACAAAGGTGAGGTAGTTATTTGTTAACAGAGGGTAGAATGAGTAGAGATAAATGTAATTGTGTTCTTTTGATGAGAACAAGCGAATGGAGTTGATGGCTCAGGAGTAGGATGAACAATATCCCTTATGACAGAGGCCACTGATATTTATAATGAAGCATAGTCGCAGACAGTTCGGTTAAATGTAATTGGTGTATGCGGCGTTTTTTTGCACCACTTCAAGTGATCGTAGCTGAGTATGATGGATTACGATCCTTCTGGATCTAAGGCTTATGTTACCCCTCGGACAACGAAGAAACCCCGATATATGCTACGGCAGCTGGCATTCCGAATTCAGATTAATAATATTAATTCTAGACTATTAAGGTTAATTGGGTACCGGTTAATTATGGAAACCTCGAGTTACAGTCCCAGCATCGCACTCAGCCGCAAATCAGCGAGGCACGAAATCCTGCTGTGTGTACTGTCATGACTCGCATTCTGGATTTATAATGATAATTTCAAGTTCGGAAACCCGAGTCCCTGTTTTTCAAAAGAATTACGGTCACCAGCCCGTTATCTCTAATTATAACATATTTGGGGGCTGGACGGTAAGCCTCACTGAATTTCAGTCGGCATAAGGCATACATTTGGGTCACTCCAAGTTCTGGAAGGTATAAAGCCTTCTGCAAGCCTACTTGGACTTCAGATCTCTGTATGCAAACAGTACGCCCACTCCTCTAAACCCCCAGTTTCATCCTCGAGGTTCCCTTCTTCTGGCACCTTGGGAGTTCGTTTCAATCCCACTTAAACCATCTCCCACTCACCCAGTACCTTTTGGTCCATTCCTCCCTCCTGAACAATGAAGTCAACTCTCAGCGCCGGGGTCGGTCTTTTGATGGCCGCGGCTCAACTCTCGGAAGCCGTCACGCTGGAGCACTACGCCTTTGGCCGGTGCGGTGGCCGCTACGGTCAGTGCACTAATGTCTGGCCGAGACAATGCTGCACTGTCGGCGTACCAATCTACGGAATGGGGTCGTCAGTCAAGTTTCGAGGTTTGCCCCCAATGGGCATCGGCTACATCTTCGAAGCTGGCACCATGGCGCAGCCGGGACAGCCTTCTACCGGCTGCAACGGCGACTCCACCGGGGTTGCATTCACCCTGGACCAATGCGTCGACGGAGGCGCATTCTCAGTTTCTGGTTCCCAGTGGGATGCCATCGCCAAGCAAGAATGCGATCCCTGCGAGGGCAAAGTCGGCAGCATCGAAATCGGGGCGGGGATTTCCATTGGTACCCAGTACATTTCCGGTGTTAGCAAACGTGCTGTGCCTGATGTGAAGGCACACATGGTGTTCGGAGATGGAGCCAAAGGGTGCCAATTAGCCGACAGGATCGTCCTTACAGACGGGCACATGTTTAAAACGGACAGCACCGTGCCAGAGGATCATGTGCAACTGCTCTTTGGATACTTCCACGCCGATGCCAGAGTGGAGGATGTAGCGGAGCAGCTGCTCAAGTATGAGATTGAGGAGGAACATGTGCACCACCGACGGAGCGAGATCGCCAAGACACTATAATTGCCACATGATTGCAGGGGCGGATTATTGCATCACGAAAGGCTTTTATTACTAGGCATAGAGTATATAAATGCTATGCTTGCTTTTTATTTCGGTTTTGTTTTTCTCTGTCCATGTACCGAAAGGGCTTATTTATTGGTTACCTTAATCTGCCAATAGTTTCTCAAGGGAGCTTGTATCAACGAAAATATCTACATCCATTTAGAAACTTCCGCCGATTACCTTACAGCAAAACGTACTCTATAAACCTCCAAGTTGTACTACCCTATGTGTGCTGATTGGGCAGGCGAAGTCATTCACGACACCTGTGAAAAGGCCATCGAACATCTCCGCTCGAGACACGGTGCTGAATCCGCCCTGGAGGAGAGATTGAGGCAGTATCTCTCCGCTCCTTTCGGTCGCTATTGACTCAAGACAAAAACAGTACACCTCTGAAGCCTTGCTTGCATATGTGTTGGGACATCGTGACCCGCATCACAGTAGTTACGCAACATCCAGGAAAGGGTCGTACTCAAGGGCCAGTTCCGGAAGCCAGCCAAGGGCATCCCAAACGCCCTACTCAACTCTTTCGAGCTCATCGTCACGCTTGTGTGTGCAGTGCCTCTTCTCCTTGAAGATATCCACTGCTTCTACAGCTACACGGTTCCCAAGGGCAAGGTCAATAGCCTGGTCCTAGCAAAGAGCATTCGGGAAAAGTACCAGCTCCTAAAAGACGCTGGCTCTGCGACCGAGGCGCTCATCAAATACGCGGAGAGAAGCCTCGTCTCTGCCTTGTGCTCGGGGAGAAAGGAAGACATGGTCAAGTTCTTCACTTCGGTCGGGTCCCACACGCTGGCAACGCAGATGGTGTGTAATTTACTACAGAAACCCATCTACAATAACGCGAGCGCCGCTGAGTTGTACCAGGCCTGTGACTACGTATGTGACTGTCTATTGTTCCTTGACCTCACCTGATAACCCACTGGTCGCCTCACAGGGATTCCAGGTTATCCGAAGCCCGAGCAGACGCCTGATCCCAGCCATTGGTACCATGATCGTTGAGCTGGAGCGTCTAAAGACAGTCGCACTGGGGCAAGACACAGGCGCTATTCTGGGAGATTGTTGCACCGTTGGCACTGGGGCTCGGCATTTTCCGTCTAGGCGTGGCGTGGGCGGGGTCGGAGCTTCAGGCCTTAAGAGGCTGGATGGGTGAATAAATGGAGAGGCTCACGGACAGGGCTACTCATCGTGAAGAGACTGAAGGATTGAATAGTGGGACTTTGGGGGTGTGAAGAAAAGAGCCCAAAACGATATCGCCCTGCTTCCGGATAGCCCTAGCTTAAGCTGATTACTAGGCATAACCATTTTCCTAAAGTAGGGAGAACATTTCACGTGGTCATTATGTCTTTCTGGCTCCGAGGCACCAGTTCTAGGCCGTCTCACTCTTCCACGCTGCAAAGACCTTTAGCTGTCTCCACACATATCCAACTCAGGGCTACCACCACACCCAGTGCATTCTACTTTCATCTCTCATGATCTGGGCATACAGATTCCTGCGCGTCTAGCCACGTTCAGCCAGCGATAGAGGGTAGGGTCACATTGCGGTTTGACAAGATTTCTCTGGAAGATCTCGTGGCTGCGAAATGGTTACGAGATGGACAAGGGATTTGGCCGTATCTTGCGGGAGTTGGGAGTTTGGAGGAGCGCGGTGCAACGGCGCGACTAATCAAGGAGGCTGCTCAGCTATTCGAGACTGACGAGTTGTGGCCCCTCAGCTCTACGGTGCGCTCTGTGCTGTTGGGGCGTTATGGAGCAAAGGTAGGATACGTACATAGATGAAGTCCATTGGGATTGAACAGAACACTCTCCTAAAGAGCAAACGCCACCGGCTAGGTCAGAGAATTCCAGAGTAGTCTTGACTCTTGCCACTTTTTACAGCTTCAGTGTCTTGAATGACTTCTCGAGCGGCACAAACTTGCTCGTATCAACACCAAGGTCCTCCTTGGTCAAGACAGTTCCATCTGCAACTGTCCAGCTCTTGTCCCTAAACTCATCCCAGAAGAGCGTCTCGCTCAACTCCTCGGTCAAAAAAGGCCACAAGCTATTGAACGTCTCAGCATCCGTCCGCACAAATGCCACGTCATTTCTAGTCGCCTTGCCCCATCTCTGAAGCAATTCACCGGCTGTCGTGTGTTCAATCTCGGCTTTGACGATGGCGCCGTTGCGGGTACGAGCCGGGTTTGCTAGGATGGCCTCGACAAAGGGTCCGACGTTGGAACGGACGTCGCCAATGGTCGCGATTGGAGTCGCCGGCGAGTAGTCTGCAAACTGCACGTACTTGTGTGCCGTCGGGATGAAATAAGGCGTGAACGGTGGCGCCGTGTAGTTGCTGTGATACCACGTGATCCAGAAGAGAGTCGTCTTCTTCAGAAGCTCCGTGTCTGAGCGGATAAAGGCATCGACCTTGTTCTTGGCTACAAAATGCGGCACGGCATGTTTCCCACCACTAATAGCGGTGATGTCAGGCAAGGTGCTCCAGATGTAGTGCTGCAGAGTCGGTGTAGCCGAGGCAGCGCGAGCGAGGTTCACTCCCTGCTGGGTCTCAATCTCGGCGGCCTTCTCCGAACCGAATTTGGCGAACGGCTCGAAGAAGTTGGTGATGGCATAGATGATGTGGGATCCGGAAAAGGCTGCCTTCAGGGACTCGACGTCGTCGAGGTCTGCAGCGACCACCTCAACGCCCTTTGCAGATAGATCTCTGGCAGTGCCGCTGTCGGGATTGCGTGTCAAGGCTCGGACGTGGTACTCCGGGTTCCCAATGAGAACGGAGAGAACGCCGGCGCCTTGGTTCCCCGTGGCGCCGACGACGGTAACGATCTTTTTGGAGGCCATTAATGCTGTGAATTCTGGGTGTATTCAATGTTTGTACGAGAGATTAGAGACCTTTTTTGACTGCTGCTTTGAGGACACAGTTCTTTATTACACAGTGGTCAGAAAGACTCATGATATATAGCCTTTGCCAAGCTAATTTGATACCTTGGTGATTGTTTCTTGAAATGACATGAGCGCGCCAGGCGAATGTCAAGTGACGATGATTGGTAAGACGTTGGACGCAATTAGAAATCATCCGGACACCTAGTCTGTCCCTCATTAGCTGTATCTGCCATAACGTTACCGAGTTTGCTATGGTTACTTAGATGCAATTGTAAATCATCGTGGTATTCTCATTTGTCATCTGAAATGCGAAGCAGACATCTCTTGATCCTTCAGATGAATTTGCACCAGCTCAGCTTACAGCGGTAAGGGCTTAACTCTAAAATAGAGATGGATCTTAGTGACCTTGACTTTCGTCTCTCAGTTGAACAGTATGGACAGAACAGTGTTAGGAGCGGTTTATCACTAGTATGGCTTTGATCTATTAATTTATGGCTTCTTTCCAGCTAGCTTATAGACTAATCTTTAATTTACAGTACTGGAAGAAAACTCTAATACTTCTTGTAAATAGAAATATGATATATCTAAAGCTAGAACAAACTAAAATATTCTATGGACCTACTAGTTATAACGCTAAGTTACAGATCTCTATTGACAGTAAGAAAATATGATTCTAAGTGCATGCTACTAAGGTTCCAGGTGCATGAAGTTAGCAAGCTAACCTACAGCTGCCTCCGCCGCCGTTAACACTAACATCTTGATCATTCAGGCTGAGGTAGGGAAAGTGAATGCTAGCCCCGTGCCGTCTTAAGGCAAGTCCGAAAAAGAAAAAAAAAGAAAAAGCAAATCCGATCCCCTTAGATAGCGCGCTTATGGATATTGCACTTCTTGAGGCACTCGTCAACACCAAGAGCGATGCTGGTAGGGATAGCCTTGCAGACGCGGTCAATGTTCTCACCAGCGATGCTCTGGCCAAAGGTAGCGACGATAACATCATCGCTAAGGGCAAAAGTCTCGTCCTGGACCTGGCCAGCGCCAAAGTCCTCGGAGAAAAAAGCGGCTATGAAGGTAGCGGGCTCGCAATCGGGGTTGAACTGAGTGTGGACGGAGCCCTGATAGAAGGGAGTCATCATGTTGGCGGTGAGCTCGGTACGGATAACACGACGCTTGCCATCAGCATCGTTGACGTCGTTCTCGGGAACCATTTCCGTGACGAGTCGGCCAGAGGTAACGATCTGGAGCTCGGCGGAGCGGGGGTGAATGTGAAGGGTGTTCATGCCGCAAGCCACGGAGGACATGGGTCAGTCGTTGTGATATCTTTCTCGATACGATTCCGTCGTCTCATATCATCGAGGGTATCAAGAGAGAAGAGAGATCGAGGGAAGGCGTCTTACCATCAACCCGGCCAAAAGCCATTCCAGAGCCAGTACCGACAAGAGCAGGGAAGGTCTTGCGGTTAGCGGCGACAAGCTGGCCTCCCTTCCCAGGGTTGGCCTGCTCCTGGTTGAAATCGAAAACGAAATCATCATCCTTGAGCAGGGCAAAGCGATCGACAGCACTATTAAGGAATATTAGACAGTGTCTCCAGGCGAGAGTATATAAAGTGCTGCTGGGTGGAACTTACGTGTCGGTAAGCTGGAGCTGGGCAGTCAAGCTAAGCTCTTGAGCGTAACCACCACGTCGAGAGTTGCGAGGAGTGGCAGAGGCCACGGAGGTGAAGGCCAAAATGGCGGAAATGGCGGCGGCGGAGAACTGCATATTGAAAATTGAAGATGTAGTGGAGTAAGTGAAGAATAGACAGACAAAGATGCAAGAAAGTGAGATTGCGTGAATGTGTATAAGAGTGTGGTTGGAGTATGATATTATTGTGACGCAATGGATGCGATGAATGCTGTATGATGATATTTCGTTTCAATCCATGAACAAGACGATCCATTATATATAATTGTCACGCGCTCCCGTCCAGTCTGGAGAGGCCTAATTTTGGTAAGCTGACAGTGAGCAAGAGTCGACGCTAGGTGTTGTATGATGCCAAAGATGGCAACAATTACTTCGTCAGCAAATGGCTTTCGGCACGTCAGACTTCCGCACCTAACTCATTATCCCGGTCTTAGTGCTATTCCTGCAATAAGTCTTCAAGCGCATCCATTCGAGCACACATTAGCTTAGTTTTCGCGTTATGAGACGAGCCACAAGCGGCGCGTGACTAGCACGAGCGGCCGCCTTTACGGCAGCTTCCAAGGCAGTGTGCCTATCCATGATTGTACCTCACCTCCCAGCCATTGCAGCCTATCACTCAGTCCATTGCCGGCAATGGCATCACCTTGCCTCATACTACGCCGTGTCTCTTCAGCTACTACACGCCCCGCTGCTGCACTGTCCCGGTTGAAGGGTCATCATGGACACCTCAATCCAAATATTAAAGGTCACTTTTTCCACAAGGACAAAAGCCTCAGTCTCAACAACAAATTCGATTCAGCACCAGTAGGAGAGTGAATGTCTATTATACCTCCCGTCTTTCACATCACGAAACAATCTCTCATCGTCGTTCACTCATTCTTCCTGACCATTCTTTGCCTCTACTGTCCCATTCGCTTGCCTTATGTCCCGAGTCTCTCTTTTCCTCCGTGGTGAGCAGCGGATACTAACCATTTGACACATGACAAACTTCTCATCGGCATTGCCCCCTCCATGGATGGTGATATCAGCACTGCGGTGGCCACATTGGCACCATCCCCTAATCTCGAGTACCAGATCCAGCCCAAAGCTGTCTACCATATTGCCGCTGGGGAAACCTTCCAGGTTGGACAGCTGGTCAAGGTAGAGATGGTCGGCAACAGCTTGGCTGTCGACTCTGTCGTTAGCCAGACCAACGATGTGACCTTGATTCATGACGACAGTAACACTAAGTAGAGGAATCCTGATGAAACTATCAGTGGCTACAACACTCACTCTCTAAGCACACAGTTTTTGTATTGTAAAGTCACCCCGTGTAGTTAGCTTCGTTCCGAATACTTGAAACTTTTGGAATCGAAATTCCAAATCTAGCCCCCTTAGCAAAAGTCCTAGAAGTTATCTTGACGTATGAGTGCCGATCGTTTCAACACCCTGAATTTCCATTAACTGCACGATCTTTCTAGCCGTCTTCTGGATAGCATGATAGGACTCGATGTGTTCCTCAATCTTGAAGCGTAACCCAGCCATAACCAATAATAACGAGAAAAACGACCACGAATGCCGTCGCCTCGAATTTCCTTGGCGACACTATCTACCAGCCGGCCGTTGAGTGAGGCCCTTCTGACAGACTTGACATTGCCCAATTGGGCTGCCTCAAGCGTGTTGTTTCCAACAACTCGTTCCTCATTGAGACCAGTCAGTTATGATTTGGAGCCAGTTTCTTCTTCAATGGGCTGCCATAAGGCCTATAGTATCTTCGTGGTCGCTTCTTACATCGTCCCAAGAAACGCGGCTTCTCCGAGTATGGCCGGTGACAGAAGTCCTGATGTTCGACACCACGTCTGGACCGCAAGTATCATTGATTACGGATTGGGTTTGATGTGTGTCCGGGTCGAATCTCGACATATTCAACAGGTAGACTCCAGCAAAGGTCAACAGGAGCCCGCAGACCAACGAAAATGAATCAGCTACCCCGGGGTTGTTAAGTCCGCCGAAGAGAGCGGCTGATGCACAAAGAGTCGCTGTCGTAAAAAGCACATAGTAAGAAGGATTGACACTATGGGGATCACTGTGTCAGCAAATGCCACAGATTGAGGAAGCAGGAGGCGTACATGTTCGAAGGAAACAAAGCGAGCGCCTTGTTGAAGAAGTTCATCTGTACCAAAATGCAGACGGCCATCGAAGTCATGAATACATATGTTGACGGATGTGTGAACTGATTGTCTCCAGCAAATGTGAGCTTCAGCGCTATGCCGAATGCCTTGGTGGACATGGCCGACACGGACCCGACTGTAGAACATATGGAAAGGTGCACTAGGGGATTCCTCTTCCCATAAGTCGGTGCAATCCTGTAAATCATAACGGCTGCAAAACCGATGACGAGAATGACATAAAACAGGAAGACTAGGAGGTTTGGTTAGTGGTCTCGATCTACTACAGGTCAGGAATTGTCTGAAGCTCACCCGGCTGAGTTGCATAGTGTAGGATCTGGTCAATTGTCTGAATGTCTTCGTTTGGCGGTGCATGTAGAGCAATTATGAGAGCACCCATAAAGCAGGTTGAAATTCCGAGCTTGCCCAGAACTCCTAGTTCTTCTTTAAGGAAGTATGATCCCAGGAGAGCGCCTGTTAAAACAGAAACCGCTCCTAGAGGAGTGACAAGAATGGCTGGAGCGAATGCGTACGCGGCGAGATTGCCAACCTCACCGATGATCACTGCGCACCACGTCAGTTCAGTCGCATACAGACTCAGATCATTCGCATACATAGTATGATGCCAGCCCACCACATAGGACTTCTCATGTACGAATAAGAGTCTCCTGCAAATCCATGTTGTTTTACCGTATCGATGAGACCCTGCAACACTTGTGTGTCAGCTTGAACGGCCAGCTCTTCCATTGCGCCGGCTGCAAGATATTGGGCAAGGAGAAGCATGTTACCTTTTTTGTTATGATAAAGCTCGTACCTAGGTAGATGATTTTGTGAGCTGCCAGGAACTAAAGAGAGTTGAGAAGGATTCGCATACCAATGGCTATGCCCGACCCAATAGCCAATGCCAGGCCTATGTATCTGTATAGATTTGTCAGTGCCGTCTCCACGATTAAGCTCTTTTCTCATTGCAACTTACTTGTCCTCGAGTACCATGTTGCTATTATAAGATTATGATACAAGTGGAGAGACAAGACGCCGTCGTTTGACTGAGCTTAGAATATGTTGATGTTGAGGTGTTGGTATTGGAAAAGTCTGAAAAAGCCTGTGATGCCTTGGGGCAAGGTTCTTTAAAGGGGGCTGCTGTGGGAGATGAGGAACAGGGGCTTTGGGTGGAGAGGTTGATGCCAGGCAGCAAAAAAACCTCCCGGCTAGTAAGCACTCCTGGCATAAAGCTATGCCGTTATACTATGTATAACCTGCTTGCACTTAATCGAAATGAAGTCCCGCGTTCCAAGGGTGCCGATTGCGTGCCCGCCAGCTGCGTTTCCGAGCCTGAATACGGCACACGACGGATCTCCGATGGGGATCGACGCAGGATTGTTTGCCGAGATTGATCGTGCATCTGTATATACACTATCCCACGTGCATAATTTCATGAACTTATGCACGTGGGATAAAGTAGGAGAAACATCCTCGTCGCAACTGATTGAGTGTTCAATTACTTGGCCGTCGAGCTTCACCACTCTAGAATCGGGGTTGTATCACCGCTCAATGAGACCAATGGTGTGGATTTGCCAGAGCCACTTATTCCGACCAGGGCGGCGACCTTGCCAGTCGGGATGTGGAGCGAAAAGAAATTTAGGACAGTGGTGCTGGGATACGAAGGATAGAAAAAGGTGATGTTTTCGAAGTTAATATTGCCGGTTACCGTCAAAGGCTTTTGCCCTGATTCGTCGAATGGATCGATTCTGGATTCGTGGTCAATCAGCCGGAACAGCTCTGAAGCTGCAGATGTAGCACGGTAAAGTCGATCAAGTCTACGGTCATGGCGGTCAAGCTGCCAGCAGCCACCACGACTGACATGAGCATCACACTAGCATCGGTTATTAGTGAATAGCAGAAAGAAGTAATCAAGGAGTGTTGAGGACCAACATGAAGACATCACCAGGCTGGTCAACCTCGTTGTTTGCTAGCATCTTGATGCCTTGCCAGAATGTCAATCCAAATCCCGCATATACAACACAGTACTCCCCGGAGAAGAGAAGCCCATAAACAGGGCTCTTTGTGTTTCCCAATGATCGCACGGTCTGCAAGCACTTGTCAAACTCGTCGACCAGTCTCGACCGGATCCCGAAAGCGTGAATCGTCCTAGCATTTGAAAGAATCCTCTCTGCGAATGATCCAGCCTGTGCAGTATCCGTAGGTAAGGAAGAATCGCGCGATGCGATGCGCAGAAGAAATGGAGCGTCAACAGCCAATGAACACGTTTTCGTCAACCACTGTGATATCTGATAGGTTCTGCTCGGGCTTGTTCGTCTTGGGTAGAGGGAAGGGGAAAAAAAGGACTTGACGTACGCAGCGGAAGTCTTGCGGGGAAGATTTGCCGCTTGAGTAGTCGGCGATGACAGGAATGAACTCGCCAAGGACTAAGTTGACCATGGCCATACCGGCGCCTGAGCCCAACGCACAAATGAAGGTTCCAGACTGAATCGTATATTCCCTAGACGTTCCCAAAGTGAAGATTATCTGCATGTCATCACTCGTCAGTATTCTTCACGCATCACCGTATCGAAATCGTCTCACCATGTAGGCCGAAAAGACCCCTATTCGTGCTCCGCATCCTTGTTGTTGTTTTGTTCTGCCAGCTTGAATGTTGAATGCCTCAATGAACGAGGAACTGCGAAGACCAAATGGAACGTCAGCGATAAAAGCCACAGAAACCATTTCTTGAGCCTTGCTATGTACTTAAAGATCCTGCGATGGGATGCGTAGGCCAGCTCTCCTTCATCTCACCAAGCCAGTAGCCAATTACCCTAGTAGCGGATCCAAATTACGACTGCCAAGAACGGGCATGCCTAGATGCAACTCTGTCCTGTACGTGTAACGACAGATCTGCCACGTCGCACTTTGGCTGACATGGCCCAAGATTTGTTCCGTAGTGCGAGAGGAGAATCCCAAGCATGCTCTGAAGAGATAAAGAGGGATCACATCCAGTTCGCGTCTTTGTGTCAATCAAATCTCGAGACCGCCCTCACGAGCCTGCCCCTGTATCTATCAGCCAGCTAAGATAGCATCCTGGCTTTACCCTAGAGGTATGGACTGTCAAATCATTCAAGACGGGGAGCTGAATGCGCTGACGAAATGCTACCCAATCTCTTTATGCCATATCAATATCGAAGCCATCTCTATCATGGACGTAGATAAGCCCAGCGACTCAATCGGCACAGTATCTCGGTCACCAACACGACTAATTAGCACGATGATTCATCCAGTACACCAAATACGAAGGGTTTGAAACCCCGACGACAGATAGACATAGGTGTGAGCACTCGAGTGCTAATCAAGGTACTTGTTACCCCAGCCTCTCAGCCAGAATATGGTTCCAGATACAATCTATGTCTAAGGGTGCATAGGGTAGTTGGTGGGTGCCGTGGAAATCCGAATACTGTTCTGGGAAGACGGACCCCAGCCGAGATAGTCATTTGCGTGCAAGGACCCAGTAGGGTAACTCGCTTTTCACTTGAAGCACCCGAGAGAACATGCTATCATAGTTCCTTTATTCCAACCTCCAGCTGAACCGTCGCTACACTACGATTGTCAAGCTGTAGTAGATGGATACCCAAGTCGTGATTACCTCGTGTCTTCGAAGCCTGGGTGTTGTTCCTGCTTTGGAAAGTGGATATGGAGCTGGTATCGTATCTCAACTCCGCGTTCGCAACTCAAATTCTCAAACGCCCATCAAGGTTAGATCATCTTTCTGACCTTAGCGGCCGAGAGGAGTTTCATCCACAATGGGTTACTTCGCCCACTGTTTTATCTTTGCGATTGCCTCAACTAACCTCATTGGGTGCTTCTAAGACGCGCTTAGTGGGCTTTAATACACGTGGGCTACTCGCTTCTGCCAGATTTTCTGCTTTTCCATTTTTCTCCTCGCTTCCGTGGAAATCAACAGTACGGCAATGGACTCCTGGCCCGTACTCGTCGGGCTTAAGCCGACTGAGCCTCAGTCACAGGATTCGAACGCAGTCAACGCTCAGGATGTGGACTTTTACGTGCACCCTCACCTAATTCCCGGCCACGATCCGTGCAAGGGGAGATTGCTGCGCGTGTCAGCGACGGTGCCAGCAGGCACAGTTCTGCTGGTGGATACCCCTTACGCCATCGTTCCAACCGTGGAACCTTCTCAAAACCATGAACTCATCTGCAGCAATCTCGCTTGCTCACAACGTGTGGCACAGGACGGAAGAGGCACACGTTGCCCTAAAAACTGCATAGCGGACGTCATCTGGTGTAATGATACGTGTCGAAATGCAGACTACGCCCGACATGAGTTTGAGTGTTTGTGGCTGAAGCAACAGGGAGAAAATATTCGTTCAACGGAGGGCCAATACGACTTTGTCACACTTTGGCACGTGGTTCGTCTTCTTGCTGGGAGGAATCTGGAAATTCACGAGGCGACTTCAAAAAAGCCCCACCGATATGCTTGGGAGAACAAGTTCAAGCGCGGTTGGGACGCTGTTGAAATGTGCTGTGCATACCTTGAATCCTGGCCAGAGTCACAACTCGAGCACTGGAAGCGACTGGCCAAGACATATCTCAGTGATGCATCAATGTTGCCCTGCCTGCTAAATCCCGACGAGATGCTGTTGTTGATATGCAAAGAGGAAACCAATACGTTTGGGCTGTACGAAAAGGTCACCGGGCCGCTGTACATGATTGATCGGCCCGTGCCCAGAGGGGAGTCGTATGGATTAAGTGTGAATCCCAGAGCCGCAATGTTCAACCACTCCTGTGTGCCGAACGTAAGCAAAGCATGCTTGTACTTTTGTCATGATGGTAGGAGAATTCTTACTGACTCGACTCATGTAGGTCACACACAAGCCAAATAGCCAAGGGCGAATGGTCTACACTGCTGCACGAGATATCGTCCAGGGCGAAGAATGCTTTATCACGTACTTTGACCTCACTGTATGCAAGGACCTCAGGACAAGACAAGAACGAACTCAAGACCAGTTTCGGTTTTCATGTACCTGCGAGCGATGTGTTGGAGAGGAGGCCGAAGAAAATCTGGTTGGCATAGACGCGTTACCATTTGGCATTTTTTAGATACTAAATACACACAAGCAAATTATTGGTTCTTGAAATTGCGATTGCCCATCATTGCTGACTACAACATCTGACATGAATATAAAAAGGTCAAGTAGGGCCGTAAGTCGGCTGACAAGACGCAGTAGAGAAATGGAGATGTGAAGGCTCTCGCCATACTCTTTTGCCGGAGACTAAGCTTGAAGTGTCGTACTTTCTGGTGTTTCAACATCAGTCAGTCGAGGAGGCTCGTACACTGGACCACACATCATCTTGTTTAAGGGCGTCGCTGCCGCGGAATGGGATGGCGAGGAACACGATGTCCATGATTGATGCTAAAATGCTGGTATAGGCACTGCCTTGTCTCGCTGCTCGGTTGATGGCCTGTATTGCCGCGTCAATGCTTGCTCTTACATTCTCGCACGTAGATAGAATACCTCAGCTAGCATAAGCCCCCCTAAACAAGATGCCACGATATCAAGCTGCGGTGGCGGTGCCATCATTGGATGCCTTAATTACCCTGGAGGCCCTGATGCATAAACGGCTAAACCGCGCGTAAGAGGCCTCCTTAAAGGCGAATATATTCGTCAAGGCGTGCGAAAAATGGGTGATTTAGCCTACGTACGCTCAGAGTGTACGGTGAAGATCATTCGTAGACGATTGTAGTGTGCGCATCTTTGTCAATAATCGGCATATTCATGAAATGAGATCGTTAAGCTGTCATATCAATTTCTAATTACTTCTCAGAAATATCGTTTTTTGGTAATTATATCAAAGAGCGAAGTATCGTGATCCTTGTCCCGGTCGGAAATAGGACCATCGTCTTCAGCGTTGCCCATTTGATCACCATCACTATCGTCGTCATTCGCCTCCCTCTCTTGCTTCTCCTTAGTCTTTTCGTCGTCCTTCGCCTTAGTTCTTCCCGCAGGTCTCTTCTTAGCCCAAAGAGCCTCCTCGCCAGTATCGGGATTGTCGAAGTCGACGTCATCCCTGCCGTACAAATCCACCCGATGCAACCCCAGCCTCTGCCTGGCGAATAGATACAGACACGACATGATTTTCCTGTCGAGGGCCGTCTCCGCGCTGTGCAGGAGCGGGCGCATGAAGGGATAGAAGCAGACAGTTTGCGAAAAGCCCGGCGCTGGAAGGATGTACGACTCGTCGTCGAGGTGGAACTCGTAGTCGATTGTGTGGGCGATGAAGAAGAACTTTTTCGTGATGGTGTGGATGGCATCGATCGAAGCATCCTCACCAAGCCCTTGCTTGATAGTTCCGCCTACCTTGTCGTTCCCCCACAAGTCATACTGGTCCGTTGAGTATTGATTTCCTTTGGATGCTTGCGGGCTGTAGAGGTCATAATCGAGAATGCTGCCTGGCTTGTTCGTCTGAATCATCAGTATTGCTTTTGGCGGCTCAAAGGTAACCGGAGGATCGTCCGCTGTCCATGTGTCGACTTCAACAGTATACAGTAGCGTCCTGAGTTTGTCCTCTCTGGTCATAAACTCCTGCCATGCAGTCTCGTATCTAAGTCAAGGGGACCATTAGCTGCCACCATTCACGAAATACCAGGTGATGGGTGCAATGGAACATACCGGGTCATCAAAGAGTTGGTCTCCGAGGTTCCAAAGACGAGGTTGTAGGGGATCTGACTGGTTTCCCATGATTTGGCGGCACCGGCGTTTAAGAAACCGCCATACGCGAATCCCACAAGATGCAACCACTGGATCCTTGTTAGATTCCCTCATCCACAACTCCCAACAGTCAAGCAGTCCATACCTCTGCGTTCGAATTGGAGCTATACACCATCTTCGACCAACCCAGCGATGCTGCAATCTGAAATTGAATATGTCAGGCCATAGTTATCAACCAAACAAGGCGGATATGCGCTTACAGAGGGAGCTCCAGTATCACACATGACCTGTTCCTGATTTTTCTGTTTCTTGCGCTTCCCCCTGGCATCCTTGATCTTTTTGGCGTCTATGTGCACCGCCATCGTGACGCCGTTCTCGGTGTAGTTAATGGAGTCCATGGCAGCAGCATTTTCCAGGTACTTCCCTATAGCGAAATACTTGGCCTGCTTTTCTTTGATCTCGGTGCCGGGAATCTGTTCCACACGCTGAACCCACTCATCGTTGCCCTTCTTGTTGAGCTTTTTGGAAGCTTGAGCTTGGACGGCCTTTTCAGAAAGCTTTTTCATGATCTTGGACATATCAGTTGTCTCTTTCGAGATGAACTTGCGTATGGAGGGATTGTTATCCGATTCGACCTCGGCCATCCAGCGATCCCAGTCCTCGAGGTGAATATAGGTGAGGAACATGCAAAAAGGGTCAATGGACATCTGCCAACCTCGTCAGCAGTGGCCAGCACAATTGGCCGCCTTCAGAGCGTCAGATCGGCTCCGAGTAAAGACATCTTACCAACTTGTACTTGCCATCATCCGCAGGATCCTTGTTTGGATACTCAAGCCTCCACTTCTTCGGCTCCCTCTCATCGTCGACCTCGTGCACACAAACACGCAGAATCTCGTAATCATCGGCTTCCAAAGGGTTCGCGGCCAGTCCCCCCTTGACTGGCCAGATCCATAATGGATGGATGAGTGCGAAGTCCGCGTTACGGGTGCTCCATCCACTCGCTGGGAGGTCGAAATGCTTCTTAACCCACGCCTTCCACTTCTTGCGGGTGAAGATGGGCTTCTCGAAGAGCTTTTTGGCACCCCGTTTTGCGCCTTGCTTTTCCCATGGGAGTGTCGCTGTGAGTATCGTGCCATCCATTTGACGCACGGGGATTTCCAGGGTACGCTGCTGGCCGAATTCCTCCCACTTATCGTCACTCTTAAGCCACTCGAGGTCGTCATGTTCTTCGTTATAGCCTGATCTATTTTCCAATTTAGTCTGACTGTTGTCCGTAAAGAGATGTTATTGGTGGCGCTACTCACCCATCTCCCTTCCTCATCCAATTGTCGTCATCTCCCTCACTGAGGCATCGGAGGAGCAGTGCAGAGATAAAAACCGAGCCACCTGACTCGATTTCGGAGAATAAATCGCCGAAATTTGCGATGCTTATCTCTATGTAGTATACGATTTGGCTGAGATTCTTGGGCTTCGGCGAGTACATCAAGTCAGGCTGAGCAGAAAGCCTAGACTTGTCTTCACTCTTCACAGCAAGCTCTGGACTGAATACATGGACTCGGCTCTTGGTGTCTGCGAGTAGCTTGTCATCTGGCTGGAAGAGCTTACCCTTTTGGCGGGTAACCCGCTGGTACTCAGACTGCATGGTGTTTCGTGTTGGAGGTGCGATTAGGGAAAGTTGGGAATAGGTGTGGTCGTACTCAGTAGAGAGCTTTCTGAGTCTTTGGGAGCAGTGAGCATGGAAATAATTGCGTCTTTGACGGTATCATGGCCTCAATGGGTAGTGACCCCTGTTCGCCGCCAAGAGGCCTAGACTGGGCCAATACCAGGGTTCAGAAGCTATTTAGCACTGAGCGAAAGATGCATCAATAGCGTGAGGCGGGCCAGCCGCTTGGACGACGAGGAGGTATTTCAAGGCGTCTGGACTGTACGGATCAAAATGTAACACAGGCATCCATGTGCGACCAGCTCTGCATTCCTGAGGATGGAGGCTTTCCTTGGCAAACATTCGTAGACTGGGTAATCCATCGCGGGATAGGTTGTCTGTAGAGTGTAACTAGGGCTGCTTTTTCCGATCCGATTAGTGCCAGAAGTGAGGCTTCTGGGCCTCGACTAGTGGGGAGCTGAGTGTGAATAATGCGCCTGTGGCGGCTGAGAGACGGGATCTCGGCCCAGGATTGCGCTATTGTTTTCGTAGGACCAGCCTAGGTCCACATTTTCAAGACCAAAATACGACTATTGACGGGTATGGCATGAAAACGGATTGCTGATATGAGACATCAGCATCGCCTCCGCAATAGTGTGAGCTCGTTGCGAACTAGACCAAGTGAACAAGGTCACAGGGAAAGTCGACGGGTGTCTATTAGTTGATTCTGTAAGAACTAAGAAAGCTCCATTGCTGGGCGCACCCTCTCCTTTGCTCGATATACCACTTTCATAAGACAATTCCTCTGGCCATCGGCAACTATACATTGTCAACGGAACTCGTCAACCGATGGACGACATTCAGTATTCGTCGCCCAACCAGAAGCGGTTCTTTGAGGCCGATTCGCTAGCCAAGTCTCTGAAGGCGGACCCGATCCAAGATGATGGCCTCCTCAAGCGCGCCCGATCGTCATCGGTGGTTGAGGACCGCCCGGCAAAGACTCGCAGGTTATCGGCTGAGTCCACTCTCGTCGAGGCGGAAAATGTAGCCTCCGCTGATGAAGATTCCCTCAAGTCACTCATGCTCGGCGGGATCGAGGTTCGCAATCTGCGCCTCATCTTAGTTCGCGCGGACGGCGAAGAACGATCGCTCGCATCGCTTCCACCAGACTCGAAGCCCTTGAGCACCGAAGGCGAAAAGAACACCATTGGAAATGCAGCCGGGACCAGTCTTGCTCACATTGGTGACGCGAAGCTGCTCGGCGTCGTCCCAGCAAAGGTGTACATCTTCCAAAATGCCGAAGCCATCTCGTCTCTTTACCAACATCCGTACACCGAAATTGTCCGTATCGTTGGCACCGAAAAGCTTTCACTAGGCACACTGATTCCCGGGCTAGCCGGCAGCGACTGGGATGTAATCCAACTAATCGACCCCAAATTTGGGTTTGTTGCTGGCACCAAGGGGAAAATGATCGACAGAGGCATGTTCTTCGAGACAGACCTCGTCTTCTCGGGAGCTCTGCAGCCTGTGTCGGATTTTCTGCGGGATTTCTTCAACCAGAAGAACCCAGGCATCCGGTTCTCGGCTTGGTTGGGCCACCGTCGACAGTATGGCAGCATCCAGGTTCCAGGTTGTTTGGTCCTCCGGGGGTCTCTGCGAGACATCAACGTCAATATCTTTGACATTCTTCAGTTCCGCGAAATAGGCGTCGAGCTTCTTGGCAGTCCACAGTATAACATGCACAAGAGGAAGACGGAATGGAGGTTTGGCTTTGGCTTCTTTGGAAAACTGCACATCCGTGTACCTGGCACTGCGATTCCATTGCAAGTCGACTATCAGCTGCGTAAGATGTTGTCTACTTGGGAGCTCTTGGTCCGTCTGCGAGATGACGAATGGAAGGGCGTATTCGGCGTCGAGAATCTTATAGTAAGTCCATCGCAGACCCATCTATTTGTGGTCATGGCGACTTACACGGTTGTCTTACCAGCTCTCGGAGGTCGAAATGGTAGCCCAGCTCGACGGCAGTAATCCCAAGAGCTCCAAGTTGTTCTTTTCTGTTTCTGCGTTTATGCGGCTTCGACAAGCGCGCATGCAAATCAGCGGATCGTACAGTAAAGGTGTGTTGATCTCATTGACTTCGTGTATCTGCACTTGGCTGACTTTAACCCAGATCACTATTCGCTGTCCGTCTTCATTGGGAACTTGACACTCAGAGATGTCGGTGAGATATTCAAAGAGCTTCTCAAATTTGAGCTTGACGTCTTCCACCACGATGTCAACTTCGAGGCCATGTCGTTGATTATCTCATCAGATGGACTGTTCCTGGCTGGCGCAGTATCCATCAACGGACACACGTCTGCTCACGGATCGCTTCAGCTATCAAAAGACGGAATCAACATTAGCGGAGGCGTCGGTGACATCAAGTTCGACGACTGGGATCTTCTTATCCGGGAAGCCAGCTTCGACGTCTTCATCGCTAGCAAGATGAAGGGTGCTTCGGCGCGCGCAGCCACCTTCAGTATACTAGGCGATGTCTCCTATCACGGCATTGACGCAAAAGTCACGCTGTTCACGGAGAAGGACGCTACTCTTGGTTGGATGTGGACTGTATACGGCGAGGTGTCGGGAGACCTGAGGACGTCTCGCCTCGTGCCGGCTCTCAAAGGCAATGAAGTGCTTGATATGTCGTTGAACCGACTTGCAATCATTGCCTCTAGTCGTGACGCACCCATGGGAACAATCCCCGGAGTACCATACAGTGTCCTCCGTGGCGTACAGCTTTGCGCCGGAATCAACACTATTAAGGCTGTGGAGGCGCTTGTTGGCGGAAGCGTCGAGGGTATGGTAATTCGAGCCGCCTACTCGGAGGGCGTCTTTATGCTCAATCTCATACTGCCGGCAGCGCGAACAATCCGGCTTAGCGACACGGTATGGACCGGCCCAATCGAGCTTGGAGTCCAGGTGGGCGCGGGCAAGGCCGAGTTGGTTGTCTCCGCGGTGCTCAACATGCTGGTTGATGGCCAACCGGACGACAAGCCGCTGCAACTCCTGCTTCGACTTGGAGTCGGCCCCTTGCAGGCGGGATTCGGCGCGAGGATGCTCACCCCCTGGGTCAACCCGTGCAATATCGGCAAGAAGGTGGTCATCAGCGGAGGTGCTATAGAGATGGACATTGTCTACGCGACCTTCTTAGCCTCTGGGCCCGGCTCGATCGCCTTTGCTGGCGGGTTGGCGGTTGGATCCAAGTCGGCAAGCATGGGCATGAAGATCAGCCAGAATCCCAAGGAGCAGTTACTCAAAGGGCATATCGAGGACGTGAGCGTGGCCGACCTCGTTGAGCTTGCGTCGAAGATTGCAGAAAGAGAACTTCCGCCTGTATCCAAAGACTTGCTATACTTCCACACTTTCGACGTATACTTCTCTACCGGCGCCAGTATTGTGGGCGTGTCATACCCGCCTGGAGCCTCGGTCAAAGGCGACATGACCGTGTTTGGCAAGCGGGCCAAGTTTGAATGCACGCTCGGTAAGATGATCAAGATCATGGCGACAATCGAACAATTTTCGCTTGGGCCCTTGACAGTTCGCGGTGCTACCAAGCCCGATCCGATCGTCGACATTGAGTTCTCGTCGGAGACTCAAAAGATTCTCATTGATGGTGCCGTCGACATCTGGGGAGCATCAGCAGCGCTATTCTTAGATGCCAGGTTACTACCGGAGACAACATTCAAGTTCTTTGTCCACCTCGAACTAGATGACCTCTTCCTGCTCGAGTTAGAAGCTCAACTCCTGGGCAAGATCAACATCCACGACTACAAGACTTGGGCAGGCGCCGACTTCGCCATGAAAGGGCTCATGCAGCAGAAGCTCATCGACCACATCACCACACAACTAGACCAGCAAATTGCAACCGCACATAACACGTTCAAGTCAGACCTCGACAAGGTGAAGGCCGACCTGGAGATGAAGGAGGCCGTGTTCAAAGCAGAGTGTGACAAGGCTGCCAAGGATGTCGAAGCTACACGTCAGAAATATCTCGTCAAGAAACAGCTGGTCGACGGCGAGTTTGATAGAGTGCACGAATCGACGACAGCGGAACGCAAGCGCTGGCAGGCCATGGTCGACGAGGCGGAGCGGGACTTCAACAGACTCGTCGCGCAGTCCAAGGACAAACTTGAGCAGACACGATCCGACGCCACGGCAGCAATCCAGGTCGCGAAGCAAGTAGTTGAAATCGCAGATCGAGAAAAAGACACCTTGGTCCGAGACGCGCAGGCCAGAGTCCAGCTGGAAGTCGACGCATTTGACCGCGACTTCGGAAAATCCATTGCCGATATCAAGGCGTCGCGGCAGAAGGCGTCCGACCTTCGTTCACAGATCAGGTCTCAGAAGGGCATATTGGACAGTATGCGGCGGAAGCGTGACAGCTACAGTAAATGGAGTGTGGACTACTGGGATAATGCTGGGCTGGTGGCGACGACTGAAGGGGTGGTCGAAGGGATGGAGGGAACTCTCGGGATCTATGACGATGCCTGTCGCGAAGCTGAGTCTGTCTTGCAGAGCGGCAAGTATCTCAACAGCCAGCTTAGCGTCAGGGTGGCGAACACAGCTCTGGAAGAGGTGCGACAGAGGACGTCAAGCGCGTTGAACGGCGCCCAGCAGGACCTCAATACGGTGAACGCAACACAGAGTAGACTGATCCAGGAGGCCATCAACGCCCTATCTTTCGCCCAAACCGCGAGCCGCGAGCTTCAACTATTCGAGGGTGCGAAGAAAGGCCTTGCCGATGCAGAGCTAGTCGGGCAGGCGCTGATCAACGCGTCGCAAAAGGCCGTCAACGACTTGTCCAGCTGTGTCGAGTTTATCGCTTTTGACCTAGCTCAGCAAGCACTCAAGTTTGCCGAGGAGAATACCAGCGAGCTGAATCTTGCGCGTCACGCGGTCAAAGTGATGGAGGACGCGGCCGATCTAGGCGTTGACCTGGCAAAGTGGGTGACCGATCATGCCGCCAAGACATTCAACATCCGGGAGGTCAAGTTCTCTGGATCAGTGGCGAGTCTGGTAAATGCTGATGAGAAGAGCGCGCCTTTGACGGCTTCTATCAAGGGGACAGTTCTTGGAGAGAACATCGACTGGGCGATTGTTTGGAAGCCCAACTTTAACCTGGTTAATTTCATTAAGGAGTTATTTAAACTGTTGTGGGCGAAGATCCAGCAGATGGCCAAGGAAATATTTGACTAGAAGCGTTATTTGTGTCAGACCTGAATCAAGTATAACAGAGGTTCTAGTATTTAAGCGCAGGAGGATTGAAGACACAAGTTTAATGGTTGGAAAGTTTTATTTACCCTTGCGTCCTTGACCCATTTAATCGAAGATACCGAGGTGGTAGATAATATCTGTGCAGGTATGCAACTTCCATGATTTAAGCCTCAATGGTGTATTTAGTTCCCGCGAAACAGGGAACATAAGACCCAGGCATCTCTTGCTCGATCTTGAAGCTGAATCGCCAGCCCGTGCAGTGACCGGGCATCAGGACCTTGACGTCCATCTTCTTCACGTCATCCATCGTCTTTTGCATCCTGACTGGATCACCGTCGGCAAGATGGAAGCCACCGATAATGGAGAAGAGCGGCAGCGAACCGCTGAGCTCGACTGCGTGTCTGCAGATGTTGATGATGCCCGGATGGCTACACCCTGCAAAGACGATGAGTCCCTTGCCTATGTCATGAATATTAGTACACAACGTGGATCACGAGCCTAGATGTTTGACTCACCTTTCAGATTGCACATTAGGAACCGTTCATCCTTGATCATCTCATCTTTCTCCCATTCCTCCGTTGCCGAGTTGAACCTGATGCCACCACGGAGTCCCTTCTCATACTCGGTGACACGAGGAACCTCGCCGGACACTGCAAACATACCATCCAGTGCCAGGTGCGGATCACTGCTTTTGCTTATGACCCCACCGAGAGCCTCCATGTCTTCAAAGCTGGGATCAGCCTCCATGGAAACCGGCGTCCCGTTGAAGTCGATGCCGCGGAAATCCGGACGGTCCGGATGCAGATCCACGACTACCGGAGGCTGGCCGGGCTGTTTGGCGCCGGTGATCAACTTGATGGCGCTCAGCATGCCGCCGGAGTGGTCACGATGCCAGTGCGATAGCTGAATGCGTTCGATGGCCCCTGCATCGAGGCGCATACGAGAGGCGTTCGTTTTGAAGACACTGTCCTCGGGGCCGGCGTCGAAGAGCATCGTGTGTGAGACATCTCCAGCAGTGGCAGTCTGTATCCAGGTAAGTCAAATGCATAGCCGTAAGATGTAAACGTACAATGGCGAGCGAGAGCCCATGAGCGCCGCAGCAAATGGAGTCCATGCGCGCCTCCAACTTGGTATCGCCTCGATGACTGCCCTCTGGGAGTGGTGTAAGGGGGACACCTGTGAAGAAGCCGGGATACTTGACTTCTGGATTGGGACTCGCCGAAATGGGGTCGACCTCGTTGTTCACCAACACCGAGAACTCGATGCGATCAAGCTCTTTCAGTCGGAGGGCCATGGTTGTGTTTGTGGTGGCAGCACAATAAGATGCGGGGGAAGCTGATGTAGCAAGGGAAAGCGAAAGTACTTTGGTCGATGAAGGCGGTATTGTATGAAGTAAATGGCTAAAATTAGTTTGCGGGTTCCACGTGATCCGGAACAGGTCGAGAGAATGAATGATTAAGTTAACTGATGCGCTGTCATTTATTTACCAGTTAGGATGAGGTTGGTGGATAATTAGGGTGTGATACAAACTCCGATTAGCAAGCAAAGGCAAAGTTGTTTAATACTTGCCCAAGCCCAGCACTGAAAAACCATCTTTCACTATAATGATGCACTCATACCTCCAACCCTCCAAAGACTCTACACACTCCAAGTATATGGTCAGTTACGTGGCACCTAAGGTACGGATCGCGCTTGTGACGATCCCTGTACTGCCAGCTAGGGAGGGCTGACACGGGGATATTAGGCACAACACTCCCTACGCATGGCTCGGAGAAGCATACTCAGCGCAATGAGTAAGGCCACGCAGAATGACGTGTGAACTACTATGGTGAAAGCATGAATTACAAGGCAGTTAAGCACAGATCAGCTTGGGTCGACTAAAGCTTCGTATGAGGTCATCCTCGTCTCGCTTGACGGTCTTTGAGCAGACGGATGAAAGCAATTCCACGTCGCAAGATCCGCAAAGGCACACGCAGCTGCTGGGAATGGAACGCCGCAAGATCCGGTGCTCATTCTTGGCGCCGTCAGCTGCGTCGGCCAGCAGCATTCGAAGAGTCGCCGGCAGCTGCGTCGTCGGCTCGGAGTCGAGGTCGGTATATTGGTGTCTTGGGAAATGTGAAGGGCATCGCACAACTGAGCACAGATGTCCTCGGCGAGCGCAGCTCTAGTCTGTTAAGGAGTCTCTTAGCCCTAGCCCTTGAAGCGGACGTTGCTGAAGGCAAATATGGCAATGTTGACCGGGACTACTTTCCTGCCGAGGTCGTGACAAACACACATCCCGAATCGGCGGAAGAAGACGGCCAATCTGTCCGGCTCGGCATTCCTTACTTTGGCACTACCAGGATCGATCATGAGAGAGTCGTCTCGATGGAATCGCCTCGGCGCGATAGAACTCCACCGATCCAGTCTCGATTTATTCCGACTGACATTGTTCCCCCTTCGGCATCACACGCCCCAAAGGATACACCTGTAATAACCAGTATGAGTAGCAATTTCAGTACCGAAACATTCTCATTAGCATACACACGGCTCAACTACGATGCGTCTACGAGGCTGCCTATAATTCAATATGGGCGTTTATTTACTACCTTGTCGGCTTCTATAGGAATGCTGAAGCTGCTGGGGATGGAACGAAGAGAGGCATTATGATGTGGCTGCTCTTTTGGCAATTTCTGCTTTTCACGTGTACTGCATCTCACCATTGTCATACTGGGTCTCGACCATTCTGTCCACAGGATTGGCTAACGTCGAGGTTACGTGTGCGAGCAACGAATGGACGGGGACCAGTCCACCAGATGGGCTGATATGCAACAGTTATATGGCGGACTACATCTCGAGGGCGGGTGACTATCTGCTAGATCCAGAGGCAATAAGCGACTGTCGGTACTGCAAGCTGAAGGACAGTAACGGGTTTTTGTCGGCTATCAGTTCCGAGTAGAGCACTCAGTGGTGCAATTCCGGTATCATGTGGGTGTACATTGCCTTGAACGTTGTTGCAGCCCTCGGTGTGTACTACTTGGTGCGGATGCCCAAGGGAGAGAAGAGATTGTGAGCTTTAGAAGGGAATCGTTTAACGGAAGGCAGGCAAATCAGACCTGGGACTTATCCGCAACGACCATGCTCTCTCCGGGGCATACTTGCATTAATATTTCCCTGTTACATCTCCACTTTAGATGTTTTATCAACTGTCAATTGTCTTACTACTCATAGCAGAGTGGGCAGTGTCCTCTTACTCACAGCCCACGGCGATCATTCTCGTGCTGGGTCACGACTGGTAACTTTAGCAAGCATTTTCTCGTGCTCTAAAGAAACACATGTTATATACTGCGTTAGTAGTAAAATGTGTCTGAATAACCGACATGGAGTTGAAACCTGAAGGTGAGACATCTGAGGATGTGCAAGATTCGCTGTTTGAGACTTGTGCTATGAATCAGATGAAACTGGAATTCTATATATAAACCGCCATGCCCTAGCCCGAGAAATCATGGAAAGCAAAGCATATAAATCAAGCCTTCAACTAAAGCAAACATTGTCAAGTCAACAGAAAAATCAAGGTGAGATTTCCCAGAGCACAGTACCCCAAATCGTAGTTCTAACTTCTGCCCATGATCAAGCAAAAGTCATGTGCAGAAACGTTAGGTATAACCACCGGTGCCAGCGCTGCTGGACGAGGATGTGGTCCGAGGTCCGCTTGGATGCATGCTCACTGGCGATTCAGTATGGTAGAGATTGCACGAACCCAGGTAGCTACGCGCAGGATGTCATCGACCCGCCGTGCGTGGCGTGCAGAGTGGTGATAAATAGCAACCGGGCGAAGGGTAAAGAGCCTGCTAGGCCAAGCCAGTAGGAAGATGACGATTCAGAGTGATTTCGTATTGATGTCACTGTCTATGAGGTTGCTATGATGATTTGGTAGATTTACATGGAATATTCCTCGTATAGTTCCTATGTTCTCTATCAACTTCTCATCTTGATCTTGGCATCGCAATCGGCACTAGTTATTCGCGGTCCACCAAGCTGAAACTGTGGCTGTGGTCGTGGCGCAGTCAGATAGGAATAAAAAACTTTCCCCAAACCTTCAACTCCTTTTCAACTCCGGCCACGCTGTTCAACCAACTTGCCAAACATACGCTCCTTTGTTTCCCTTTTCTGTTCGTTCCTTCAAATGTGATTGGTCAACTCCTGCATTCGTTTTTGGACATTGTCCCCACTTGTTAGTTCCACCTGCACCTGGTGTTAATCTGGCAACCCTCACTATTCCGATTTTGCCCCTTTTTTGTCGAGCCTTCAAAGGCCATTGGGGACATGGCCTATCATTTCCACGCTGGAGGCGCTGCCAGCCACGCGCTTCTTGACCCCTGGACCCACGGACTGGGTGTCATGCGAGATGTTTTCTTCCGTTGGTCGGAGCTTGACATCACGCAGATCGGGTCCCTGATTGCCATTGCCGGCACTGTCCCCACGGCCTGGAGATTCTTACAGCGTGCCTGGCATGAGGCGTATGGCTGGATCAGGCAATGTTTTCTGGCCTCGGTCACGATTCCGGGCGGCGATCCTCTCAACAGGAGCGTTGTCAAATGGATCCTCGCTAACCGATCTCGGCATTATCGGTCTTTCACTGGGCGAACCGACGTCGGACGGGCCGGTGCTGACCGAGCTGCTGGACTGAAGAAGACACGACACGCAACACAGTACTGCTCTCACTGGGATACTCGATGGCTCTGGTACGGCGGAAACGTCTTTGTCGTGACGCGCGCCTTTGAGAACTTCAGCTCGGCCCTGTCGGATCCGAGTTACGATGGCATCGGCGGCGAGGAAATCACCGTCAGCTGCTTCGGCTGGTCAGCGGACCCTGTCAAAAGATTCATCGAGACGTGTCGCGAATACACCGACAGGCAGACGCAGTTCTTCGTCATCATCTATGCACGGGATCGATACGGGCTCGCGTGGAAACCCAAGGCCCGCAAACCGATCCGCCATCTCGAGACGGTGCATTTCGACAATGACCTAAAGCAGGATCTCCTTTCTGATATCCGGAACTACCTCGATGCAAAGACTCAGATGCGGTATCAGAGTCGCAGCATGCCCTACCGCCGGGGATATCTCTTCTACGGCCCTCCCGGCACCGGCAAGTCGTCCCTGTCCGTCGCAATCGCGGGCGAGTTTGGCCTCGATCTGTACGAAGTCAAGATTCCCAGCGTTGGCACGGATGCCGACCTGGAGCAGATGTTCCAAGAGATCCCGCCACGCTGCGTTGTCCTGCTTGAGGATATCGACGCCGTGTGGGTGGATCGCTCAAACACCGAGAACGGACACGAGGGCAACAGCGCGCCAAACTGCACCTTATCGGGATTGTTGAACGTTCTGGATGGTGTTGGGTCGCAAGAAGGCCGCATTGTCATCATGACAACCAATCGGCCCGAGCAGCTCGATAGCGCACTGGTCCGACCTGGTCGCGTCGACATGAAGGTCTTTCTAGGCAACATCAGTCAAAAGTCGGCCGAAGAGATGTTTGTTCGCATGTTTTCTCCTGATCTAGGTTGCACATCACAACTCGACATGGAAGAGATCCAAGAGCTTGCAGTTCAGTTCGCCAGCAAGGTACCGGAAGACACGTTTACCCCTTCACTTCTGCAAGGCTTCTTCCAGCTCCATTTGGAGAGTCCGCAAGACGCTGCTTCAAACATAGCTGCGTGGGTGAAGAAGGAGCTTGTTAAGAATTCAGACAAGGACTTTGAGGTAATAACGAGTAGAAGGAAGTTGTAAGATGACGTGTATTTTAGATAGCTCTTGTGTCTATTCTTAGAGGTTAGAGAGTGCTTAGTTTCTTTAATATGAGGATGCCGTAAGGTACGACACGGGACCTCCCTTTTGCTCATTCAACTTCATGCCCGGGGACAGCGGAGACGTCGTTGAGGGTGAAATTGTCTTGGTCAAACTCCGGGAAGTGGCCAACGTTCGCAATCTCATGATGAGGCAACGTCGGAGAATGTCAGGTCGGTTTATTGATGAGCCCATTAGATAGCCAGATGGTCCGTTGGTTCCATGTCTCCGCTCGTTCTTCGCCTGAACGCACAGCGTGTTCGAATGTTTCCTTGGGAAAGAGGGTGACAATACGATTAGTCTTGCCGCGTCAACTGTAAGTTTGACGAAATGGAGCGTCTGCTCTGAAACCACACAATAGCAACGCCGATTATTCCCTAGACCATATAATTGAAAACATTGCGCATCCGTTTGTCGGCGCTGAACCTTGCTGAGGTGACGCCACTCGAATAGTCTATCTATTCTGATTGAGAGCAGCTACGATACTACCTGCAAACTCCCGCTCGTTCTGACAACGCATTGGCAAAAACAAATCACGAACGTTTATGATTGACGCCATCAAACAACTGTTGGCCCCACAAACGGCCCGTTTCTCAGATGTCCCCTCCAACTGACAGCTGCGGTCAGCTGGCTCCTTGTTTCCACCAGATTATTTAACACTTCTCTCTTCTTTCCGCCTTCTCTTTTTCTTTTCTTCTTCTCTTCTTCGCCCTCTTAGCCTCACAATTTCCGGTATGTGTGCTCTTTCCTTGGCTTTCCTCTTGCCGTTCTCACTGGCTTTATGTAGGGTCTCCTCCCTCTAGCGGATGTTCCCAACGTGGTTCAATATACAGAGACTCATACCTGTACGCTTTTGTTCACATCTTCTCTCTTCTACCCGTTACTGACCCATCTTCACAGAACTCATCATCTCCACCCAGTTCCTGACTTTCGAAGACATACTCCTCCACGCCATTCCAAAGCTCCTGCTTTCGCAATGTCAGCCTTAATCCGTTCATATCCTCGCGCCACGCGCGGTGTCGATGAAGACTTCTGCGATCTCGTCCTCGAGGGACGTCTTCCCACCTTGCATGCGAGAAGCTTCTACGTCGTCTCCCGCCGTACCCTCAAGGAGTTTCTCAGGGATGACCATGTTCCCGGAACGCCAATCATAAATAATTCGTTCGACTTCAACCGCCTGTATGCTTGGTTCACGTCTCAGCTCATCCCAAGCACAGCTCCAATGCCAGTCATGGTGTTCACATACGACAATGCTTCCATTAACGTCTTCAACCAGGGCAACTTCAATTTTCTCCTCATGCAGCTGTAGCAAAAGCTGGCTGAAGGCAGATTTGATGTGCTTGACAAACCTCTGGTCATCCGCGGGGTCTTTCTTACAGCTCCCCGAGAGCTGAGGGTCTAACAAGCACCCTGTGGTCTGCTGCTCCCTTTCATCTGGACTCTCAATTAGTCTGGTACGCTTTACTGAGCTTCTTCTTCTCTGGCCACAGCCTGGCCATCCAGCTTGGGCTTTATGGGATAGCCTTAACGTATCTCTAGTGAGAGGGATTCCTGGTGGGATTAAGCACGTCTTCTCAACAACAACAATCAGCACGGACTAGTACAGTTCTGAGCTCCCAAATTTACTCTCGCAAATTCATGTTCTCTTCTATCTGCGTGAAATTTTTGTCTATTGTCTTTGACACGTCGCTGCCATGTCTAATATTCTGAACGTTTGACCCTTCCAACTAGTCCAATGTCTCAACCCTTCTCCTTTCCAGGCTTAATCTTGTGTAGGTACTCGAGTGTGTAACGAAGATAACCAGACTGGTTCCGTCATTCTTTGCCTTGAGAATCCTGGGGACATGAAAAATGGTAATTAGAGAATGGTGAGAAACTCTGCGAAGTCAGTCAACTCAACTCGACTAAGGGTTATATAAACACGAAGAATGTCATTGAGTAGCAATGAATCTTGCAAAACATTCATTTTCTCATTCTTAGAGTGCTAGCTTTGGATCTACTCTCTTAGTTACAAAACAACCCATATCCGTCTGCTTAGCAAACCAAAAGTTGGACACCTTCCATTCGGCTTTAGGGTTGACAAGCTCGAAATCAAAGTTCCGCAACAGTTGCGGTAGTAGCTTGGACATCTCCATCAGTGAGATATTCTGTCCTAAACAAACCCTGGCCCCTGTGCCAAACTGGACCATGAATCGATCCATTTCGCAGGCTCTCTGTTCGTCCTCCAACCACCGATCTGGGACGAATTGATCGGCATCTTCGCCAAAAAGAGACTTGTTTCGATGGATGACGTAGGGATTTACTCCAACTTCAGATCCACTCGGGATCGTGACCGAACCAATTTGGAGGTTTGATGGTGGCACGTACCGAGGCAGGCTCCACTGGATAGCTGGATGCAGTCTCATGGCTTCTTTCATCACCTAGCTCTTGGAGTGAGCGAGACGTCCGGTGGAACTCGGAGGTTATGGAATGATGGGAGGGTGAAAGAACTCGGAAGAGTACGTACTGCCTGAAGACATGGCATATTGATGGCCTCATTAAAGGTGACTGGATTACTGATCTTCCCGCCATTACTCATAGTATCAATCTCCTGCTGAAGTCGTTGATACGCCTGTGGGTTTTTGAGGAGGAAGTAAAGGATCAAGTGAAGACTTATGCCCGTGGTGTCGCTTCCCGCGGAAACGTTGGCGAAGCAGCTGCACCAGACGGTAGCTTCATTGCGTCCCATCTTTTGTAATCGAGAAACAAAGTCGATGTGGCCCTGGTCTCCACGTTCCAACCGGTCCTTGATCTGCCCACCGACAAAATCGTTGAAGATACTAAGGCCCGGTGGATAGAGCAAGCCGAGCTTCGATAGAAACGTCGTAATGGTATAATAGAGGGGCCAATATTCCGGCATGCCTGTGAATAACGCTCCGTGAACAAGGTAGTGTTCGAGCTTGGCAATGCAATGTTGTATGTCTTTCCCTTCTCTCATGAATCCAAACGGTCGTGAGAACGTGATTTGGCCGATAACCTTTGTAACACGTCAGATGGTGGGACTTCAGTGAAAGCCAATAGCTAGCTATCTTGATGTATGCCATCGACTCACGTCGAAGGCGTAGAATTGCAACCAGCTTGCAAGATTTAGTGGTTTTCTCCCGGACTCGAACAATTCGTCGATTCTTTCGCACATGGCTGTTGTACACTTGTCGACGAAAGGCTCCAGCTCAACTAAAGAAGTCATGCTGTAGGCTGCGGCGATTTCTCGGCGATTGTGGGCATGTCGTTGAACATTGGGGTCGGTGAATAGATCATCGTTGTCGTTGGTGCCAAACGGGACGTAGAATTTCGTCTTGCCAAGCTTCGAGGTATGGCCGTATATCGTTTTAATAGCAGAGGGTTCGGCAATTATGACTTCGTTCGGGACGATTCTCACGATCGGTCCGTACTGAGCATGAAGCTTCATTGCACCTTTTCCATCTGTCCTTGCCTGACGACGTTTAGCTTTCACAGCCTCGTACAGCCTGCCATGAAGAGTCCAGGAACATGTCGAAGTCGGCTGAAGTATTTTTGGTCTCCGAGATGAAGAAGAACCACCGAGGGAATGAAGATGATGGTGTGGAGAAGCGTCCATTTTGCGGCAGCAGCTCGAAGCAGCTCGCTTGCGTTGGAGCGTAAAGACGTCATGGATCAAGGGATGACTCGATCTCTGGGAACCTTTGCAAATTAATCGTAGAGGAAGTATTTCTGTAATGGATACTCTGTGTACCCCAGACAGTAAACTAAACGAAACGATCTTCCACGGCACCCACTCATATGAAGGTCAGGGTCAAGTCAATGGCGTAGACGGCTCGAGCACCTACGGCGGCGAGGGAAAGCACAAGAGATCTGCAGATGCTATGAGGAGAGCCTGCACCAGCAACAACTCCGACTTGGCCTGCGAGAAGGTCTGATGAGAAGGCCATTTTGAAATGAGGCGATGACGACAGAGATAGTTGAGACGATATTGATGGTTCAGAAGTAGAATGGAAGATGAGTCGCGAGACATGACATTTATCATCGTGAGCTTTTTTCCTTTCGCATCGCTGCATGTCTCCGTAGACAGCCAAGGTCATTCGGCCCATGCCAGGAAGCATCGGAGTCTGGTTGTTTCGCGGAGATCTCAAGATCCTCGGATGGACATGTTCACGATGCCAGACGCATTGAATCCGCTGAAATTCCAACTCGCGGAAGCCGTGGAATGCACGAAACCCGCGCGCCTCTCCGCTTTCACGATCCGGCATTGACAGTACAAGGGTGAAATGCCGAGCTCAGGCTAACAACAGGTTCATTCAGATTCGCCGATGTAAAGGCCCTGATTAATATTGCTCGGGCTGTCGGGGCTCAAGTATTCGGGCGTAAAACTTCAAACGCCCATCTCTCCAATCATGCGGCAGATCTCGAGGATCTCGACGGCTGATGCAGCCATCCGTAGTGTCCGGCGTAGAAATGATCATAACCAAGAAATAGTAAGAAACAAAAGCCTTTCCTTCTTAAACTCAGGCAACACTATCAGCTTGCATCCTATATCACGTTTCAGTAGCAAGTAACCAACTCTCACAAACTACATCTTCCGTCCGGCTGGAGCAACAAGACAGCTCTTCCTCACCATCCATGACTGGAACGATCGGCGAGGTCCTACAGCACATCGTCCCGCATTTAGGCGGGAACAGTTTTCTCCTGTGTTTAGAATTACTGGTCGCATTTGTCGTTGTTTGGGCCGTCTCCGTTTACGAGTCTAAACCTCGCTTTTTGCCCGGCATCTCCGTCATGTCTTCCAAGATAGAGGGCCCGCTGGCCCGCTGGCATTGGATTGTCTATGGAAGTCGTCCAGATGCTTCTACGCGGGTTGGAAACCTACTCGGGCATTTTCCAAGTCATGTCGGACACCGGACCACTCGTCGTCTTACCAAATCGCTTCGCCGACGAAGTGTGCAACAACAAAAGTCTCAGCTTCAACAGGTACTTTGACAAGGACTTCTTCGTCAACTATCCCGGCTTTGAGGCCTACCACACCGGCTACAAGGATGGGACATTCATCCAGGAGATTGTTCGGGTCAAGTTCACTCAGTCCTTGGCTCTGGTCAACAAAGGCCTCGTTGAAGAGACAACCAACGCTATCCGTAATATCATTGGCGGCGATACCAACTTCCACGAGATTCCTGCCGAAGAGAGCACTTCCGCCTTGGTCGCCAGACTGTCTTCGCGAGTCTTCCTCAGCAGAGGTTCAGCCCGTAACAAGCCTTGGCTCGAAATTGCTGTCGACTACATACATGACTCTTGCTCGGCTGCCTACGAACTGGGTGGATGGCCCTTCTTTCTGCGACCCTTTGTTTACTGGTTTCTTCCCAAGTGCTATCGTCCCCGCCAGGAGGTTCGTGACGCCACTACCTTAATTATGCCTGAAGTCGAGAGCCGTAAGAAGGCTGCCCAAGAGGCCCTCACTGCTGGAAAGAAGCCACCAAAGAAGGCCGGCACCATCGGCTGGATTCATGAATTCTCACGGGGCCGCGATGTGAAGTATGTCCATGGTCAGCTGTTTCTCAGCTTTGCTGCCATCCACACCACTGCAGAAACTATTACAGGATGTCTTTATGATATCTGTGCCTACCCCAAAGTCGTACAGCCATTGCGCAAGGAGATAATCCAAGTTCTAGGCGAGAGCGAATGGTCCAAGACGGCTCTCTACAAGCTCCAACTGATGGATAGCTTGGAAGGAGAGTCAACGCCGTCACCCCATGGGATCTTGTCAGTCTCTGATTAACCCATTATATGTTCCTTGTTTTGGTGAACGCTAAGGCTGATCACTCTCCAGCATCAATCTACCGCTACTTCGACTAAGACGTGGAGCTTTTCGACAGTAGTAGACTCCGGAGAGGCTCTAGAATGATGGTTGCGGCGGGTACACTCATGGATCCGGAGGTATACCCCAACCCTGAGAAGTTCGACCTATACAGGGGGAGAAGCTGTTCGGCCTCCTAATTTCCAGGTTGACCAGGGATACTTGGCGAATCCTATGGCAAAGGTCAATTGCAGGCGTCGAAAAGAGGAGTTGGACATTGACACAGTCATGGATTAGTTAGACTCTGCTTGGTGAAGGGCTTATTGTGTGAAAGTTGTGCCTAGTACAGGACTCTGCGTAATGTACCTTGAAACCGGCTGCCTTTTTTCTTGACGCCTGGAGGCTACTGCATTGAGTGAAGGATGAGTTGCGATTGGGATTTGTCATACTTTATTCTCAATGCGAAAACCATTAGATTGTGCTCAACGCCTCGTCATACCAATATGCTAAATTAAGAATCCACCGTTGTCATAGTACAATATGTGTGCGAAAACAGCTCCATCGCCGTGAGACCTAACGTCACGTCTCCGTCTTCACAGTTTTCCATTGACAACCGGCGGGTCATCCCAACAAAAGCGGCATGGAACAAAGTGCTGAGTACTCGAAGAGGTGGGAAAGCACATGTCCGGTCTACCTAAAGTCTGGGCTTCGCATTGAATCGTCTGGTCACCGGTACTTATATGCCTGTTGCACCAGCTGCAATCGTATCGAGCGGTGTGGGTATGGCACATGTTGGCGTTTCGCTTCTTACCTCCTACGTAATAAAAGATCTTGATTCTATTGAGTCTATGCCAGAGACACTAGAGGGTGAGTGTAGGTTTATATATAGTTGTAGGTTGAGTTTGATTCAATGGTATAGAGTATCATCGCGAATCCGTGGATAAGTCTTTGCACATGAGCAAGTCCTAATCGCAAATCACCGGCTGAGTAGCGGTAATCAATCTCAACGTTTTAATGGCAAATGCATCCACACTTCTATCCGATACTCAACAGTGAGACATGATCCATGTCGACAATTGGAATCTCGTGTGATATTGTTAATTAGTTTTGCATATTCACACCACCACGCACGGCTCAATTAAATGACTTAACTCATGAACTACGACTTGGCCGTTATATTCCTGCACCATACTTTATTCCTGCGACTGTATTTAAAGGCGTAATGACGATGGTAACCTCATACATGAAAACCTTCCGTCTGAGAGAAAAAAAACTGCACCTGGTCACAGAGACCTGCCTCTCTACACTCTGTCACCGTAACTTAATCCATACGCCCAGCGAACCAAGTGCGTCAAGTACAATCGGCAGTTCTTCAGCACATGTCAGTCCATGAATCGAATCTGTAGATCGGGGCACAAAGCGACCATACAAGCAACCTCAAGCACACCATTTCTGCCAAGGGTAATTCAACCTCACAGCAAAGCAGCGTAGACACCTTTTGCCGCAGTGTGAAATGGATCCACAGTATTGATAGCACCGCGAATCCGGCTTCTCAAACTCGGTTGGGACTTCTGGTCTTTCGACAGGTTCTTCCGTAGTCGCACATTCACCCGCGAGACGCTTTGCGACACCCGCGTCGGGCTCTTCCCCAAAGACCTCATTGGCACGTTCCCTTTCTTGGTCGAAGTATCGTTGTGCTTTCGGACTTGGAGTGAAAGGCTCCGACTGAGCAAGCGTATTCGATGGGTACTCGTAGACATCCATCTTAACCACATTGTTATCTAGATGCATGTGAAGATACTAGCTGCCAGCCAGTCCACTCATGAAAACGTCGTAGTGAGCGAGATCGTCTGAATGAATTGCATCATGGGGTCGAAGTGCCATCGCAGTCGCAAGGAAAAGGATGCCTATCGTAAAGGCGATTGAGAATGGCAGCATTGGCGGAGTCTTTGTTGATCAATGGATGTGAACGTGAAGTGTTTTGGTCATCTTTTCTCAGAGCGCCCAAGCCTATCCTCTTTATAAGTTAGAGAGTAGAGGGACTGTCCGGGTAGCTTGCGGGTAACGCGGCACTAGGCGTCAAACAACAGAAGAATTTGATGCTCGGCGATCTGTTTTGAGGCATGGCTGTGAGTAAGGCAGATCAAGCGCGGGTACGACGAGACATGTTCCCTGCTTATGGGCGCAAGGTGTAAGTGCGCTCACTGTCTGTGCATTCTATAATATTAACTCGCATGTCAATTGTTTCACTGGGCTCCATTGTCGGCAACTCAATACCGAGACCTGCCAGGCATTTCTCCTGGCTGTTGGTCGACATGCGTCTTTGACAAAAGACCTTCAGCATGGGGCTGTGTTGGTCAGTAGACCATTTGAATGAGGAGATCGTTCACATGGAACTTGCTGTGTACGTGTAGTGACCAAGACTCTTGCATGAGACGGGCAGCTGAGGGAATTTGCACCGGCTCTGTCGGCATTTGAAGTGGGCACTCTGTTGGTTGTTGAGTCACGGGAAGGCTCCAAGACTCAGCTACAATCTCGGAGTAGAGACGATTAGTAGGTGATGTGCGGCCTCGATCAGTGAAGCCATGATTTCGGAAGTGACCATGGGTAGCACCGGGTTCTCCTGCTGAACGACTTTGAGATTGTGGGCGTTTGACCCAGGGAACACCGAGGCTAGACTGGTGTTGTATGTGTCTTCTAGGAAGACCTCGTTACCGCCATAAAGAGTAGCCACCCGTGACAATTCCGCGTCAGAAGCCCCGAAGAAGAGACCGTGGGAGACGTGAAGAGGAGTAAAGATCTCTTCATCCAACCAGACACTGAACCGCTGGTGCTTCGGGTCAGTTCGGCGCACGACTTCGCCAAGGACCCATTCCCAGATAAAGACGTGGTAGGCGTTGGCAATTCCGGGAGGGAATACTAGCTTGAAGGTGCCCACCTGCTGCATCATCCACTCCCAATCGGCCATGACCTCGGGTGTGACGCCATCTGGCATGTGAACCACGATCTCTTCGTCAACTTTGCACATCGTGCCATGCACGAAATGATAGTGATCGGCAACATCGTCGCAGATCAGCATTTCGGAGCACCGTCTAAGTTTTCTTACTGGCACGGATTCTCAACCAGTGGGAGGGAAGGGCTTGCCGTCGCCCAGCGGTACTCTCAAGACCTTGAGGGCATCCTAATAAGTTGTCCCGCGGTGAACTTTGCGGCGCTAGTCATGGCCTAGTACTAGCCACAAATGGTCATGGATAGAATGTGGACTCTGTGTTACCCTCCTGCATACCAACTCGACGCCGTAGCAGCTGCAGTTGTCGATGCCTGCGACGAACTCGACGGTCTCAAGGATGAAGTCATCTCCATGATTGACGCTTGCGACTTCGACCCAGACTCCACCATTGGAAAGAAAATTGATTGTCATGGGAAGCCATCGGAGATTACAAATGATACAGCAAGGACTGTCAAAGTAGTTCTCCAAGGCCCAGTTGATCCCAGGGCGAACAGCTCTTCCCAGGAGCGACACCCGCCACATTTCTCACAGGGCTCATGGCTCTGGAAAATACACTCTGCAACGAGGACGGGATGTGCAAAAGCGGTCAGCCTTTCACGCTGGCAACGGACTGGATTCGTCTGTTTCTGAAGAAGGATCCCTCTTTTGACCCTGCATCGATGAGCCACCAAGAGTACGCAGACCTCTTTCGACAAAGCGTACGAGAATTAGACGCCTTGATTGGAAGCAATGAGACGGACTTGAGAGAGTTTAACCAGGCCGGGAAGAAGATGATCTCTTAGCATTCCATCAACGACGAAGCCATCACAGTAAAGGTCACGCGAGAGTACTACGAGCGCGTCACCATGCTGGACACAGCTCCAGGGATCGATACTAAGAGTTATTAACGGTACTTTGAAGTCACCGGGACAAGCCATTGCTCGGTACTACACCCGGACACTATTCCATGCATGCGTTGGAGGGTTTGCAGCGGTGGGTAGAGAATGGCGACGCACCTGAAGTTCAAGAAGTTGTCACTTTAGGAAGACCTGGTGTTTCTGCATGAGACGGGAGAAGCATACGACCGATATGCAAATATCCCAAGGTTGCAGTGTGGACGAATAATGGGTTTATTTGTGACGCACCAATGCGACGTACTAGACGTGAAAAGAAGGAGTTATAACTTTTTTTAGGATTTATAGGCCTACGATATATCACAGTTCGAGTTTTCTCTTCCTTCATGACAATGCATGATAAACCAAGCCCTCAAGCTCCAGAGCTAGAACACGAGGAGGCTGACAGTTGCGTGGTCGTGTATCTTCCAAGGAGTATACTCTAGCAAGAGCCGCTTAGCAACATCATAAATTGCCAGCTGACTTTCTGTAGTGACTGCTGTTCGACTGCTGTTTGGAAGCCAGCCCCTGTACCAGCTCAGCATCCTTCGCCACTTGCCATCCGCCTCATCCTATCGCGTGTTTGTATTTTCTTCGCTCGTGTACGAGGAGGGCTGCGTCTTGCTGCATGCGTACGTTGAGGACGTCAGAGACATTGCCTGCTATGCCGCTTAAGAAGCCCGACGATGCAGCAATGGCTATAAGTAGCAGAGGGCTGACGTTCGCACCGGCGCGTTTCATATCTTCGTAGATGCCGAAGCGCACCATCGAATAGATAAGTTGGTAGAGGAGCGAGGCGGATATCCCGTTGTATAATCCGAAAGGCCCATTTGTCCTAAGAATGTTGGCAAAGGTGCCACGCATGTTCTTAGGTGCATCGGGGGTGCGGGTTTGCAGTCGGACCTAGAGTCTACTATGCATCAATGTATTTCGTGGCTGACACATACCTCAAGACGTGCTTTCCATGACTGGAGAATGATGTTAGTGTACATAGATTCGACACGTCAAGGGGGCATTGTGACATTCCGAGATCCAAAGGATGAGTAACAGAAGCAGCCATGCCACTGGCACTGCCGCCGAGCCAAAAGGGATACTGGATCGTACTATTATTTTTCCTCTATTCCTTTTCTTCCCAAGTGGCTGACATGGAAGCCCCGTTTTCCAATGCTACTGCCGAGCTGCCCATGCTGACGGTCACTGATATGACGTTTTTCTGGTAAAGCTCATCGGGAGAAGGGATGCATCATACGTCGGATTGGCTCAATGTATTATGGGAACCATTGCCCAGCGCTAAGAAAGAGATTTCGGCTGTTTGAGATCATCTCCCTTGTTGGTTACCTGATGCCCGGACGTTATCGTCGTGTTGTACAGGCTTCCAGCAGCAGACCCGGGCTCTCGGTCAAGCTATCGGCGTCTGTGGGTCGCCGACGCCGTCGGTCCGGCCCCGTAATTATTAATTCGGTGGCCGTGGACCGCTTCCCGACAAACCCCCGCCGTCCCGGAGTTTCTGCTTATCGATCAGGCGACTTTTTCAGTCCGCAAACTTCCGAGGGTTAGAGTCACCCACCGGATCAGGACACCCCGGCGACGTTACCTGCCCGCAGAGGGAAGTGTCGGACGGGGAGATGGAAGTGCTCGTACCTCTTTCTGACTGACTCCTAGTGATGAGCAAGTTTCATACCACGACATATGAAATTGGGTCGATCGAGACCGCAATGATGAATAGGTTCTTTTGTTCATGACACTCGGTCAAGGTTTACATATTTCAGGATCTGCATCAAGACCCACGTTTTCTTTACACGGCATAGAGGGTAGGCTGGCTGGTGTATTCTCAGTCTGGCGCTGGTCAAGGGGAGAAATGCGACAACAGTGCAATTTCGCACTGGTAAATGACTTTTATGCTTAGTTTTACAGAGTACCTAACTATATGACAATACTTTATGATTATCCTCGATTTATACTAAAGCCCTCAAAAATAATAGGTGCAAGCTGCATACTTCCTCCTACATGATCAAGCCCTTCAGCCCCACCCAAATGCCCTTGACCATGAACTTTTCGTACACCCAGGGAAAGAAATCCTTCTTCATTTAGTAGAATAGACCGCGAGGTACTATCTGTTTAATGCCAAACCAGGTTTTGAAGGTCTCCTTGGAACACCACCATACTTGAGTTCCGCCAGGAGGACATTGCCGTACTCTGTCACGAGGGGACATGAAGTGTAGCCATCGCACACCATATCGGGTTTCTTTCCCTCTAGAGATTGCAGCAAGTTTCGAACGAGAACTGGCGCCTACGACGTGATCGCCGCCATCGTCTTTGATGTGGGGAGGTTCGACGCATCGCCAACGGACCAAACGTTCGAGAAGGTCTTGTGGCGAGTCGTGCTTTGGTCCACATCGACGAAACCAGCCTTTGCTAGGTCACTTTTCTGGACAAGTTCATGTGGCCCCATCTTGGGCACGACATGGAAAAAGTCAAATTGCTTCTTCAATTCGCCGCCAGGGTGAGCAAATGTCGCTGTGTTGTCGTCAATGGCGACAAGATCATGTTGGAATAGTCCCTCGACACCCCTTTCCTTCCGTAGCACCTCCAACGTATCCCTGTGCTTGGGGACACCAAAAATGGTGGGGAGAGCAGTGGCAAAGCTGATGTTGACGGGCGATGTGCTGCTGGGGTTGTATAAAGCAGCTTTCTTCCAGTAGTCAAGGGCGAGCCACATGGTCTTTTGCGGAGCACCGGCACACTTGATGATTCCGGCTCTCGAGGGGAAGTCGGGTCAGATCTCGGCGACCTCATCGGGAATCAGGTCCGCAATCTCTTCCTCTCGTGTTTGTGTCTTTTCATCACCATCTCGTTCCATCATGAAGTCCCTACGCCCTCACATCAGCACTGGCTGGCTGGCAACCGGAGGTTTGCTTCGGCGTTCCGCCGCCCCTACTCGTGTTGCTGCGCTTGGTAGCTCCACTGGGGCACTTCGTCGTTTGCATCATCAAGCCCAGAACGAGACGACAGGCCCTGCACAGGGTTCGGCAACAAGCGTGTCTTCCACCAACTCTACAACCCCCCAAGCGCCTCCGAGAAGAGCTCTGCTGTGTGGCCGTGTTTCATCACATCCCCATGTCCACTGCATGAACCCTCTCGCTACCAAAAGCCTCCATTTACCCCGGAGGCAAGCTTCATACAACACCAAGGCCACAGCCAGCGAGGAATCCACGAGCCACGGTGTCAAGACGGGCACATGGCAGTACGTGGTCGCTGATCCATCCACATCGACGGCCCTCATCATTGACCCAGTCCTGGACTACGATCCCACGACCCTGGCCGTCACCACCCAGAGCCCCGATGTATTGCTCTCTTTGGTCAAGGATAAGAGCTACAACGTCGACAGAATCGTCGAAACATATGCTCCTGTGGACCACTTAACCGCCAGCTTGCATCTCCAGAGGCGGCTTGCCCAGGAACAAGGCTACAAGCCACTGATCGGCATTGGGAAGCGCATCGAGCAAGTGCAGGAACTCTTCGGAGTACTACCAGAGGATTATGGTGGGCTCCTGACAAGCTCTTTGAAAACGATGAGAGCTTCAGCATTGGCGAACTAAGGGCAACGGCCATCCATCTTCCCGGTCATACCCCGGACCATCTTGGCTACAAGGTTGGGGATAAGACACTACCAACAACCCTCTCGTTAACAGAAGTTAGCCAACAAGCCATATTAGACAGTGTGTTCTGTGGTGACTCAACTCTTCCATGCCGACATCGGCACCGCTCGATGCGACTTCCCCGGTGGCAGCGCAATCAACCTCTTCAACTCTGGACGAAGACTCCTTCGCCTCCCGGATCATGTCAAGATATGGACGGGCCACGATTACCCACTCGACGATCGCAGTGGTCCCGTGTTTTGAATGACTGTCCAAGATCACAAGAAGCAAAACAAACACCTCAAAGACGGCATCACTGAGGAAGAGTTTGTGGTTTTACGAAGGGGACGTGACGCAACCCTGGCAGAGCCCCGGCTAGTCCACCAATCCCTAAAGATGAACATCGGGCAGGTCGGCTTCCCAGGCCATCAGAGGGAGGACACCGTTTATTTCATGTTCCATTGAAGCAAATGGGTGTCGAATGGTAAGCAGATGTATCAGGCCGTAATAATAGCAGCTATTTGCAATACGATTCCCGGCAGCCACTTCCGACGCAGCTCACGCAAAGCTACCTGCCGTTGGGGGTGCTGTACTTACGAAATTGTACTTTTTGCTTAATCATAATATGTGCATATTGGTTCGACTAGGGTCAGATATCAGACTGAAGAGAGGTACTCGTATTGTATAAGACTTCAGCAATAAGAAATCGCTCACCGAACATCCTGAGTTACCTAAGGATAAAGTGTAAAAATTACTTATATAAGGAAAGGTACCATCATTTAATCAGGCAGGGTGCCAACAAATACTGCCTCTCAATTCCTTATAACTACACAACCAAACGAAATCGCCCACAAGTACGAATGCGATGGACACCAACCAGAAAGACTCAAATCCACCGGCTCCAAAGTGGAGTATGCTTCAGTTCTCCTTCAGCGTCAATAACACAGATACTGAAATGGTGGCCGTGTGCAATGGCCGGCGCGTCATCGCTCGTCTCCGCTGAGAACTTTTCTGCATCACCCTCGGTGAAAGAGAAGTATCTTTTCTTTCTTGAAGGCGCGGAAAACTTTGAGTTGGGAGAATACACCGTCGAAGACTTCTACGACTAGGTCGCGGAGCCACTCCTTCCTATCTTCCACGAGTTGAACGCTCTAGAGAGCACTTCCAATAGCCTGGCTGGGTTCCTCTTCCCAGAAATTCACATCTATACCTTGCGCGCTGATGGAGAATCAATGGTTGCTATCCCACATTATGGAGGAGAGTCGGAAGATTCACTGTTTGGCATGTTCATTCCCGAAAAAGTCTGCTCATTGTGGCCTTCCTTCACACCATCCGAGATTCAGCTATGTGAAGGTACCGTTCCTAGACTACCACCTTCACCCCCGTGCCGGCAAAGGTTCTACTACATAACGGAACTGTTTCTCTTTCTTAAAGCTCATGCGTCCTGGGGGCAAGGGCTTTCTGCTGAACGAGCTTGATACATACGGACAAATCCGCGAGGCTCATCTTGACGAAACACTACACATCTTCCGTCTACTTTGTATGGTGCGAGATGAAACTGGCAAGGTTTGCGGCTTCCGCATGACAAATGTCGACTGCAAACGCAAGACGTTATTCAGTGCGGCAAGCTCGGGAACAGAGAAGTCCCTGAGGGAAAAATGGGCAGAACAGATTGATTATCTCGTCACTCAGTTACATAACGCTGGGATCGCTTGGGGTGACGCCAAGCCAGACAGTGTCCTCATCGATCGGAACAATGACGCGTTGCTCATTGATTTTGGTGGCTCATACACGGAAGGCTGAGTGCCTAAAGCGCTGGCAGAGACGGTGGAAGGCGACTTGGTGGCTTTGAGAAAGATGAAGGAGTTTTTAGGTGTCAAATAGAACCACCAGTCATCCATCAAGGTATTTCAGTCCGGTGATTCGGGTGACTTCATGCAGGAGTTGGATTGATTACAAGGCCGTCGCTGGGACATCTTCTAATGGACTTTTAGGGCTCTGCTACAGTTAATCCTGACTTAACCCCTACTTGCTTATACAACGCAAAGGATCGTAGTCTCAAGGTCTTGCTACCATCACCTCAGCTATTCTAGTTTAGAATATGCTCACTGTAAGTTTTGAAGAACATCTCGTACTCGGCGGACTAATAAAAGCAGACGCTGGCACGCAGCGTTGACATGCGATCGTGACAAGCCCAGTTTAACATTTGAAATTTCTAACGTTCGTGAATTAAGTTAACTAATTTATAATAAATAGGCAACGTAAATGAAAGACCAAACCATATTTGCTTCGTACTGTCGTAGACTTTGAACGGCCGTTTCCCCATCAGCTCTAATCCCCAGTCAGTCTCGGCTGTTCTAGCAACCACATGAAATCTTCCTCTGTCCCGTGGGACAATCACATACTCCCACCAGTCCCTACAGCTTTGAAAACTATTCTTCCAAACACGGGGCTTCTTGCTTCCATCTAATCGGCCTCCGGCAACGTACCGACATCAGAATAAGTTTCGTATCTATCCAGTGATGCAGTTGCAAGTCTTCGTCTCCCCCTCAGGTGTTCTCGCAGCGCCCATTCGCGTTCTTCCAGGTTGGTCCTTTCATGGCCATTCTTCCATTGATATGAGATCCACATTGGCTCGTTGAGGTAACGATATCGTCTGGCTTAAATCGCATTCTTCTCCACTCTTCTTACAGTCGCAGGTTGACTTCTTTGTCTTGTCCTTTGCCTCTTCGGGGTAGCGGCTGGATCCATAGCTTGTCGGTTCCTTCTCTTTGGGGCAACCACAAGTGTGCCCATCATTGTTGCAGGTCGGTAGGCTCTTCTGACAGACACAAGCTTGCTTTTATGTGTTCCCTTTAGGACAGTTGCCTTGCCGTAAAAGCCACCCAGTGTCTGACCGTCAGGGCAGCCACACTGGCCGGAATCTTTGTCGTAAGTTTGCCCGTTCTTGTTGCATGCACAAGAAGCCGTTTCGTCAACCCACTTAGAGTTGCTGAGGCAGGTATCCTTGAAAGGGTCGTATGCCAAAGAATTGTTCTCGCATACGCCCTTGCTGTCGTAGTTCGACCACTTTCTGTAGTTGTCGGAGTTGGTCACGGGCGTTTTGCCGTGTGCCTTCTCGTCACTTTGGGTATTGCGGGTTTTGACGATGGTGTTGTAGGTAGCGTCGCTTGCGTTGGGAACATCCTCGGCGTTGTTCCGAGAGGCATCATTGCGACAGTTGTCGCGATCGACAAAGATCACGGAAGGACGGCCATGACTGGTCTCGATGTCAAGGTCTCTGGCATGACGGTCAGAGCCTGTAGTGGCTAAGCCAAGGACGAACAGAGTGTTGATAGTAAGGTACTTGAGAAGCATGATGGAGATTCGTGGAAAGGCTGAGTTTAGAAACCTCAGATTGTGCGTATTTAAGAAAAGGAGGTAGACAGGTCAGGTCACCAAGTTGGCCTGGAAAATACGGCCTCGTGGCATTCTATAGCGGAGACATGGTCACTAGCCACGACGTGTTCCGCGTCAGCCGAGTCTCACGCACCGATGACTCGTAACCGATAGCCCCAGCGACATTGTTTTCAGCTCAACGCCAATATTTCACCTAGTGTGAAGGCAAAGTTCAGCCAGTATGCATCCTTTGTAGCGTGTGAGGAGTGTCGACGTCACCCTGGGCCCCCCTCGAATCCCGGCGGTGAGGGCCAACCGATAGAGATGGCGTAAGTAGCGTGAAGTGTAAAGTGGGCGGCGAATCCGAGTGGATGGGACGTCAAGTTCCATATTGTGGAGTTCTTCCATTCTTGGGTGGTGTTCCGACAACTACGGAAAACGTGGCGGTAGACTTAAGCCTTCATGTTCGAACCTAAGCTGACTACAGCCACTGGTGACTCAACAGCATTCAGGCCGTTACCGAGAGACTGGCACTAACACTTACCGTTTGGGCACTCATTTAAGAACCGATGCCTAATTCGGAGCTTGCCACGAGAAGCTAACCGCGAATCCGGCCTGGTGGAACATGGAGAGACAGAAAATACACGCATTCTCCGTTGATGACGATGTCCCTGACTGGAATGCTGGGCTTAGCAGAAGGGAGTTGACAGCAAAGCGATATACCAAGAGGCCATTGATGACGAGACTTTTCATCACTGGTATGTGGCGGTGACAGATAAGACGAAACGATAACACAACATGCTTCATCAATATCCAGTAGTCATAGCAGCTTCCATCTCAAGCCTAATAGACCCAGGCGCCCATAATAAGGGGTCTGACAACTGCCGTCTGGAAATTCCTCGGCGTTGAGGGTTTCCACTCGAGGGTGTAACTTCCCTACACTAGGTACAGAAATCTAGCAAAAGTTATCATCAAGAGGCAGCGACCCTTATTTGGCAAGTGCGTAAGAAATCTTAGATACGTGAAGTTACCTAGAATTACCAACCTAGAAAGAAAGGGTCCGTTATTAAGTGGAATATCGCAAAGATTGTAGTCTACGCCATCTACCATGCGTTTGGCATCAGGCTCGATCGACAAAGGGATCAGCAGCTTGACCAAAGATCAGGCGTTTCTACCACGCTTAGCATCACTTAGCTCACGCTACCGATAATAGTCTCAAAATAAATTTCCAATGGGGCCTCAGGTAGTACATGTCAAAGAAGGGACGCATCTATTGCATACTGTATTATCTGTGGTAAAAGGTATGAATGGAACGTCAAGGATCAGGCTGGTAATTAAAGACACATGGGGAAGTGCGGGGCTGTATCATGTCGCGCTGATTGTGAATAGGAAGCAATGAAAATTCTCCCTTGCACAAACGACAATACTCGTTGAATCCATCGACGGACTGCTCGCACATTTCACTGGTATTTTCCCATCCAGCACACGACGAGAGGACGAGAGGCAACGGAAAATGCCACCAGCACTACGGTCATCGCCTCTGCACGCGACGCGTCTCGACGCGACGAGCAACCACCAAACCACCCTACAAGAGATAATCGACCTCTGCGAGCAAGATGAGAAACAACTCCTCGATTTCTTGAGCGACAGCATCCGCAAAGTGGGCAGCATTCGAACTCTTCAAGAGACCTTGGAAGTCGGCCTGCTTATACAATCAGTCATTAAAAACATGCAGCTTGCCCTATCCATCGCGACCGAAGCCGAAGAGGCTGCCTCCACGCCCCAGATCGAGCACGACTTTACGCAGGGTTTTGTTGGAGAAGAGACTCCGGCGCACCATTTACATGGACGTCCAGATCCCGAATTGCTAGCAACGGGGATGACGAACGAACTCGAGGCTTCACAGAACAACGCGGCACGCACCAACACCAACGCTGTCGACATCGACGTTCACACACCACAAGAAGAGAGGACCAGGACTAGACGCACCACATACAAAGTTATAGTACAGGATATCCCAACTATGGACCACGAGGGGAAAAAAGCAGCAATAGAGAGACTCGCTGGCGAGAACTGGTACATTATCAACGACGCAAGAAACGCCATCATCTCCGTTGCTTGGTTTGACCATAGCCCCAACTCAAGACTCTCCGTCGGCTTCTCCAACCCTGAAGACGCAAACACGGCCATTGACAAGGGTCTAATGTGGAAGGGAGAGTGGAAACGAGCTGAGATTCACCGCCGATACAGATCCCAGTGCCACAACTGCTGGGCATTTGACCACTCTGAAAGCAAATGCTACGCAGCTGCGATATGCGGTAGATGCGCCGGCCCTCATCAGAGCAAGGACTGCTCCAGTGACACAGTTGAGTGTGTCAACTGCCACGAGCCCCATGTAGCATGGAGCAGCCAGTGCATACTTCGACAGCGGGCTAGAAAGGAGGCCATTGAAAAGATGATGCAAATGCCTGCAAGGTATACCGTTCCAGTAATACCGGAGCCTGTCGTAACTAGCGGAGTCGCACCAACAAATCACTCTTTCCTCGGTGCTGTGAAACAAGAAGAGCCTTGCCACAAGGCCACGTGGCGTTTCGAGCACTTTGAAGATCCAGAAGAGATATTACTCAGTCCCCCCAAGCAACACAAACTGTCAAGAAGACCGTCTCTTCGTGAGACTGTTGAGCTGGATCCAATACAAAGATGCCCGAGAGACACAAGTTGGAATGAGCGAAAGCGCAAGAGTGCTATCCCCGCAAATCCTTTGAGTAGCAACGAAGAGGACACAATAGGTGCAAAGAGGACAAAAAGAAGTCACTACTAGCACAAGCACAAATGATGATCTGATAAGACGGTCACGATGGCTTCAGCCTAGATGTATTTGGGATTGTTGGCATGAGGGGAGCTCCATTTCAATCGTACAAGCATTTACGCTATTACCTACCTACCCCTAAAACCTCCTATTGCTACGTTTTATTTATAGCGGAAACAGAGGATCGTCCGATGTGTCGGGAGGAAACATATAGGGTTCTGTCACAAGCTTGAACGTACCTGTGCGCTTTGTTCCGTTTTCAAGCATCGTTCTGGTCTCAAGGATAACCAAAGGCCGTGGCTTCAGAATGAGTCGAAAGACATAGAAGACTCTACGCAGGCAGGTGTGTTCGGCTTTTCGAGCAAGAACTATCAGATTTACATAACTGAGTAACCCATATTTACAGTGTCGTAATCAAACTCATCAAATCAACCAAATACTAACTGCTGCGATTCCAGCGATCAGGATCGGGACTGTCGGTTTCAACGAGTTTCCCGAGCTCCCCATTAGTTCGTATCCTTCAACGGCGAACTTCTCACTTATCAAACCCTCACTAGCACCTGAGTCATTCCTGTGTTGGAAACCCCCGAAGAAGGAAAACTTTGCCTTTAGAGAGACGAGTTCCCGCATTTTTCAATGATTCGGTTTCGTTTGTCGGATCCCACTCGTATTCACCGCTCGATATTGTGAGGTTTTCTGCGATGGTGTACCCAAAGGCCCCATGCCCATCGGCCATATCGCCATGCCACGTAAGGTCGAACATGGTCCAGTTGTCAATTTTGCCTCCGAAACTTTCCCACGATATGATGATCGGAGCGGAAAGGTTCAGCTTCGAAGAAACGTCAGGCCCCGTGAATTCGATGGCGGCCATCACAGCCGGCGCGAGAGCGACAAACAGTAGAAGGAATCGCATGGTTGTGAAGGCGTGTAAAATACAATGTTGAGAGAGTCGCACAGATGTGAGCTACTAACAGATGCTCCGTGAAATGCAGAACTTAGGAGGACGATAGGGATAAAGAGATGAGGAAACAGTCGAGAATCCCTCTAGCTCATTCTTCTCCGGGTAACACGTTGTACTTAATAAAGTTCTATGACATGGACGGCAAGAAACATTGGAGGTCAAATCCTTCGAAAAAGCAGGTTAATTGTCAAGAGATAAAGATGAAAGGAATCTGCCTGGAATTCGCACCAATGACTATATTTCAGCCCCGGATGTGCCTCATACTTATCTCTCCGCTGTCTGCGCTGCGCCTCATCCTGGCTGCTGTTCATATCCACATTTGGCAATTATTCACACTATTGAATCCTTCGTCTTACATGCTTTCCTCAAGGTTTACTGGATCGGTAGTTGCCACTCCAATCTAGTTACTGGCATTCACCAGACATCTTTGCGCCTGAGTTCTTATTAAGGTCGGCTCAATTTCCTCCGATTGACACGCATAGGGGGAAAGCTGGGGGTGTAAGTCGATCTTACAGCAATTGCCCAGGACTTGGCAGATGGTAAAATGATAGATAACCCTTTACACTACCCGTACCGTGTAGATACTTTCTTATTATACTTCATTGGTACCCATGTAGGCTCGAAACAACCGATGCCGGATAATCCAATTTTCCCCAACCGCGGTGGCTGAGACTTTCTTTCAGCTCGTCTCGCGTCTCCCAGCGTCCATTCCGCTCCCGCCACGACGTCGCGTTCTGCGCTCACATTTGTCTCCATTCTGTGATACCTTCCGTCGAACTAAACAACAAATACCGACGGACAACAGCCGCTTACTTCATGGCTGCTGGCTCCTATTTTCTTCCTCCGCAATCAGTGGATCGCGGTTGAGCAAGGTCCCCGGGCTCTATAACTCGGTCCGGCATGTTACGGCAGCTTCGGCGCTGCTCCACCATCCGAGGCCCGGTCGCGTCCCGGATCGTCTCCGTCCTCCGGACCTTTCTCTTTGCCTTCATAGTCTGGACCATCCTCGACATCATCATCATGCATCGTCGACTAGATAAAGCGAGCCGGGAACATCAAGCCCAAGGGAAATTGCGGAAGCCAGTACGCGTGTACATTGCGAGCTTACACTGGAACAACGAGAAGATCCTCCGCGAGTCTTGGAACCAAGGTGTCCTGGACTTGGCGACGGCTCTTGGGCCTGAGAATGTGTTTGTCAGCGTGTTTGAGAGTGGTAGCAAGGACAAGTCCAAAGCGGCCCTTCGCGAGCTTGACAAGGCACTTGGCGCGCTAGGAGTTGGACGCAACATCACGGTGGATAATACAACCCACGCCGACGAAATCAAGTCTCCTCCCACAGAGCTCAACGACGGTCTTGTATGATTTATTGCCCTTACATCCATAGCGAGAGACAAGACTATGAGTTTGGCGTTAAATGAGACAAGCGGCTTGTACTTGTTCAGGTTGTGTTGCTGAACAAGACGTTTCTGAACCGTCCGAAGAAAGTACTAATTCAGTGCACCGTCAAGGAACATAATGAGAACTCGTAGGTTCGATCCCAATATTTGTTGATTTGAACATAACTGGGACGAGTCGGGGCCATGAACCTCCGTCACGTCGAGGTAATGACTTACAGGTCGCTCACTGGCGGATCACGGTGCGCAGGAATGGATATGCAGAAGACGGCAATGTTAATGCACGTCATTATGACCGCAGTGCCCCATTTCATCCGGGTGGTAGTGCTTCTGTGCTCGACAATGATTGCGATGCGGTCTATAATGATTTGCATCAAGAGTTGAACCTCGAAGACCCAGAAAAAGAGAATGGAAAACAGCACAGGCACTTTTTTTTTTTTTTTTTGGATGATTGGCATCCCCAAGTGCGCCAACGGCAACGACAATTACTGGACTTGACGACTTCGTCTATCCATATACAGTCGACGGCGGTAAGGCCCACGTTGGCGATGATGTCACCCCGTAGCATGCAGATGTAGGCACTGCGCGTCGATTTCCGGTTCCATCGCGTCTATTTGATGGCCTCCCAGGTGGTCAAGAAGCCGAAGCCGATGGTAAGGCCAAAGGCCATGGCGGCGACTTTGAAGTCATTGCTCGACGCCTCCAGGGTCATGTCGGTTGATGACAGACTCGAAAAGAGAGAATATTTACAATGGAACGAAGGACATGGGAGGCTGCCCAGGAATCAAAGACTAGAAATTTGCCTGGAAATGTGAATAAACCTGGTAAGCTGTGGGTAAGGAAGTCGCTGTGGTATCTATAGGCGCGTGCCAAGGAATGTGTCGAGGCAGAAAGCGGACGCCGGTTCTCGATAGACTGAAGGCTAACCTGCCGCTCGGCCGCTCCATCGGAACCGGTGTGGGCTCGAGTCATCACATCCGCATCACCGACCGAGGACATGACTAAAGAGCCGGCGGTTGTAGAGGGTCGAGAAGAAACAGTGAAACGAAACATCTCTCGCTATGTTGTTTACGCGGATTAAATAAAGCACAGGCGTTTCAGTCTGCATCATGCCATCGTAGATCGTCCGAGTGGGGACACGATGGGATCTCGGGACCTGCAGATCATGGTGAATCAAATGCCGATCCGATCCGGATCTCGGTCGTGCTCGATGAACTAGTTAGATACGCGTTGACAGCAAAGAGGCGGCGCCTCTCCAGACTAACAAGATCTTTCCGGCAAACGCTCTCCACTTCCGGCAACGTAGTCGTCGGCGAACTAGACGACAAGTTCCCACTTGGCCGCATTGGATGAACAGTATGTTGGCGGTTGAGCAGACATTTCCTGTAAAGGCCGCGAAATGCCCCAGAATATTCACAGAGTTTTCCCGGTTGCACAATGTTGGTGGGCGTGGAATATGTAATCAGGGGCAAGCCATGACTTCTTGCCAAGGGGAGCTATCACGGAGTTGGGGCCGTACGTGTCTTGGCGTAGCCTCTACGACTCTCTCTTGATCGCGTTCTGGTAATTTGTCCTGCGCTGTTAGGGCCATTGTAGACGAGAGAAACCCGATCGTCTCGGGGCTGCGGGAGACTCAACAAGCTTCTTCGATGCTTGTTTCCGCAATTCTTAGTCAACGAACTGATGGCTGCCGTGGCAATCAATGATCAAGAAGTAGTAATCCATGGGCAAGATAAATTATTGCAACGCTATAGCCCACTTGTCTTGACGTTGTATCTCAGGCCTTTCTTTCGGTGCTACCTCTGTTGCCCGCTCCCTCAGGTCCCCTGCCTAGATTTCATCCCTACTAGCTGATGTTCATTACTTCATCGCCATCTCCGGTACGATCCCGCTCTCCCCAGGTCCCGGCCGAGCTCCTCATCTCGGCCGACCGGATTCAACCTGGCGCCAAGAGCCACACCTCCCTCCTAGCTCCCGATAGCGAGGACTCTGTCCTATTATTTAATAAAAAAACTATTTCATATGGCGAGAGGCTGCACATTATAACCCTGCACCCACCACTGCCACCACTGCCGCGGAAACTCCATCCCCCATTTCCCCATCATGCCTCTTAGTTCCTCCTCCGTCCCGGGCACGACATTGACGAATATTCTCCCGTGTTGAGTACCGCTCATGCAAGGCTCCGAGTGCATCGCTCCTGATTCTCTCCCCACGCGGAACATGGCACACTCGCCTGGCCCAGCTGCCTTGGCTCCAAACTGTGCCAGGTTGGTCGCGAGATCTTCCCGTACGCTCTCCGCAGAGGACGCACAACCAACACATCGGATCGAGAGACAGGCGTGATCCGTGCTTGCGGCTTGTCGGGCCTTGTGCTGTTTCTGCCTCGTGGTGGATTGATACTCCAGCGGAATAAACAACGTCGGCGGCCCAAGCAGCGTCGTGCATATCTTCCAGCTGGTTCCAGGTGCTTTGCGGAACTCCTTTTTGCCTCCATACTGCGATTTCTGGCCCATTCCAATGCCAGGAAGATCACCGCGGGCAAGATCCGAGAAGAACAGCTCGTCCGTGTGCCATCTCGGACGGTCAAACTCGTGCGTCGGCGTCGTGGCGCGTATGGTGAGGAGGTAGTGGCTCAAGCCGCTAGCACGGAGAACTTCATTGACGAAGTCTAGAAAAGGCAAAAGCCTGGGAAGAATTGGGCTGGAGAAGGTCGTTTCTGCAAAGTCGTGGAAGTTGGCTGGGAGGGGTGAATCCGCGGAGGAGGAGAGAAGCGGACCGCAGTAGCTCCAGTATGCGTTATGATTGACGGTGATTTTCGGTTCCTTGGTAGGCTGCTCCGTGGGACTGTATTTAAGAAATGCAAACTCTTTTCGTAGGGCTTCAGGTGAATTTTGTGGCGAGTTGGTCATGATGGGGCGTGATTTGATCCCTGGTCTACGGTTGGAGGGTTGAGGAGGATCCATTTCGCAGAGCTGGCCGATAATTACTACTATACTCAAGTAAACGTCTGCCTAAGAATTTAGGCAATGGCCAAGACCCGCGTCCCTGCAGATTGAGCAAATTAAACCCATGCGTTTTTGGGGCGCAGCAGTAGCCATCATCTCAATCCCTGTCTTCGATGAAACCCAACCCGGCCTCACCTGGTCTTATCAGGTCGTTGGCATATCAGGTTGCACTATATTGTTTCACATCCTAATTACTTTGTACTTGAAACGATTCTTTAAAGCGAATCCTGCCCAGCCAAGTGCCTTGCCCCTTCCACTGTTAACGTAGGGGTATTGTCCATTTACATCACCTGTCAGGTCTAATCCATGTCTCGAGAAATGAGCTGCCAAAACCAACTACTCAAATGCCAAGGATCGAAACCAAAAAGTGTTTGCTCTGGTCACACAGCATAAATCCTCTTGCCAGAGCAATCCAAAGCCCAACCGCAAGCACGTCACCGGCAACCGCAGTAGAACAAACTATCATGACAACCCCCCCTGCGACAGCTACTCTATGAAGCCCACAAAGCTCATTGCGGAAGACACGCGACTCGTTCAGGCGAGGAAACGGCACGTCCGGCACTTCCTTGCCCAAGAACTCACAAAGCGGCTCCCATTCCAAGTCTTTAAGGTCGATCTCCAGTAGCCGCTCTGCAGGTACCATGCGGCGCACAGAATCGTAATGCGATCATAGCCAGCGCGCATGATACGCCGGTCCCTTGTCTTGCGCAGGTCAGACACGCCTAAAAGACCCATGTACATCTTCCATGCTATCTGGCTGATGTACACTCCTATCAGCTGTTCCATCCAGTTTCCGCTCAACCACGCCAGAAATCCCTCCGATGAAGGCAAGCAGGGAATATCAGCGTCGGCTGCGGCCGGATGAATAAAAGACATCGCGATACCCAAGGATTGTTAGGGCTCCTTTGAGGGACTGTGACCGGGTGCGATAGAACCCCAGCGAGATGATCTGCTTTGGACGCGCAGGCCCAGTAGCCAAAGGGAAAAGTTTGCAGGAATAGTCGAAGCGAATGTTTCCGACTTGGTAATGTACTTTGGTGGATCGGATCGTAGCTTAAGTACTAAAAAGAAAAACATCGAGAGGAATGATTTCCTTCCATCCTCTAGTGTCGGGGAATCTTACCAAGTCTGACGTAAGACAACAAATAAGTTAGCCTACGAAGTCAGTCCCAGTTACAGCCATCAAGTGGTGCAGGACGGTAGACAGGCTAAAACGAAAGGGGGTAAATACGGCGCTGAATGAGTGGCGTGGAAAGCTAAGAGATCGACCAATGTACCGATGATTTACACCATCACCCTAAGACCTGGTTGGTTAATCAGCCACCAGCACGTCGATGCACACTATGATTACCATCTAGTGCTCTAGTAGTATGGTAGATTGAAGAAAAGAATCTTGAGCTAAACGAGACAATAAGCGATCGTCAGCTCTTGGAATTGTGCACATCCGTTCAGGGTAGCGAGATCCAGATTTCTAGCACTTGTGCCAACCTTTCCATTACAGAAACATCACTGGAAATATCATGGCGGGATACGCTAATAGAGTCGAGTATCTTTGATGTAGTAGAGCATATACTTAGTATTGATGAGTCGAAAGGACATTAGAAGATAATTAATACAGTGCTAAATGGTCTGTAGTAACACTACTCTGCCTCTCATAACATCTTTGTTTTTCTCACATTACGTCCGTGCACATAAAATCAACGCTTGACGCAGCTAGCATTAAAGCATTTTAACCACCAAACAGGGATAGATTCATATCAATAATTAACAAACCTATAAACTATACAAGAGATAAAAAGTATCTTTGAAAACTTCTAGATGAACTAAGTACCGAGCTTTATACACCTACCAAGGTGCTTTGCAGTAACTAAGAACAGGGTGCAAAGAGACCAAGATTATCGAGCTTTTGAGATGGCATCTAGTTGTGTAGGAGGACTATCGCTATATCCGTGTCCGACCATGCATCTGACACAGCTAAACAACTCGTCGGCATGGAGTTCTTATTTCCTCATCCAAGTTCATTTAGACATATACTCCACCATGAGGTTCTCTCTTGGTTCCCGACGAACAGGCTCTATTTACAAGTTCTTGGGCATATTCGCATGCCTGTTTCTTTTGCTGCTCTCCTTCAGGAAATATGGGCCAACACTTGAATCGCGACCACAAGCACCTACAGCAACAATCACCGACAGCGCCTACGTCTTCTACGCCACGCAAGACAACTACGCGTGCTCGGTTCTGGTCAATGTCCATCTATTAAAGACGGTTCACCACTCAAATCATCGTATCATCGTCTTGCTTTCCAAGGATGTCTCCTCCAAGTACCATTCCACCTTGAAGGCCCTTGGTGTCGAGATCGTCAGAGAGCAGCCCATGCCTCTTAGTTCCAACAGCAATGATTTCTACCGCGGCTGTTTACTCAAACTGGCAGCTTTTAGGATGCACGAGATTGATCCCAGTCTACGTCGCGTTCTTGTGCTCGACGCAGACCAACTCATCTTGAGGAGTCTCGACCACCTTTTTGACCTGCCACCGGCGGATCTCTACGCTCCAAGAGCGTACTGGATCGATCAATCTTTCTTGAGCAGCACTCTCATGCTCATACAACCCACTGCCAAGCTTTGGACTGAGATTCAGCAGACAGTTGCGACTCTTCCGTCTCACCAGTACGACATGGACATCGTAAACGCTCTCTTCGGAGACGATGCAACTCGATTGCCCGGCTCGTACGTCACCTTGAACAATCATTGGGAGGACTGGACTCTTCCGCCATGGTTTGAATCAAAAGCAATCGCAGCACCGTCTCCATCCCCGGGACCTTCGCAGCCTGCATCTGAAAAGGACTTGGAGGATCTCTACATCCAGACCTATATTGTCCATTTCACTGCCATGGGTAAACCGTGGAAGCATGATGTTTGGTCAGTGAATGAGTTCAAACCCAATGCCCACTATATCATGCTTCGGCAGTGGCAGGAATGGAGAGCTACTGCTATGACGGTGTGTCCATCGGGTTTCATCGATAACGTTTGATGAGGAGGCCACTTGTGGTTCAAGAAAACATGATAGAGGAGGACAGGCACAAGTGCGCCCAAAGGGTCTTGGATTACTTTACACGGTTCGATGGCCCTATATGCACAAGTTAGGATGTTCACTGAGCTCTCACCCTTGAGCTATTCTGGAATTCGCTATTCGTAGCTTGCCTCGTCGAAGACAACAGCCTCTTAAGGATAGTCTAGGGCCCTGGAGTCCACACCAAGGAGGCAACCAATTTATAAGGCGCACAATAGACAAGACATATACTCACAGGAGAAAGCTGGCGAATGGTCGGACTATTATTCGCTTTAAAAAGTATGCGATGCGGCAACAAGGATATTCCCAGGCGGAAACGCGATGGACTGGACATGTCACTACTAAATAAACTACTTTATACTCAAACTCTACTCTTTGCTGCGCTTCTTCTGCTCTTTAAGGTAGTATGATAACGGTCCCTCAGGTGCATCCTCTCGATCCATTGTCACCTCAACCATTCTCAACCCAGTGCCATCCGTTAACTTCTCATTCCCCAAGACCTTCTCCAGCTCATCCCATGTCTTCGCAGAGCTGGTAAATGTATCCTCGCTGGCTCCAAAGAACGCAGGTGCATTCAGGTATCTCCAGCTTGCGACGTCGTTGTATCTTTGCGTTGCGCCGTGGATGCATCGCTCGATCGTGTATCCATCGTTGTTGATGAGAAACACAATCACGTTGAGATTCTTGTGAATAATGGTAGACAGTTCTTGGGCCGTCATTTGGAAGCTCCCGTCGCCAATCAGCAGGATTGTTCGCCCTTCCTTGATGCCGTGGTATTTTGACGCAGCGATGAGTTCCCTCTGTGCAAGTGCTGCGCCTTGAGCTGCGGGCAGCATGTAGCCGATGGAAAGCCAGGTGACGGGGGTGAAGAGGCGAGTGTGAAGGGGTAGAGCCATCTCTCGAACGCCGTAGCCTGCAGTACCGGTTTCTCCAAGGACTATATCACCCGGACGAAGGAAGTTGGCGAAGATGCGCCAGGACTTGTCCTGAGTGATGGGCTGGTCCCCAGAGACCGCTGAGAAGGAGACGAGGTAGTCTCTAGGAAGTTTGGGGTAGGTGTCGTAGGACTTCACTTTCGAAGAATCCAGTCTCTGAGCAAGGCGGGACACACTGGCTCTCGCAGGAACATCCCTGGTAATCTCGGACTGCAAGTTGATCTCTGTATCAGTGAACGAGATAGTGACGCTAGGTTTTGGGACGCTCGTGAAGGCAAACGTGTTGGTGGAGCTGAAGTGAGGACCGAAAACCACGACGAGATCCGCATCGTTGATGAAACGCTGCACTTCCAAGTCATCGTATGACCCTCGGTAGATGCCATGGAAATTCGGCGTCGTCTCGTCCAGCAAGCCTTTTCCAAAGGGCGTTGTCCAGGTTGGCCAGTTGGTCGACTTGACGAATTTTTGCACCTCATCAACGATTCCGAGTGGTCTGATCTCACCATCGACGAGGATGATGGGTTGTTTTGCAGCATAGATCTTGTCAAGAACCCTGGTTAATACTGCGTCGTGAATCGCGGTCGGCTCCGTAACCGGAATGCAGATCTCAGAGCTCAGTCGCTCGATGGGAACCAGCACGTCGACCATGTCCACGGGAATCTCGATGTACACTGGACGACTGTGGAGCAAGCACTGCTGCAGAATCGAGTCGATCTGCTCAGGGCTTGTCCTCGGATCCCAAAGACGAGTCTGAGCGACCGTGACCTGGGCGTGCATCTGGGAAAAGCGTCGATACTCGCCATCGTTGAAAGTATGGTGCAGTAAAGCCCTCGAGTCCTGGGCAGCTCGTCTTGGCGTACCGACGACGTGCACGACTGCAGCACGCTCGGCGTACGCCCCGGCGATGGCGTTGATGGCAGAAAGCTCTCCGACACCAAACGTGGTAATCAGGGCTCCGATTCCCTTGATTCGAGCATAGCCGTCTGTGGCATATGCCGCGTTCAACTCGTTGGCGTTTCCAACCCACTGGAGCCCTGAAGGTTCCACATAGTCGAGGAGAGTGAGGTTGAAGTCTCCCGGAACACCGTGGATGGCGCCGATGCCCAGTTGCCGCAAGCGACTGAAGAGGTATTCCGCAAGTCTTGTGGTGGGCGGCATTGTTCTCGTTGACTTGAATGAATAAAAGTGGCAAGTTGAACGATACAGCAAAATTGCGGACTGGGATGAGTGAGTGTCTTATCCTAAAAGATGTCTCTCTTATGCTGCGCGGGGCCGAGGCACACAGGTCATGCCGTGACCTTTCAGAGAACCAACCAAACGACAAAACCCACTATTATGGCGCGAATACCCGAGACTAGAGATTCCGTGCAATCGGCTCAAGACAAAGACGGCAATAACTCGTGCCCCGAAGCGACTACGCCGAAGTGGCTATTCCGAAGCCACTAGTTCTCCCGACATTCCTACTCCGAAGGGCCTACTCCGAGTGCCACGATATGTCACGAGAGCACAAATATAGAGTTATAAAGCAAGCCTGAGAGTCTGGAATTGCAAGGCATGTTCAATCAGGTTCTTTTATACCAAAACTCGTTTGAAAATGTTTCACGCCAAGCTCACCAAAGTGGAGGAGAAGCGATTCAACTCCGATCCACTCCCTCCAGGATGCGCCCCTTATACATCCTCCAACCACTTCAAAATCCAGCCGTCTGGTTCTAAGCCGCGGTCTAAGAGATGGAATCACCGGTTCAGCGTTGAAAGTCTTAGCCAAATCCCCTCTCCGTTGAGAATGTCCGCGAGGGCACCCGGACAACCAGCCCTGATCACTTTGGGCACCGCCAGGCCTTCGCCACAGTACTTTCCTTGGGAGACGCTCAACATGACTGCAGCATGGAACTATGGCGGTTCCGAGGGAGCAGATAAGAGCACGACAGCTCTCATGTCGTGTAAGAGGAATGAGGCAGCGTACGACTTGGCTGTCGTCATGAACTATGGCTACTCGGCCGGTTCTCCCCAGTCTCTGCGTTTTGTCACAGAGCACACCGAGCTGATCCACGATCCGCCTTACGATGATTGGGAGTGCTGCATGACCTGCGGAACAACTTCTGCAATCGAAATCGCCTTTCGAGTGTTTTGCAATCGCGACGACTGGGTTCTGTTCGAGAGCCACACTTACTCAGGAACGACAGCCACTGCAAAGGCCCAGGGCCTGAACGTCGTCGGGGTCGAGATGGATGAGTTCGGTCTCGTACCTGAAGATCTTGACTCGAAGTTGCGCTCCTGGGATGCCTCCAAAGGCCGGAAACCGTCCATCTTGTACACCATTCCGACTGGACAGAACCCAACCGGCACGACACAAAACCTCGCACGACGGAAGGCCATTTATCGGGTCGCCGAGGAACACGACTTGTACATCTTGGAGGACGATCCCTACTATTTCATCCAACTGGGAGACGCCGATTCTGGGTCGACGGCTTCGGAACCCGCTCCAGCAACGCCCGACGCATTCCTGGCTCGTTTGCCCGTCTCGTACCTGTCTCTGGATGTATCAGGACGGGTTCTGCGCATGGACACAACGTCCAAGATCCTTGCCCCTGGCCTTCGGTGCGGCTGGGTGACGGGAAGCTCCCAAGTCATCGCCAAGTTCATCTCCCAGACCGAGGTTGGCGTGTTGTCGCCCAGCGGCCCTTCGCAGGCCATGGTATACAAGCTTCTGGACGAGACTTGGGGCCACGGGGGCTTCATTTCTTGGCTGAGCTATCTATCATCCGAGTATCGCGCGCGTCGGAATATCTTGGTTGATGCTTGTAATCGAAATCTTCCGTCGCAGATTTGTCGCTGGAACATTCCCACCACAGGCATGTTCCTCTGGATCGAGGCCTCGGTGCCGAAACACCCGGAAGCCAAGCAGGATGGTTCCCTTGAGCAAACACGACAGTTCGCTTCTGAGATAGAAGACCGAGTCTTCAACTCCGCTCGCGACAACGGAGTGCTTGTCAGCAAGGGGAGTTGGTTTGCCGCTGGAACCGAACACTCTCCCAAGGTGTTCTTCCGAATGACCTTCGCCGCAGCGCCCGAGAACGATCTCATCCAAGCCATCGAGCGATTTGCGATGGCGGTGCGAAAGGAGTACCAGCTCTCTTGATACCAGTTGCTTTCGTTTATGGACCTGAGAAGCCCTGAACTCCTACCTCGTCCCCAACAAGGAACGGGTGCTCGGCGAGAGTGAGCCAGAAATCCACTTCAAAATCTTGAACGTTGCTGTGGTCCCACGGGTTCCAACTTCCGTCATTGAGCAGAGTCGGAGGGCACAGGAGGGCATTGCCTGTTGGTTGGCTCATGAGTTGTGCGCCCATTCTGCCAGACAAGAGGCGATCGAGGAGGTTTTTTATGGTTCGTGTTGCTCCTTCGAGGAGAGCGTAGTTGGCGTCTTCCTTGGAGACCAATGTTCCAACCTCGACCTCGGCGACTAGAACGCTCAGGTGTTGAAAGACTGTCGAGACAGCTACTCCATGATTTAGAATGGCCTGTGGTCCGTACAGCAATGAAAGACATATGACACCTGCCGCAGCCAATCCATAGTACGCGACCTGTAAGATGTTAGCGTTACTTTCCTACAACCGGGCTTGTGACTTTCCTTCCAGACCAAAGACGTTCCTGAGTCTATCAACCGGTCCTTGATCATCACCGCCTCAATAACTAACGCCAGCATGTCGGCCGAGATTGCAACCAGTTGGGCGTCCGGTTCTGATATGCGCCGTACCAGTGCTAAACGAAGCATAAATAGAACGTGGAGGTAGTTCAGACGGGCGCTAACCATCAGATCCAGGTCCAGCGGATGTCGATCGTAGGCTCTTATCGTTCCTTCTAGGCGGAAGTTCTGAGGGAAGGCCAACCATTGTGATTCGGCCTTGGCTCGGATTACGCTGCGACGATTAGCAAGATTCTCCTACAATGTGTCGGTTCACTCACCTCGCGCGTCTCATTCTCTCTTCATAGCACTCTTCCCCAAAGATGAGCAGTACGTCTTCTTTGAGCGCTGCGCACAGAGCATACCAGTGGGTGTCAATCATGTAATCGAAGTTCTCTTGTTGCTCCCATACCTGGGAGAAATATGGGCTACTTTGAGGCGATTCGGAGTCTTGGCCTGGGAGCCGGAAGAGGCAATGCTGTCGGTGGATGCGTGATGGGCGACCGAGGAAGATGGAAATGTTCTTATCCGCAGAGTACGCTCGTGCGAATACAGCTTGCCTGAGATCCTTGAGAAACCCAGATGCCGGAGAACTGTTTTTGGTGTCTTGATGGTACCCAAGAGCGAACAAGGAGCTGGCGACGTCGCCTAATTTTCTCCATGACTGGTAGCCTAGTGTCTTGTTAGAATGAATCAACTTGGGTGGATCTTTGACTTACTCTGATCACCATCAACCAAAGAGTGCAGAATGAAATTTTCATACTGCAGTATCAGCTGCAAGTCGTTCAAGCAGTCAAGTGAGAGGGAGAAATCCAAGCACCGGTCCGAGTAGTGCATGGTGAGCTTTCGCAGGTTTCTCCGTTGCTGCTCGGAGTTGTATGGCGTGTCAGAACAGTTGAACCTGAATGTCGCCCGGGACACGGTTGTGAAGAATAGGCCAAGAGTTTCCCATCTGGCATTCTGTTGACAGAACTGGGCGCAGAAATCATCGAAAGTCGTGTTGGCATCCATAGCCAGTGGGCGGCATGACTGGACGAACAAATTTCTTGAGATTTCCATGGCATTTACTGAGCTTCCGCCCAGGTCCGCGAGAAGATGCTGCGCAGTGAGGGCGCATTTCTCAGTGAAAAGCCCTGATATGGGAAGATTGGCTCCAGTGTCGAGCCACGCTTTGACGAGCCTCACGCAGGCTGGTATTTGGACAAAGCGATGCAGCTGCTCGATCAGCTCGACTCCCTGTGAAACCTGTGTCTCGTTGACAATTCTCTGCGAAAGGGAACCCCAAGCTTGGCCGACGTGCGGCGTGCTCTCATTGGTGCTCGCGTTACCAAGGGGCAGATGGTCGAAAAGGGTGGTGTGGCTAAACGACCCCAAGTATCCTGGGTTGGGGTAGTTGTTTGGCGTTGCTAGGAAGCCGGTGACTGGTGTCTCGGCCCTCGATGAGGAACTACTAACGACATTGGGCTGTTGGCTGTTGTCACATAAGCGTCTGATGGTGTCTAATTAAGAGGACATACGGTAGCGTATAGGATAACTACTTACCTCTCATCCGGCATTGAAGAAGACACAGTGGATTTTCTCTTATCCTTCTTAAACGGCCTCAGGCGATACGTGCAGTTGGCGGCTTGATTCCTGCCCCGACATCGAGAACACACAGGCCGCGTGTGGTCGCACGCCAACTTGGACGAGCGACAAGGATCGCAGGCCGGGAGTTTGGGCACCTTCGGCATCTTTGATTGGCTTGGCTCGGAGCGTCGAGTCAGTTTTGAGATGAAGGATGAGAGTCCAAGGGACAGACACGCTACGCCGAAGAGATCGGCATGTTCGGCGTAGAAAAAGGCGGGTCGCGGTGACTAATTCCAGGGTCACGACATCGGAATGCTTGCGGAGACACGGACTTAATTAAGCGGCCTGGTCGCTCCGATACTGGGTGATCCTTCAGGCTTAGTTTGGCGGCTTGGTCCGGCTTTGTGAGCCGACGAGTACAAAGAGAGTCCCGGCATCGGTCCAGAGTCGTGAATGTTGCCAAAACTTCGGAAACGATGCCAGTGACCCGGAATACTACTATCAAGATGCATTGTCAATAAACCCAATTAATTCTCGGGGCGGTTGCTGGTTATCGCGTTATGGTGCTAGCTAACATGTTGATATCGTCCCCGTCGAGCCTCATCTTGATCAACTCGTTCCGGAGGTTTGCCCCGGTAGACTCGTAGAACTTGATGCCAGCCCGGTTGGCCCTGAACACGTTCCATTCCAGCCGCCCGCCCTTTATCTTGACCACTTCGTGTGCCAATTCGGCCAACAGCCTCTTGCCATGCCCTTTGCCGCGCTCCGAGGGGAGCACAAACAGGTCCTCGAGGAACACGCCGGGCTTCGCCTGCCACGTGCTGTAGTTGTAATAGTATATCGCCAAGCCCACGGCCTTCTCCGTCTCGTTGAAGATGAGGATGCAGCGGACGGGTTTCTCTGGCGAGGTTGGTTCGCTGGGCTCGGAGGCTGACCGCTTTGGGTCCGAGTTGGGCGGCCCAAATGCGATTGTGGACTCGAGCTTGGATTCTGTCGCCTCCATCGACTTCATCTCTCCTTCACACTCGGCCAACTGTCGGATAAGGCTGAGAATGGCCGGGACATCTATGCAGACTTATTAGTTACCCCCAATGCCCTTGCTTTTGAGGTTGCGAACCTTCTCGCCGAGCGTGGCGCACATTCACTGGAGCAGATACCGCAGACACCATGATTGAGGTAGAGATTGTAAGTAAAGTTGGTTAAGAGCAACAAAAGAACTAATTGGGCGGGAATCAGTTGTTCACGTGTACGGGGCACCGGTGGGGAAGTGACCAAGAAGTGAAGTAGTAGGAGAGAAATGGCTATCGCGGGAGACAAGCCAAACCATCTATTTATAGAAAGCAAGTCCACACGAGGCTTAATTACGCATTCGATTCGCTCACGACCTTTTCGTACAAGATTCCCAGAGGACGCACTTGGCCCTCGCTCGTTATCACCTTTCTGACGTTATCATTACTTGCCATGCAGCTGAAGCCGACGAATATCCACAATATTTCGGCGTAGCCTGCAGGGCCCACCTAGAATCACTCCGACTCTGAAGAGTGCGGAGTAGCCGTCTGCTGGACGGGGGTTAACGATATCCTTGATTGCGATACGTTTATTTTTCAGGGTTCTGCAAAGAAAGCTTCATATCTTGGATGGAGCGTTGATGTTGTTGGTTCCTCGGGTTGAGGAACATTCATGTCCTCGTCCAGTTGACTACATACTCGCACAACTCAACCCTATTTATCTCTACGTCTGTATATATTACATGTATGTGATATTCTATGTACTTGTTTGGAGCGAAGATTACTCTGCCTGGAATAATTGTTGTACTTGACGGTGGAAGAAGGTTCAATGTTAAAAAGACGGTTTATTGCCCTGGAGAACTGGAAGGTGGTTGGGCAAGCAGTCCGTCAAGACCACAGTCGAGAGGCATATTCGAGACTAACCAATAGCATCTGTTAATTCGAGCTGAGGTAATGAGTTTCCAATGGATAGAAGGACTAGGAGCACAGGGAACTATCACATGACAAACTACAATGCTCACCGTGCATGCACCCTGATGGACAATGGCCTGGGGTCTGACACCAGTGCTATCATTGGTCATACTTTAATTGAACCGCAATGGTAAGTCTCATCATCACAGTTACATCACTCGCTGAAAGATTGCCCCTTTCTATCTAATACCCCAATCTGTGGATGATGAGAACTGTCGTCCACCTGTCTTGAACCATGGATATCTTACTCAACGACGACAATCACGGCTTCACCCGCATATTTGGTATCTCATTCTGTCCTATTTATCTTAGAAGATTTGGCCGGCTTAAGGTTGCGACGGCAGACCTAATGGTGGCGTCTACGTGTCCCCTGCCTCACAATACGTCACGCCGGTTGAGTAGTAAATGAGCCTAGGTGGATACTGTTTTGATATAATGTGCATTATCAAGAATCACTGAGTGGACATAAAGTAATATATACCATAAGTATCCAGATTCCGGTGTTAATTGGCCTCATCTTGCCTATTATGGTAGTGCCAGGCACCCACGGGAGTTCTTTGCTACAAAGTATATTGATTCAAACATCAGCTAAAATATACCTTGGAAGTTATGTGGTCGATTTCAGCTCTTGTCCATCCACTAAAAACGACCTTTCGGCTGAGCGTTCCGGAGTTAACCGATGCCACTTGCATTTGGCTGCAAAACAACCCCCGCATCCAAGCAACCCGAATCCTCTGCTCCCGCTGCTATTTGGTTGGTGTGAGCGATGTGCTAAGGTAATGGGAATCTCGGGGATTACTAATTTTGTAGGCTTCAGGGAACCATTTCATCCAATGGAAAGACTCTCGATGTTGGTTACACAGATGGACCTGGAATTCGCCTCTTGCAACGGTAGGCTGAGGGCGAGAATTGGGTTCCACGACTCATGTCGTCTCCTGTGCTAGGCTCACTCCAGCCATAAAGCCAAGCCAAGCTAAGCAGCAGCCAAGCCAAGCTGAGCCAAGCCAAGCCAAGCCAAGCCAACGACAAAAGCACCTTGGCTGCGGCGAGCGGCGAGTGGCTCGTATTCCCGGGCTCAGCCAAGCAACTGTCTCAGTCGACGACTTCCGAGGAGATGCTCACTCGTGCTTGTCTCATCTGACTGCATCTCCGAGAGCCCTGTCAGAGAGGGCGATCATTTATGCCAAGACCGGTGTTCCCCTGTTGCAGTGTGACCCCCCCAAACACTTTCGACTCCTCAGGCAGTTGAAGCCATCGACGCAGCCCAGCCCGGTAAGCACGGCTGGTGATGATGCACAAGGTCCTTTTTCCCATGTGCCTCAACGGCAAACCCCGCTCGCGATGGTTCGGGTAAAAATTGCCGCCGGACCCGAGTCAGGAGCGACATCTCTGGATCCTGTCCTTCTGTCGTTTGTCTTCTGTGTCTTGTCCTGTCTTCTCTTCTTCTGCAACACGTTGGAAGCCTTCTCATACTTCGATATGGAAGCCAGAACATCGCCCGAGGACAAGCCCCCAAAGGAAGGCAGCCCACGCCCTGCGTGTACCGAGTGTCAGCGTCGCAAGCAAAAGGTGAGCAAGCTCTGAGCGCCTACTATAACTTATAGACATCCCGGTTCGTTCCCCGCTGACTCGTCCGGTCATCGATCGGCTCCAGTGCAACCGAGAATGGCCCTGCAACCACTGCCAGAAGCGCAAGGTCGCCGACCGGTGCAGCTTCAACCACGACGCCGACCAGAACAGCGCCTGGATTCCGTCCGACGACGTCAAGCGCAAGCGCGAGCGCGACAGCAACAACGATGTCGACGAGTGGGACACGGCCGCGGGGCTGGAGGCCATTGGCTATACCAGCTCACACATTCTCGCCAATCTCGAGATCGACGTAAGCCGCGTTGATTCCCGACTAACACCCCCACGGACACTTGGTTGACTTGTACCAGGCCAAGAAGAAATCCGGCGCCGAGCAGTATCGCGCCAACATCAATAGCAGCCCTCAATTGCAGCGCGCCCTTCAGATACTGCCGCCGAGGCAATACATCGGTGGGTGCAATAGCAATGGCTGTTGGCCTGTCTCTGGTCTTCGTCGACTAATAGCAATCTACCCGCAGACACTCTAGTCCAGAACTTCCTCACCAACGTCAACTACTACTACTACATCATCTACCCTCCCAATTTCATCAACGAGTACGCCGAGTGGTGGAGAGACAGAACCGCGAACCGCCCGCTGGGACTCCAATGCACCTGTCTCATCATCATGGTCTGCGCTTGCTCCGTGCAACACACCGACGCCAAACTCGCCGCCTCGCTGGAAGCCGACCTAGGCTTCTCCGTCAAAGACCTCACGGACCAGTATCACAACGCTGCGCGAGAACTTCACAGCGCCATTCCCGTAGGACACGGCCATGTTTTCTCAGTCCAGTACTTGCTGCACTCGTGCTACTGGTTCAAGGCTGAAGCGCGCTTCGTCGAGTGTTGGCAAGTGCTGGGTGCCACTGTTCGAGAAGCTCAGGCGTTAGGTATGGCCATCTACTATATACGAGGCCATTCTCTGAGCAGCCTTGCTGACACCTAACAAGGCCTACACCAGGAAGCAGACGTGCGCATTTCCGAGTTTGATCGTGAAATTCGAAGACGACTCTGGTGTATTGTTGACTCTTGGGATTGGTCAGTGGAAGCTTTCAATCATCAGCCCTGAAGCTGTGTTCTAACAATCTACAGGCTGGTTTCGTCATTGCTTGCCCGACCGATGCTCATCGATCGCACAGACATTGACGTCGGTCTTCCAAGTCTCACACTCGAGCCGTATCCCGTCTCTCCACTCCTGCACCTGAAAATGCAGTCGGAACTCGTCGGCATCATCTTCAAACGATTCGGCCCGCCCAAGATTCTCACTGACCCCATCGACATCCAAGAGTACCAGCAGATCCTAGAAGCCTTCATGGCCACCTTCCCACCTGCGTATTCCTTCGGCACTCCGGATACTGCACCCGAGGCCAAGTATCCGTGGGTTGCCCTACATCGTCATTACATGCACACTTGCACGCTGTCCATAACTCTGGGCCCGTTCAGGTCATACATGGCCAAGAGAATGACAAAGCACACACCGGAGATCGAGCTTCAGTTCAGGCGCGACGGCATCGGATACGCACTACGGCTGATGAAGGCTGTCCAGTCCTTCTTTGAGTACGTGTGGTCCAGAGACACCACCTTTCACTTTGTCCCATTTTGCATCTTCGACACGGCGGCTCTTCTCTGCTCCGCCGCCCTTCATGACGACGACGGTACAGTCTCTCAGCGAGAGGACATCATCAACGCCGTTGACCTCGCGCTTGCCACCCTCAAGCAACTGCGCACCGCGACCGAGACGGCCAAGACGCCGTATGATGTTCTACGGCGCCTTGTGGACAGAGTGTGGGAGCCTGCAACCACCAACAACAACACCAGCGAAGGCATACGGAAGCGAATGAGGGTTGCCGACGTACTAGGACGTCCTCCACCGGTAACTTTCCAAGCTCCATCCGTCTCGCATCAATCTGGCAACGGCGCAGGGCCATTTGATACTTGGGCCAACCTGACGTTCCCCGATGCATCCCTGCAGCCACAATCATCCAGTGTCCATTCGACAGCCCTTCATCCCACAAACCCATACGCAATTTCTCCTCCCTCTACCAACGGCAGCTCTATTGCGCCGTTGCCCATTAATCCCGCCGAACCCTACGCATCAGTTGCCCCTTGGCCTCAGGACCAGTATAACCAGCCGAGTAATGGAGTCCCAGTTGGCACTGCACAGATGAATGGAGCAGCAGGCTGGCCTGAGCCTGGGGCACCTATGACATTTGACAACGGCCAGCAGCCGTCCGCGGAGCAAGCCCCGGGTGGCAGGTTTAACATCTTGTCAGATGTAGAGCTGGGCGATCTCGCGGATCTCTGGAATTGGGAGAGTTTGGATTTGGGCTTTATGACGAATCCTATTTTGTAGAGTCAAGAGAAATGAGAAATGAGAAAAGGAAAACAGCACGTACACTAATACTTAATGACTACGATTTGGAAATGGCCTCTTCGAGTGTGAAATAGTGGACAGATCTATACAAGTCGCTCAAGAACGAGCAGGAATATTTAGAACGAATAGTATACACACAACAACACCAACCGACTCCCCAACCGTTCACAACTATTCACAGCCGTTCCCAACCGTTCAACTAGTCCTTTCAATGTTTGTGCACACACTCACCCCTCTTCCTCAGCTTCGACGCAGCAGCCTTGGCGTCCTCGGAAAGCTCCTGGGCTCCGAACCCGCCGATGGTGCGACGAGCAATCTTCGCAGTGGTCTTATCAGAGTTGGGAAACTTGGCCTTGACACCGAACTTCTGGCCGTCGGCCACGTAGACCACCTCGCCGCCAACCATGGTGAGCAGGACGCGCGTGCGGCCAAGCTCCGCCTCGGGCACCTTGAAGAAGTTCTTCTCGAGGATGATGATGTCGGCGAGCTTTCCGACCTCCAGAGAGCCGATCTCCTTGTCCGCGCGGAGGAAGCGGGCGCCGTTGATGGTGATGGAGCGGAGAGCCGACTCGCGGGAGATTCCGCTGCCGGGGAAGACGCCGTCGTAGGGAGGGCCCTGTGACGCCGGCGAGTTGGGGTTCTTGGGGTCGCCGGAGCGGGTGACGGCGACCTTGAGGGCGAGGAACTCGTCAAGAGGGTCGATCTAGAATCGTCAGCACAGGGGAAACTTCATACACGGAGAGGGTGGTCGCTTACCGGCCAGTCGCTGCCGTAGACGAGGTCGCGGCCAGCAGCCTCAAACTTGGCCCACGCTTGCAAGTTGCCAAGACGATACTCGGCGAGAGACTTGAACGTGTTCGGGAGATAGAAGGAGCTGAGCTGCGACCACTGGTAGCTGACGATGGGGTCGACGCCCAGCTTGGCAAACCGCGCCCAGTCCTTCTTGTGGGAGAGCTCGTCGTGGGCGAGGCCCAGCTTGAAGTCCCGACGGGGATACTTCTTGCGGAACGACTCGGCGGCGTCGAGACCAACGCGGACCGCGAGATCGCCATCGACATGCAGTTGAGCGTCGATGCCGGCCAGAAACAGCAGCTCCAGCGTCTTGGTCAGGATCTCGGGCTTCCAATACGGATCGTTCAGAGACTTGGGATCGGGAGCCCACTTGTCGGATCCGTTGACAGGCGCCCAGTACGGCTCGATGAGGGCGGCCGTGTTGGACGGATACGTAATGACGCCGTCGATGAAGGCCTTGACGGCCTGCCACTTCAGCGTCGGCTTGGGTCCAATGGCGGCGCGGTCGTGCAGCTTGCCAAGCTTGGCGACGACGTCTTTGACCAGGGCAGAGACCTTGTTGACCGAGTTGGGGGCCTCGATGCGGTAGTCGAAGTAGGCGCGCGAGGTCAGCCCGCCCTCCTTCTTGATGGTGCTGAAGATGGTCTGGTGGCTCTCGCCCGCAGCAGCGTCCTGAAAGGTGGTGATGCCGGCCTCTCGCAGAAGCTTGAGGGCAGCTCGGCCGGCATCCAGGTTCTCTTTGTCCGAAGGCGCGGGCGGTCCGGCCAAGAGGTTGGAGGCACCGTCTTGGAGAACGCCAGAGGGCTCCTTGCTCCCAGGCAGACGAACGATCTTGCCGTTCGCCGGGTCCGGGGTATCGGCGGTGATGTCGGAGAGCTCCAGCGCGCGCGAGTTGGCGAGGACGGTGTGGTAGTCGCTGGACCGGATGATGACGGGGCGTTTGGTCTTGATCTTGTCCAGTTGGAGCTTGCCCACGTCGCCGCTCTTCCCGACAAGGCTGGGGTAGTCCATGTTGACAACCTCAACCCAGTCGCCGTCGCCCTTGCCCGTTTCTCCGTCGACGCAGCCCTGGATGTGCTTGACGACGTCCTCGAGGCCCAGCGGCTGGTAGCTGAGGTCGCACTTGAGGAGGAACAGCCCGCCCGAGAGGACGTGCATGTGCGAGTCGACGAGGCCGGGCATGGCCATGCGGCCCTGGAGGTTGACGACCTTGGTTTTCTTGTCGATGAAGGCGTTGATGTTCTTCTCGGAGCCGACGTAGGTGATCTTGCCGCCTCGGACAGCCAGGGCGCCGACCTTGGAGGGCGTGGAGGAACATGTCGTCAGGGTGTAGATGCTGCCGTTGTGGAAGACGATGTCTGCAGGTCCGTTTCCGTACGCTGCTGAGGCCGGGGACAGGGCAGCCGCAATGGCGCCGATCCAGAGAAGCATAGAACCGCGAGCCATGATGGAGATGCCAACGAAGGATGGTGAAGTTCAGAGACGGGCTTGAGGCAGCGAGAATGGGACAAGTCGGGGAGCAGCAACCATAAGATGGCTTACAGGAACTGCCCAGACCAAACTAGTGGAAAGGCCGGAGCCAACACCTGCAATCGAACTTCCTATTCCCATCATCATGCGCCGATAGCTGCCCATGCCCATGACCCGCCCCAGCGCATACAGTGGCCGCTTTGGGATAGCTTCTGGGGAACAAGCTTGATAAAGACGACAGAACCCTGACGCCCCGTTCGGACACTATTTTCGGTGGAGAATCCTCGGTTCTGCGCCTTTTCATTTGGCACCCCGGGGATTATTGCTTAAACCCCCTGGTCAGCTCGCAATCCCTCGCTAACAAACCCCGAGTCGAGGCCCGGGGCTGGTCCATAAAGCATCCGCTTTCCCCTCTTGCTTGCTCCGCCGGGACCGAGACCCGTCGACGCTGATCGTAAGATTGTTGGACCAGATAAGCTACCCCTTTCTTATCTCTTGTAGAAATTCCGCCGTCTTTGTCATGTTGGACTTTGTCATGTTGGACTTGATCGCAACGCCCGGCTCCACCAACACTCGAAACAACTCCAATGTTTCCTTTGGAAGCCGCCACCGACACCGGCGGTAGTTCCGTCTCTGCGCCACTGATGGTTTACATCTCTGCCACGTTTGATCAGTAGCTTCACAAGCTCGACGTAGCAAAACGCCTAGTACATGGAACTGCGATCGTCGTAACCGGATTTGAACCGGCCTTGACTAGTTCCGTGGCGACTTCCAGGTACGGCGGGGCACAAGCACCGATAAGGGTGATTTTATCTGATGATATGTCAGCAGTGCTCTGAGTGTTTGGACCAATTTCCCTACTGTTGTTTTGGGTGAAGGAGAAACTCGGGTCCGCTCCCAGTCCCAGGACAAACTTGGTCATGCTAACATCGTCCATGACCCGTGTTACGACGAGTACCTCCGGGCGTTCGAACAACTATATCTCGATGCCTCGGCAAGCTGGGATTCATGTCCTCGATGTTCCCTCTTGACAGCCATTGACGTCGGCACCATGGTTCTTCCTCCACAGTCACCGACGACGCACCCGCGGCTGGCAAGCAACTCGCAGAACTGAAGAGCGTCGCACGCCAAAGCGAGCATGAACGGGCTGCGCAGTGGTAGTCTTTGGCGTCGATGTCGGTGCCGTTTTGGATCAAGAGCTCTCTCATTTCTATGTCATTGGAAATGGCGTGTTGGTGAAGTACTGTCAGACCTTGAGTGGACCTGGCTGATAACCCCATACCTCGTGCAATGAGATCTTGAAGCAAAGGCTTGTTCTAGTCTCGGACAGCCTCGAAGATTGCGGCGAAGTTGACTACCTGGGGAAGGTTGTCAGGGCTCCCTTCGGCTGTCGGAATGCTTCAACAAGTCAGAGGCATCATGGTATCTTGGAAGAGTAGCTTACTTGGATCTCTCCGGGACGTCCATCGAGCTGTGCACAACAGGATCCGGTTCCAAGAAGCGCTCCACTATAAGTCCGCTATCAGTCATGATCGAAAGAGAGGTCTGCCTTTTTGCAACTGAATCCCTATATATATCCTCCTCGATCCTGCTTCGAATCTCCTTGCCCCGTCTCAACTCTTCAAAGTCAACGGTCAATTTCTGGTACGGTTCGTGAGGTCTCAGCTTTGACTTCATCCGGCCTCTTCCCCTCAAGGACCCTAGTAATGCGTCAACACAGTATTTCGCTATTGCAGTCTCGTCGTCCTACCCATTCAAAGCGGTGATGGTCAAGTTCAAACTCGCCTTTCTCTCGTTGAGTCGTCCGTGCAACGCGCGAAGCTCGCTCTTTTCAAACCTCCACTCAACGAGTCTGACTGGATTGCGGTTTCCCAATCCCTTTTGGACGAGAGGCTCGAGAAACCGCTGAACGTCTTGCATGGAGTCTTTGCAGATGTTCAAGTACTCGACCAGAGCTCTCGTCAGTGCCTGATCATCCACGTGTAAGTTGTGACGTGTTGATAATTCATATGTCCATGTCAGAACAGCAGCAAGATTGCCAACGTCCTTCTCCACCCACCGTATCTCACTTGGCGCATCACGGATGTCTTGGATTAGAATCGTGAGTCCAAGGGCGACTTTTGTTGTGATCTGGATGATACCCACAACACGTCCGACGACCCCGATGACCTCCGCCATGGCTGTTGGCGGTGCTGCTCGATGCGCCAAGTTAGAAGCCAGTAGGCTTTTCGGAATACGAATTTAAGTCTAAAAACCTGCTTCAGATCGTAACGGGTGACGTAAGCTTGCCTTTTAAGTTACTCGTTGGATACCTGGATTTGGCCCTCACAATGTAGACGACACTCTCCAATTGGTGTTCAAGTGTAAGCAAGGCTGCAGGCTTTCAAGTGTACTTAAAGCAAGCAAGCAGCACCTCCGCATAGATGAAGAACTTGTTTTCATTTTCATCAAGGTCGAATCTGATCTCCCTCCATCAAAACCAGTCTCATCACGCTACTCATCTTGCAACCATGAGCGACCCGAGAGAGTGCTACATTTGGGTAACACGCACTTTACAGGCACTCAGGAAACCTGGAAATACACTGATACAGCCGAACGATGATGGGCCGCGAAGATCCTTTCCGCAGCTTCGTAGCCAGCGCCTTTGTGGACGTGACAGAGTACCTAAAACGCATCGACGAGCTTCTCGAGGGGGCTTGGTGGAAATATTCTCCCTGAATACTACCAATAACGCCGTGAGCGTCGTGGTGGGTACAGACTTGTCACACAGCAAGATGATGGCTCTCATCAAGCAATGCAGTCCCTTTCCAGCTCTCAAAGTGCGGAACGCAGTTGATCAACGACATGGATGATTGGAACTGGGGGGGAGAGCAGCTGAACCATTAGTGGTGCCAAGATGTCAATATCAGAATGACGAAGGACACGGCTAAATTCAATTCTAAAACAGCAGACCTTGTTTGTAACTCAACTGAAAGCCATGAGGTATTGACATAGGGCCTGCTCTTCTTGCTGAATCAAATTATTCGTTCAAGTTACAGCAGGCCTCATCATCTCTGTCAGCCTAGCCGACGAAACAAGGCAGAGAAAACCCGGCCAAAGCATGTATATTTAAAGGCACTACCATAATACGCGTACACCGGAAAGTAGTAAAGATCGTGAAGTTACATTCATAATCAGAGTTCATGTGTGCGATCGTGATATGGAACGTTCAAATGGTCGTAGAAATGTAAAGTTTCTCATTCTCATATTTCCTCCAAGTCAATCACAATCTCACCTTGCGTGCAGAGAAACAGGCAGTTAGGGTCTACACTATACTACCCTCCCTCCGAAAGATGGCTAAGTTGTCGGGCGAGCTCTGAGAAGCTATCTTTAGGACCTCTAGGGGGAGTCCGTTCCGGTCTATATTAGTATTATTAACCTCATTAAGCTATACTACTCCAATAGCGGCGTGTATAAGCACTTTATTTTCCTCAGTTACAGCGAGCGACAAATCTTGAAAGAACTAGGAGAAGTCATTACAAGTGTCGCCAACGAGATTCTCGCTATTATCGGTCATTTGCATTATCATCGAGCTCCCCACTGCGATGTAGAGCCATAGAACGTGCTCCACGACAAAGGCAATAATAGATGTATGATGGTGGACTTGATGCTGGCAGAATTCCTTGCCTATCATCCTCTTGGGCCCATCAACGTCAATGGTCGAAGCCAAAAGAGGAAATAGGCACTAAAAATACAGGAGAAGGATGTATTGCTGTCCAAATATATCTCCATCGGTCGTCAGTGATTACGTTGACAGATTAGCAAGACTTGCATTCTACAGTATGCATGACAACTCCACATACATATCTCCCTGTTAACTCTAGCGCAAAGACGCTCCACTTCTTCCTTAGACATGCCAAGCACCATTGCCAGTCCCAAATTAAACCATCTCCCCGCCTCTTTCTCATTGGGATCTTTGGGCCAAGAATTGTGACATGCTCTGAGAACTGTTTCACTGATGTCTACGAAGCCAGCTAGTGCAAGCTGACGTCGTGTCTCTTCAGGTTGCACTCTCATTGGGCGGCCGTATCGATCCAATACGTCGAGAAGTTTCGCGGCCCATTGGCCTAGAGCACTGTCCGGCGGCAGAGCGTCATCGTCACACCGTGGGACCCAATCGATTTCGGCCTGCCCTACTTGTCTACTCACTGGATCGGTTGATGGTGGGGTTGGCGAAAGAGAGGTCGCGCATGGTAGTTGATATCGATCTCATCCAGGAAGTCACCCCAAGTATTAGTAGTTGGGAGGCATTGGTATTGCCAGACGGCCACAAAGAAATGGTATATTCCCTCGTCCAGGCACACTTCCGCAGCAAGCAACAGGCAGTCGATAGTGACGATATCCAAGTCGATCTCGTACGGAAAAGGTACGGTTACCGCTTTCACCAATGTTAGCCAGAGGCTGACAACACCTGCCCTGCAGGAAAGGGTCCCATCATACTACTACCCGGGGCTCCGGGAGTTGGAAAGACTTCTACTGCTTGTAAGTTCCCACGAAGGGTCTACCGGTTGAATGCTTAGGCTTGTCTTACGCGTACAATGTGTCGCGGAGTTGTGCAAACGACCGCCTTACCCAATCACTTGGAATGACTGATCCAATCTGGCGTGTATGCCATGCAGGCCTGCTTGAAGGCCAATTTCTCCAAATGTTCAGCATCCTATCCTCCCAAGAAGAGCGAGAGGTTCCCCATCTCCCATCTTTGTTGTGAGCATTTCAGCATTCCTTCCAGGCGCAACTGCAGCCATGGACGGTGTCACTGCTACCTCTGGATGCACCGCCACCACAAGTCGGCGCTGCGCCGCCTCGAGTGTTGGCTGTCAGCAGAGTAGGCACGAGCTGTCGGGCTAATTCGTCAGGATGCACGCCTTAAGCAACACAAGGAGGGTCGTTTGATCACTGAACACAGCTCTGGCGCCCCTCAAGCATAGCACGGCCGATCACCCGCCACCGCAACCCTCAGCTCGACCAAAGCAATATGCAGTTCGGACGGCAAAGTGCATGACTGTTTTGGTATTGCTGCAGGTTTGCGCATCAGGCAGCAATGGGTTATCCGCCTTGGCTGCTGCCAGTAGACAAGCACGTCGTGGGCTCTTTGTATCGTGTGAGGTAAGAGAGGAAGGTCAGTTACAACCAACCCCTGCAATGGAATAGCAAATTCATTGAGTATGCTCTAAGCGATCAACACGGGGCAGGCCGGTTTGCCCTACCACGATTTGATCTGACAAGGTGTGCGGCTGAGTCGACAGCTTCTCCCCTCACTTATACGTCTTCCAACAACACGATCGCGCCTTGCTCCCTCCCACACCGGCCAGTGACCCGCCAAGCTGAACAAGCGCCTCGCTGCCCGAGTGTGACGTTAAGACAAGAATGGCCCGCAGCCATTGCCACCATCGTCACTAGTGTATTCGACACTGCCGCATCCATTGCCACCGTCGTGGTGAGAAGTCATTTTCGTCAGAGAGCTGCGATGCAGTCAGCAAACGAGATCCTCGGAAGAAGCCCAGTTAATTCGTTGGTGGACAAGGGCATTGAAAAAAGGGTATTGTACCGTCGGGGAATTGGCAACAGACCTTGAATTTGATTTGTGCTTTGATGGCAGTCTGGGCGTGCGTAGGGCTTGCGATGATCAGGAAGGAAGGGGGATTTGAAGTGAGTTGCTGATGATGATTGCGGGGTCGACGTGCTCTTAAATAACTTGGTAGTTTGGCCAGGTATCTGTCAAAGTTCCATCCCCTCGTTTCGTCATGTCCTTTCGTCTTTCCTTCTTCCCCTCCCCCGTCCTCCTAGGACAGTTTCAGTACCTAGTTCATGCAGCCATCTGATGAGCTCGTCTCCTTCTTTCAAGCCAGGTAGCCAACAAGGCCCATCCGTTAGATATGAGGCCCACCGAAAGTCCCAAGGTCAGCAATCGCTATTTGCCACATTTGTGTCGATCAAGAGTATGACTGAGTGGCTGCATATGGCTGCTTATCATCGGCGGACTCCACATACAACAGGTGGTACAAAGGCCAAAAGTGAGGCTTCCGACGCCCAAAAGTGAGGCTTCCAATGCCGCCCTCCGTGGGATCGTGGAGGGCCAAGTGGGAGGCGATCGGCACCGCAGAGCTCCTCATCTAGAAGTTATTGCGGCTTACGCCCGGCTTGTGAGGTCTGCATGTCTAAGTGGTCGAGCTGCACATGTTGGTGTGTGTGAGAGCGAAGCCGAGGAAGAGGGACTGGAACCCATACCTGCGATGGATTCCTTTTGGTGTAATGGTGCAACTGATTGTTGCCAGCTCGTCACCTCGCTTAAAAGAAGCCGCCTTCTCCTCATGATGCGGGATGGGCTGGCGCAGAGGCTTGGCTCGTCGGTTGTGGTGGCTGATTGTTGACCAAGGGCAACGTGAGGCGCATTCTCAGGCAGATTTCTTTCAGACAGGTCAAGTCAAGCAAGAAAACCGCCATATCCCGGTTGGCCCAATCTGCTCGAGCATTTCTGCACAAGTTTGGGAAGGGTGAAGTTTGCACGTATTAGAGCCTCCGTTTCGTGCGATAATAAAGTCAACTCCCCCATCCAGCTCCAACGTATTTATAAACATTGACCGCCGCGGGTTGTAGCATTGAATGTCTCAAGCATTCGTTCCTGGTGTCGTATGAGTGATCTTAGCTGATGACATCCAATAGAACCGTCATCCTGGCTATTCAAAGAATCTAAACAGCCAAACGCAACCATGTCGGGCGCCTGGATCACGCTTTCATTTGTCTGGGACTTTGCCGACGTCCAGGCGACTCTGAACGTGATTGTCAGCATCCTAGGGACCATTGGCATCTGGACCTTCTCCCGGCTTTGGTACCAGCGCAACAGCACCAGGGTCATCGACCGCGAGAACACATCGCTGTCGTCGCTGTTCACCGTGACGAATCTCGGCGAGTTGTGGGACATCGTATGGCTTCTCAAACATCATCTCCTTCAGGTGCAATTCATACCCCTCCTGTTTCAGGGGACGGTAGTGGTTCTCGTGACGGTCATCACGATTCTCGCCGGCCCAATCGCTCGCTTTGCTCTTCGCTCGGTCGAGGTTGTCGGCCTCCACCCCGTGGAAGGGCTCCTCGCCTACCTCCCCGAGGTCGGACCCATCGGCGGCATGGTGTCAGGCAACGTCCTTTGGAACACTACAATGACCCGGCTCGATGCGGCCGGGTTTCCCCACGACATGCTGCTGGACTATCTGCCGTCCAACGACATCACTTGGGTCTATCGGCAGAGCGAATGGAACTCGACTTGGTCCGTCGACTGTCAGAGGACGAACCAGACGGTGCTCGACATCACCGCTGACCAGAACTACACGGTTTCCGACCCCATCCGACACTTTCCCGCACTGGGGGCCACATACGACTCCAACATGTTCAATCGCACAGAGTACAGGCATGCCAGCGACTTTTGCGGCTGGACATCTACCGAGCTCGACGGGAGCGTGTCGATGAAGGATGTCTACTTTTTTGTTTTGGTCCAGTCAAACCCATCAATCCATGACCGCATGTACCGGAACAACGATGCGATGCATCTACGCCTGGTCGTGCTGCATGTTCACAACGCCGCACTGGTGGCTCAAGACGCGCAGTTTGGCGGCCGCGGCAGCTGGCGTGTCAACGGAACAATCCCAAAAGCCAGCTACACGAGCGTTGAATGCCGTGTCCGGCAGCGAGTCTCCATCCCCGAGGCCAGCGTATACGTCGCCTGGCCGTGGACCAACGAAACCGACTCGATTGTGCGGGCGTACGCCGACTACAACCGCGCCGGCATCATGCGGCGGAGCGACTCGGACGAGCTCGTGACGCCACTCCCACCAGAACACATCTTGCGCTTCTACCAGGCCTACATGGTTTCGTGGTCGGTGCAGAACGCGCTGCCCGTGCAGCGGGCGCTCAGCGTTGGCCTCGCGGCGACGCAGCTGTCGACGGCATTCCTCGTCGTTGCCATCTTCATCGCCATCTGCATCGTGGCCACGCTGGTGCGCTACGCACTCTTCTGCCGCCGCCACAGCGCCGACATTGAGGCCTCCCAGGTCCCCGACGCCAAGCTTGACTGGATGCTCCATGCTTTCAAGAACTCGAAGCACGTCAACGCGATTGACTTGGCCTTTCCCGACCGCGACCTCTTCAAGACGGCCGCTTACGAGACGGTCAGAGCACCAGTCGCCACCGTTCGAGGACTGGCTCGGGTGTATTCGAATAGGCCGTCCGATGAGAGATTGACGAATGGCAACCAGTCCACGCTAGACGTGCCCTCAGTTCTATCGGAGACGGATGCTTCAGAGAGTTACAATAATCATGCAATGGAAGAACAAGGACCAGCCCGAGATGTAATTAGCCTCGCCACTTCTCCTCAGGATGATGCTGCACGTATTGAAAGAGATGGGGAGGCGGCAGGCCGACGTATTGACCATCAACCGATAGAATCAAATACCAGGGTTTAAAGCTCTTCCTCTTATGTTATGAAGAGGCTGCGAAGCCGCTACATTGCGCACTTTGCCTACCAGAGATTTACAGATCATTTGGGTCCTTCCAAGAGCGGACTAATCTTGCACCCTTGTGCCTTGGGGACGCCCTGATGGCAGACCTGTCAGCCTGCTCGACGGCGGAGAATAGGTCGGCACGGCTGTCGGACGAGGTGATTCATGTAATGAGCGGGTTTCAGGTAGCTGGCTTTCCGCATGTAATTGGGTGTCTTTGGCCATCGATCGACCGGGTTTGTGTGTGTAGGGCGACGGAGAGGTGGCTTTGGCACTCCGCGATGCTGTGATGGGGGTACGGAAGACGGAGTTGAGGATGCCGCTGGCCTTGGGGCAGTTTGTTCACTTCGGTGCGTAGAATTCTAGCAGCAGACTTGGGATATAGAAGTGGCTCTTGCCCAGGGCCTCGTGTCCGCTGTCGAAAGTCTTATAACTGCAAGGCTTGCCGATGATTCTTCATCCAATGCAAAGGACACCGATACAGAGACAAAAAGCCTTAGCCCAACCGTGCATTGGCCTTGGCATACAATCGCGACGACGCAACGACGAAACTGTGCCACTTGTGACTCATGTCAAGGCTTGCCTAAATGGTATGGGAGTCTGATGGGCGTAGCTTTTGCACAAGATTACGAGTCGTCGAAGTCTCGACCTTCATCGTCGTCTTCATCTACATATCGGAGTGACGGAGTGGAAATCGGAGGAAATCCAAATTGTCATTTCTCCAGTCCGAGATGGGGCGCTACTCACGAGAAGCGAGGCATGACCGTCTCGTTCTTTCAAGCCAATCACCCAACTGCCGAGCACACCAACAAACTTGTATAGATAAAAGAACCTCCTGGATCGATTTCTCTCATTGTCAAGGCAGAGTTCTCGGAGATGCCGGACAAGCATGTATCCGTGACTGTTGGCTGTTTGCCCACGACTCATAATCTCCAGTCAGCCAGGCAGCACCGAGAGGAAGCAGAAGGGCGCAAGACGAACGCTGCTGGTGCTCAACATGTGACCAAACTGAGGCAGACTTCGCCGATGAGATGGCGGGTAATTGGAAGTGAGTCAGAAGCGTTTCACAGCATCAGAGCATCAGAGTGAAGATGACACGAGAACAACAGCCAGCGGGGAGGCCCGAGGCAACATCATCGGAGGGGCCTGATCACTCCGCGGATCTTTCTCAACCAATCCGAAGACGAAGTTAGACATTACTCATCGTACCTTCTCTTACATCCAGGTAGTATCTCAGGGCATGTATAGTCTCTAGAGTCTCTAAACCTGATCCTGGTTCCTGTTGGATTCAGTCTCAACCTCCAATATCTCGAACGACTTCCCCATTGGTGACTCCGGAACCGTGTCGTGAACTCATTCGTTCCGTTAAAAATCATACGGTTCCAACACAAGCACCAACGTAGTCAGCTAGTCAGGGGCAGATGGCATGAACGAGGCCCAAGATAGACTACTTGGCGGTTTTCATGCCAGGTGAAACCGATTTGCCATTGATATCATAAACAGAAAGCCCGGTGATGCCTCCAGGATATAGGGATGTTTTTATCATGGATCGAATTTGAGCTTATGTGCCTCACAGAGGTGAAGCGGACTTCAAACCCTGCCCATGATCCTAAAACCCTTTTTTTACCTTTTGCATACGAGTTCTTTGTTAGCGTGTCAAAATTCGCGGCGACAGTGATTATGGTTTTGCTTTGACATTGCACGCACCGCTCAACACAATCCGTGCTGTCTGCTCAATCAAGGCATACGTGACTCACTTGCCAAACACGGTTAAATAGAGTCTTTGCTGCATCCACCCAATCAGTTCTGAAAGGCATCTTGCTCTTGTTCTGGGTAAGTTTGAATGCAGCTGGGATACCGGTGCGTCTTTCAGCGACACCTTGCACGCACCAGGTCTAGGGTGGCGGAGCTTCCTTTGTGGCAGCACCACCCAGACCTTCGACGGATCTCTCGGTAATTACTACGTACGTTGCTGAAAAACCTTGATAACGACTTGGAGCTTCAAGGCGGTTTCATCAAGAGTATGGCAGCCCCGAAAGTATCAGATGGGGAGACTCTGCCTTGTGCACTGTTACCGCCAAACGCCGGATGCGTCGGCTATCGTGTCACCGCGTCAAAGGTTGATGACCATTTTTCACACTAACCAACTGGTTGGCAGTCGTTGGCTTCTGCACTTTGGCTCATGCTGACAGGCGTCATACCGTTGGGCGAGATGGCTGCTGGAGAAAGCCTCACCTCATCCAACAGCAATAAGCATAAGCAGCCACAGAACCATCAGGCATGGTCGGACAGCCAGCCAACCCTAGAACAAGGTATGCTTAACCGCCCATTTTGCCACGGCTGGGCGGTACGGAGCACGTCTACGCCTTGTTGACTAGATCAGGAAGAGTCGGCATGATTTTTCGTATAGACTTCAAAGGCGGCTGCGGGCATGCGGGCCCTTCTGCTCACCTGCTGGGATGTCATGGCTCTCTCTGCTTATTTGCGTCGGCGGAAGAGTGGGCGCGGTGACCGTGTGAGGCTTGGCAGAGGGGTTTGCGGGGAGAGCAACGGTGTAGGTCGATGATGACCCGGCAATTATGCTTAGTTATTAATAAATGATGGTGGTGTATGCATAGGATGGAGTTTGTTTGTTGTGAGGGTGGTGTCACGTTTATGCTTGGTTGGAAGGTTGCAGCCTCGGCGTGGTTGAACATACGAGATCTGATCAATCTCGGTTCCCGGCGGAAAGGATGAAAGTGAATGGATTTCGGACCAAATCTGCCGTTCTTCCCCGCAAGATACAAGATATGCATACGATTCGAGCGAGACGAGGATGTGAACGGACGGCCCCTTGGTTCGGATCGGCACAAACGGAGCGACGATGGGAAATAGCTGAAGGCGATGGTCAGATGCAAGGCAGAAGCAATAAATTGGCAGTTATTGGATTCCGGCTGTCAGGCACGAGATCGGTCCCTGCTTGAAGCCGGTAGCACGACTTACGGGCCAAACGTGCCGCCGCCAAGGAGGACGGTGCGAGAGGGAGGGAGGACATTGCAGTATAGCGCGTGGAATAGCGTTTCCCAGGGGCCCGGCGACCTGGACCGGTGCTAGCGCCGCGTCATGTCGACATGGAGGAGGCCTTCAAGGAGGCCTTTTTCACTGTAAAGCGCGAAGCGAAGTGCGTAGCGACGATGGACGGGCGATGGCCAGGTCGATGCAGCAGTTCGTATCCGCCAGCGGTCAACAGCGGTACCTACAGTTGCCTGCATGCTGTACCTACTCATACGCCCGGCTACGTGGTAGCTCAGCGGGTAATTTAAGCAAGGCCATGGTGGTTTGATTGTTCGATGCGCCGCCGTGGCTTTTGGCGAGGGGCGCTAGCCAGCTGAGACGGGACAGGACGGCACAGGACAGCAAAAAGAAAACTCCCCTCCCCCAATGCGATGACGCTCTATGACGCTGAACCTCGTATTGCACGCACGAGGAGGGCCAGCACAGCAGCCACCGGCGTCTCTAGCTGCGCTTGCTCTCCTCGTGGCGTCAAGTTCGTGTGTTGTTTGTGCTTGTATTTCGGGACCTTGGCGCTTCCATCCGTCTTTGCCCCTCAGCCCTAAACGCTCACCACTCAGGGGGCCCCGTACCTGACTGAGACGGTGTCACCAGGTCCCCCGTGGGTCGGCGGCCTTTTTAGCAGAAGCGACTAGCTGCCGTCTAGAGCCTCTGGAAGCAGGCGGAGCCAAAATGAGGGCAAACGAACCCCTGGCGCCCGGAACCAGAGCCAACCAACTCCCCCCGACCAAGGCGCCACGGCCCAGAAGATGAGGAAGCGCCGGGCCTCCGTTTGGCTGCTGATGAACAATGGGGAGAAGTCCAGTGGCCGTCCGTGCCTCCGCCAATACGGCAGACGGGGGGACAAGGGACAGGGGGTAGTCTGGTCGACAGCACAGCACAGCACAGCACGGCGCACCGAAAGCGAGCGGCCAGACCGACCGGACCAGGGCGCTATTTTTAAAATGAAGCTACTGGATTTCCCATGCACGCTTCGGCGCCATTGAAGCTCGACCACCCACCCGGTCGGCGAAGGGGGGGGGGGCAACTTTTAGGGAGAGCGCCCAAGGGATACGATACGAGCGGTAGGTAGCAATGAGGAAGAAGGCAGGGGGGTTGTCTTCTTCTGCGCTAGACGTCCAGAACGGGTCACGACCGACCGGAGTATTGTTCTGAGGGAGATGAGATGGCCGGCGTTTATAACCAACGGCTTCCCTCGCACCTCTCCACCTGAGTCCTTCTCTCGGGAACTGTTCTTTTTCGGCAGGTCGGATTTCACTCGTTTATTCCGGCATCCCAGAAAAAAAGAGACATTTCACAATGTTGTTTCGATTCTCGTCTTTGGTGTGGGCGCTTTGCGCCGTCGGCGTGGTCAACGCCCAGAGCGCGTATCCCATCACCGGTGTCAAGGTGGACGCCGGCGCGGCGATTCCCTTGAGGAAGAACATCAATGCTCTTCAGTCTACCGGAGGACCCCAATGGTTCGTTGGCGCATTGTTGTATTCTTTTGGCTGGTGTCCTTGTGGCTCACTCGTTTCTAGGGATCTCTACATTCGCTCGCTCGTCGAGATGCACAAGCAGGACCCCAAGGACCAGCTCTCCTTCTTCCAGGTCGCCGGTACGATGCCCACTTCGTCGTCCATGCTCGATCCGTCTCTGACACCCCGTCTAGGTATTCACGGAAAGCCCTACATTGAGTGGAACGGCGCTGGCAAGAGGACCTCCAACGGCTGGCAGGGATACTGCCCCCACGGTGTAAGCACTCCCGCATCTAACAGACCTCTGCGATGATCAAGAACACTGACTCGACACAGGAGAACCTCTTTCTCCCGTGGCACCGACCCTACCTGGTGCTCTACGAGGTAACTTGAGCCCTTCCAAAATCGCAAGTAGCCCCCTCCCCGCTGACCATCTACAGCAACGCCTCGTCGCCACGGCCACCAAGCTCGCCAACCAGTATCCCTCCAAGTATCGCGCCCAGTACCAGAAAGCCGCCAAGACCCTCCGAGCCCCCTTCTGGGACTGGGCCGCAAGCCCCAACGTCCCGGCCTGCACCGTCCCGACCAAGGTGACGGTCAAGGTGCCCAACGGGAGCGGCCTCAGGTCGGCCACCTTCGACAACCCGCTGCGATTCTACAAGTTCCCCAAGGCCGCCCTCGACGGCAAGTTCGGCACCTTCGACACCGGCGCCCAGATCTACAAGTGCCGCAACCCGCAGACGTACCCCGGCTCCGCCAACCAGGCCATGGCCAGGCGGTCCTACAAGCAATGGGTCTACGATGCCTTCACCCGCTCGACCACCTACAACCAGTTCGCGTCCACGAGCAGCACCGGCGTGAGCTTGGAGCAGATCCACAACGCCGTCCACTGGGACGGATCCTGCGGCTACCAGTTCCTCGACGCCGACTTCTCGGCCTTTGACCCTCTCTTGTAGGCTCACCTTACATATATATATAACCCTTACCCTCTGCCAAAGCTAACAACGGCCACAGCATGCTGCACCACGCCAACGTCGACCGCCTGTGGGCCTACTGGCAAGCCATGCGACCCGGCCAGGCCGGCTTCACCGGCTCCTACTCCGGAGACGCCCGCTTCTCTTCCCGCTCGGGAACCACCATCACGCCCAACTCGCCCCTGCACCCCTTCTACGCCTCGGCGGGCAAGTTCCACACGCCCAAGTCGGTGCAGAGCATCAAGAGCTTCGGCTACACCTACGAGGGCCTCGAGTGGAGGTCCAAGTCGGACGCCCAGATGAAGCAGTCCGCCACGGCCCTGATCAACCGCCTGTACGCCACCGGCGTCAACAAGCCCTCGCGCAAGCGTGACGTCGATGCCACCACGCGATACTTTGCCCAGATCAAGGTCGACGTCGAGGAGCTGGAGCGCCCTTGCTCCGTCAACCTGTACATCAACACCACCAGCGTTGCCAGTCTGGTCGTCATGAAGCAGCCCTCCGCCGGCCTGGTCATGGGCAAGTTCGCCCTCGACAAGGCCGCCGACCCCATCGATCTCGCCGGTGAGGCCACCAAGCTGGTTGTCGAGGACATCCTGTCGACCATCCGCGTCGAGATTGTCAAGCACGACGGAACTCTCATCCCTGTCACGTCGGTGCCCAGCTTGAAGATCGAGCTCGAGAACGTCGACCTCGTGCCTCCGGAGTCCGAGTTCGAGCTCCCCGAGTACAAGGACCCCGAGCAGCGCACCGCCCCCAAGAAGGAGGTCAAGACTCCTGGCAGTCTCGCCAACCTATTTTGAGGGTTGAGTTGAGCGGGGTGGAAGAGCCATGCGAGGTGATGGTGCTAGTCCAGTACATCTCGGGCTTTGGCCAGTACAAAGTCAAAACATTTACATACAATCATTTTTAGTCTTAGTTAATTGCGTAAACATTTTAGTCAAAATACCATCCCTATGTCTATTGCCTTGGCTGCGGTTCCTGTTCATAATTGATAATTGACCGTGCTGTAAGCTGTGATAGCCTCGTCTCCCAATCTTCTCCAAGGAAGACAGGGAGTTGTGCCTAGATGATAGCACAATGTTGAAGATGGGGAAGACCGAGTATGACATATGCGAAGTCTCACTCAAGTGTTGAGTCGTCAAGTCGACGCTGAACACTGAGCGTCATTGGTTCTGTCTCGGGTAAGAGTGTCTCGGCAGAAAACCACCTCAATACCTACGCTATTACTATACCAGTTAGTCCAACAAGGATAGCTCACCGCCTTCCTAATTTAAGCCAAGTCCCATCCTTGACATCGCGGCTCTGACGCGAACTTTAGCACAGCACACCCGTCTTCTCACCTGTGACTCTGTGAGCCATTCAGCACGAAGCCGCAACCATGGCAACACGAAACCCAGCTCAGGTCGTTGCGTCTATCGAGACGGATGTGGAAGCGTCGTCCTCACGCCCCAACGATGCCGACTTGCCTGTCACGCCAGCAGTTGCACAGGCCCTCCCGGTGCCACCAAGCCCTCCTCCAACATTTCGCAGGCGCGTGCCTAATGCGCCGGCGGGTGTGAGACGGTCGCGTTCCCTGTCAACCACGAGGGAATCTCCTGGTGCCAAACGGAGACGCCTAGAGAAAGAATACTTCAAAGACGAGTTCGAGGACATTAGCAGAGTACTCCAGGAATTACGGGATTTGAAGAAGCGCACACCTGAACCAGAAGACACCTGGGACGACGTGTTAGCTGCAGCCGTTGCAGCCGTTAAAGCCGAGTCTGAATTCAGCGAAGCGCTCTGCCAAAGGCGTTGGTCGAGACCAAGGACTAAGCTGGAGCCTGGGGCAAGGGACATTGAGACTGCCTTGAGGGATGCAGAGTGGCGGTTTATTCTTACTCCTGGGCGTCTGGCCAAGTTCGCCACGGGAATTATACCTCCCGGAAACGCCGTCAAGTGGAATAAATTGGGTAATAACGTTGGAGCAAAGAAGAAGATGCTTTTCAAGATGCTGGGCGATATGAACGAGGTTATCGAGAGAGTTGAAGGGACTTGATTGCTCCGTATTCTAGGAATCGATAATGCACACTGTTCTACTCACTTGTAGTAATTGTTACACTTTCAGACTGAACATTGCAGGTTTAAGCTGTAACACTCTAATTACATGAGAGTGTGCTCGGTAGATGCCGTGATTGTTCACCGCCTTCCTAATCGGTTACTCCTCCGTCATTTGACATCACGACTCGAACGCGAACTTGACAGACACCGCGTCTTTCCACCATTAGCTACCACGTCAGTCTACTTAGCACAAAACCGCCGCAATGGCACTACCAAGTTCGACACAGGTCATCCCGCCTATCCAAACGGGCGGGAAATCTTTGTCTTCACGACCCAGCAAAACCAATCCGCCCGTCTCGTCAGGGCGTAAACCAGTTTCTGGCCAGAGCACTGGCACCAAACGATCACGTCCCCCATCAATGAAAACAAAGGCTCCCGCCGCTAAGCGAAGGCACGCTGGGCACATGTTTGTTCTGGAAGACGGCCCGTCGGGACTGGAACCCAGATTCGAATTAGAGGAGACGTCGGAGCTGGAGATTTCAGGATCGGAAGACGCTTCGGATTCGGAAGACGTTCAAAACCTAGTGTTGCTAGCAGGCCTCCATGCTATTCGTATGGGGATGGCGCGGGGTACGGAAACGGTGACGCACCATGTCGTGCAAACTCGGGCAGCTGGGGCTGAGGACATTGAGGCTGCCATAAAGGACGTACAGCGCCGGTTTAACATGCCTAGCAAGCACCTGGTCAAGTTTGTCCAGGAGATGAGACGTCCCGAAAACGCCGTATGCTGGAATGCCCTGGGGAATGATATGGAAGCAAAGAAAGAGGTTCTTTTCAGCTTTGTGGGTGAACGATTCGAGGCTGTTGAAAGGTGACGCCGACAGTTGAGAGGTATAGCAAATAAGCAGGTGCAGAATCCAGAAATCAAGACTGCAATTGTGTTTTGTGGTGTACATTATACTCGATTATAGCAACGGGTATTTGTTACAGGTAATGTGAGGTTGAGAACTACCACTTGTCGAAATTTCGAGCCCAAGTCAGAGCTCAGCTGTCGTCAATCTTGACCATTATACGCCCCCATATTCGGGCAGATCTGATGAGGCACTCTCTCCCTGAATTACTCTCCCCCTTGTTCGTACACAACTACACAGACCCTGACATGACAATGTTGCTCGTCTCGCCAATGGCCCTCTTCATAACCAGGACCAACTCATCCAACGCCGCAAGCATCTGCAGCAGAGCATTCAAGATAACCATATACCTCCTCGAACTTTCATCATCAAGATTGTCCTTGTGATAAAGACGATCGGATCCCCGGATTCCTTCTTGAACCTGCTCTTTGGCGGCCACTATGGCCTTGGCAAACAACGGCGTTGGCAACACAGCCGGAAGTGGGTCGCCGCTTTTCAATGCTTGCTGCACCAGCGAGAGAACTGCCATCAGCTCGGCGATGAGATCCTCCTTCACAGCACCGGTAGATGTAATGATCCACGTCCTTTGCTGTTCCGATAACCGAGCCGTATATACTAGCAACTGCGTGACGGCTTGGTTGAGGAGCATGCAGAGCTGGCAGACCTGGCTGAGGGTCTGAGAATCAAAGTTGGACGATGAAAATTCGAGTACCGTCAGCTTGATGGGTCCTGAAATAGCGGAGAGGGCCTCGCCAACTGCCAGGGATTCCTCCTCAGCCAGCTCGCGCAGATCCCCCGCAGGGTCCTTCCAGTTGGATGCAAAAAGGGCATACCGGTCTCGGACGCTGACGAGGCTGTCGGCAAGAAGGTGGCGGTAATGTCGGTTCGCAGAGGGCGGCTTCGGGAGGAAGTTGACGATGAGAGTCCCGGCAAAGCCGGCGAAGACGAGGACGACACGCCTCCAGAAGACTTGATATCCCACACCGGGATTGCCGTAGATGGGGTTGTGAGTATCTATCCAGCTGTAGGCGACGACGAGATACGCAGTCACGGCCATCATGAGACCCCCGGCCATCCAAGCGGGCGAGCTGAAGAGGCGCCACCACATGAAGATGACAATGACAACGGCCATGATGGCGGCCACGCCATACGGATTGCCTGGGCCGTTTCCGGCGCCAATGTACCACGCTGCCATGCCTACAACACCGCCGATGATGGTCCCGACGGCTCGAACGACGATCCCGTACATCAGGTCGGCCGTGTATGGGACAAGAGATAGCTGTGCCATGATGACAGCCCACATTCCCTTCTCGCGGTAGTAGAAGCCCGCGCTGGACTGGATGACGGCCGGCACCGAGAGGGCGAGAGAGACGACGACCATACGAAGTCCAAAAGTCCCCTCAGCGCTTCCGAGCCAGCGTGTGATGCTCAGCAAGATCCGACCGTACCTGCTCCTTTTGCGGCTGTTTGGCGTTCTCATCGAGGCTAACTCAGCACGAGCCGACTTGGCGTCTGGGACCGCGTGGGCCTTCGACTTCTTTGTCTTCTTTGGCATGCGAGCCATCGAGGTGACAGTTGAGACGCGGGTGATGGTCGTGTCGCCAAGATCCGCAGCTGGAATGTCGTTTTCCGACGCGTCCGTCTCAGAGATCCATCCGAACAGGGACATCAATCGAGTGGGCAGCCAGAACCGTAAGCTGGTTCGGGTCTCCTCCAATGCGACAACTCTAGACAGCAGCAGCTCCAGTGCATCCGCAAGTTGTGATAGTCTCTCCTTGATAAGTAGGCCCAGCATCAAGCCCGTCAGCGATGGGGCGGCTGCAGCATCGGGTCCGAGGAGCCCGTGATCGTTGAAGACGTGGCGGTCATCGGTAAGGTAGTGGGAGGTGGATGTGATGAATGCTTCGCGGTGTTTCCGTAGTCGTTCAAGCGCGGCAAGGTGCCTCTGGAACATATCTTCGTGGCCCACTGGTTTTCTCAGCGCGTTGCAATGTAGTAGAGCCTCACCGATAGCTTGCAGCGACTCTTTGCATGCATCGATCAGGTACTCGGCAGGGTCTGATAATGCCTGAAGACTCTTCTTGATCTCCTCGGCTCTCTCTGGATGGTTCGACTTCACGTGGAAGTCAATGGCGCGGTTGATCTGATGTTGTCCTGTTTCAAAGACTCTCTGAGTGCCGCTGGAGTCGTCATCCGTAGCCTGTGCTAGATCCAATGCTCGCTTGGCTCTGGACTTTCCGACTTCCTTTTGTTTCTGGATCTCGATTAAGCCAGTAAACGCAATGAGGAGTCGTCGAAGAGGCTCGTTTAGTGTGGCCAGGTCATCTGAACTCCACCGCCCAATGGAGAAGTCAATGGGCAGGAACCTGGTGACTGGGTCCAGTTGTTTGTAGATGGTCAGAATCTTCAGCTTAGTACCAATCAGTAAGTCCATACTCATGCTCAAATCAGGGTGCTTGAGCCCAAGGAAGCATGCATCTAGAAACGTCGGCATGGGCGTGAGGAGATTTCTCATGCCGTCGAGGGCCTCAGACGATGACGACGTCGGGAAGATAAAAATATTGCAGACGATGGCAATGCCCTCTGCGATGGCGCAGGGCAGTACCAGAGTCTTTCCGATGGTTCCTCGAAAGGTTGGTAGCAGAGGCGCCTGCGTGAGGAAAATGGTGCTGACGATGCACGCCATGATTTGCACCAGCATGAGTTTGGGGACCGCGACTCGAAGGCGAGCCTGAGAATGGTCATTAATTGTTCGCTAGCTTGTCTAGTATGGAGCGTGGGACTTACCATCAAGTACAGAAACAGTCCCATCATGCAAAAATATGTGATTGACACCCGCGTATCCAACATGAAGCCGTTGAAAACCCGGATCTGCACATACTGAGTGGGGTTGGTGGTGTTTTGCGCCATTTGCTGAAGCTCGGCGTATCGAGCCTTCATCTGTGCATCGGGTCGAGTCGCGAGGGCGGCTTTCATGGTGATGACGCCCCAAGCCCAGGCCGACGTGAGGCCCAGGAGAACGGTGATGGCGGTGATGATGTGGATGAAGACGATGCCGGATGGCGGAGCGATGAATAAGACGATGCTGGACGGAGTGAGTACTTATTGCGGAGCGATGGAAGAAATATGAAATGTCGAGCATCTTACCATCCGAGAAAAGACGCCTGGCCCAGCACTTTGAGGGTCGGGTTGATGAGAATAAGCACCGTCATGATCCAGACCGCGAGACAGCATCTGAACAGCTTCTTGAGGTCCTTGGCGTTGAAGTGGTCAAGCCACGGCGGGAGCTTTCGACGCGCCGCCCCCGTCTTGGCCGTGTCGGTGAAGTAGGGATTCTGGGCCGTTTCCGCCGGCGCCACCTCCTCTCCAGAGTCGCTCTGCGGCTTCTCATTACCCGGGTCGTCGTCCCCGTTGGGAGACGGCGTTTGGTCCGAGCCAGCCATGGTGAAATGAGGCTTGAGATGTTGTGGTGAAAGTGGCAGAAGCCGAGCCGCGTTTTTTCTTATTTGTGGGACATGGGACGACAGAGTTTGAGTCAACGTGCTCGGTCGATCAGTCTAGGGCCTCGGTTGCTGATCAGTCTAGGGCCTCGGTTGTCGTCGTGAGTGGCACGTGGCGGGGATGAGGATTTCTGCGTATCTTTAGCTCGTGGTATCTTTGACTTGTCGATGATGATTCCGTTAAATGAAGCCTCGTGGAGAGAAGATGATGCAGGGAAATGCCGAAAAGAGAATGACACGGAGAGCGGATGCCCAGACGCTATAAAGCAAGGCACATTGGCTGATTATACGGATGCAACAGCGTCTTGTCGTAGCCCGTAGTCTCGGAGTTAACCCCTGTCCTGCATCTGGTCTGGCACTAGAAACCACCACTAAGTTAGGACCTGCAAGCCACACGCTGACGGCCTTGAAAATGTACGATGAGTGCATAAGTTGATGTTTCACTTGCTTCCTGTCGAATAAACCACATGGCGATGGTGCGGGGTGGTGTACTGATGCAGTTGATGCCATTCCATAGAGTACTTAGAGCATCCATTTTGAGCAAAATAGTCAATTAATCCTCAATTCCACGCCGATAATAGTCCCTAATTCTCAACTCGCTGTATCCCATTACTTCCCCGTACCGCTGAACCGTTCCTAGTCGGAGTCGTCGGTGTCGTCGCCTTCGTCGGTGCCATCACCTTCGTCGCCTTCGTCGGTGCCGTCACCCTCGTCGGTGTCGTCGCCCTCGTCGGTTTCGTCGGTCTCATCACCCTCATCCTCACCTTCTTCCCACCCATTGTTCTGATATTGTTGGTACTGATGATACTGTTGATGTTGATGATGTTGAACTTCCTCTTCTTCATCATCGTCACTAACATCTCCTTCCTCTCCCTCTTCATCGGAGTCGGACTCGGAGCTGGTTGCCGCTTCAGCACCATACGGCCCCGAAGGACTGGTCACATCCGCTTGATAGGCCATGTGCATATTCCCATTGTTGCTTTGCCAGTCATGGCTATATGACCCATTGCCATAATGCTCGTTGGGGTCGTTGTCTTCTGAGCCGCTGTCTTGTGAGCTGCTGCTGTCGCTTGTACCATCCTCAGATTCCTCATTGACTTGGGCGTGGTACTGCCCACCGCTAACATCAAAATGAGAGAAGCCGTCGAAGCCCTGATAGCTGTAGTCAACCCCACGATTGGTGTTGTAGCCATTCTGAGCACTAGAATCGAATTGAGTGTAGTTCCCGTGGCTCTGATCGGTGTAGTAAGCTGCGTTATTGACTGCGACGTGGTCGGACTCGTTATTCACGTCATAATGAGAGAAGCCTCCTGAACTTTGCTGGCCATACCCAATCGGAGGAGCATCGTTGTACTGATGTTCTGGCTCGCCACCGACACGAGGGCGGGAGTCGGTGTCGTATCCATGATTAGTATCAAACGGAGAGTGGCTTCTGGGACTTTGATAGCCGTAGCCTTCGGGGGCCTGATGACTACCACCACTCGCATGAGCGAATTCATTGTAGCCACTAGCATCAAACTGAGAGAACTCAGGGTGGTTATAGTCAACCGGAGAAAAACCGGGGTCCTCATAGTCTTGCCCAATTCCAAGCCCGACAGGGAGATACTGATCATTGGGGGGCCACTCCGAGTTTTGCGGCGAGGGACTGCCAGCTTCTTCTTCAGAATCCTCCCAGTCACTACTACTAGAGCTGTTGGCAACTGGGCTGATTGCTAGATTCACCTCTGACGATAGGGTGCTTGGTGTCGAGTTCCCGCTTGATTCTTCTCCGGAATTCTCACAGCCACTATTACTGATGCTATTGGCAACTGTGAGGATTGTCAGATGTATGTCTGGCGGAGGGGCGCTTGACGTCGAGTTCCCGTTTGCTTCTTTTGGGTCGTGGTGGTTTCCATGATTGCCTCCTTGTGACGACGAACTTGTCTGGGCAGCAGACGAACTTCCATGGCCATGGCCGCCTTGTGCCTGTGATGATGGCTTCTGTATTTCCCTCTGAGGAATACTAGGCTTCTCATGTCCACTCGTGCCTTGGGGCTTTGTGCTACCTGTTGCCTTTGGTGGCGGGTCGTTCTGTCGCTGAGAGCTGGGCTGTGGTGGCTTGGCTTTTGAGGCACTGGATGAACCAGAAGCAGCAGGTGTTGGCTCCTTGTTCGTGTTCGCTGGAGGTACACTTTTTGCCGTGGATTCTTTCAAAGCCTTTGTCTTGGCATCAGCTGGAGTCTTCTTGTTGGCATCAGATGGAGTGATTGTCTTGGCATCAGTTGAAGTCTTCTCGGTGTCAGTTGGAGTCTTCTTCTTGGCCACGGCGCTGGTAGACTTCTCGTTGACTGTCTTTGCCTTTGCCTTTGCCTTTTCGTTTGCACCCCCTTTCGTGACGACTCCTGGTGCTGTTTTGGGAGGTCCGTTGAGAAGGGATTTGACGAAGGGGGACGATGTAAAGCAGTCTCGCTGCTGGCCTCCCCCTGTCCGCGGATCCTGCCCCAACAACGACACGAGTTTGCAAGCTGCTGAAATTCCAAGGCCTGACAACAACTCTTTGTCATCCATGGGATTCTTCTTTCCTAATAGCTGTTTGAGCGGCAAGGAGGATTGGGATGGCGTGCTTGACTCTAGACTCTTCCGCCGGTGTACATAGTCCGCAAGGGCTGGGGCCTGAATTGGGCCGTCAAAGGATATAGGGTCGTGCTGGCACCATGTTTTGGTCTTTCGGGCAGGCTTAGAGGTTGCGGAGGGCTTTGCCGACTTCAGAGGAGATGATACAGGCAACGGCTGGAGCACTTTTGAAGCTTCGTTGTTCTTGGGTGTCTTCTTGGAAGAAGCTCGCTTCGTGGCTCCTGTGGAGTCCGGTGCAGATAGAGGTGGCAGAGAGGCGGTAATGCCATTGTTGCTGGTCTTGTTGCCTAGAGGAAGAGACTTTGCAGCTTCTGGACTGGATAGTGTAGACACTGGTCGAGAAGTCTCCACCGGAGCAGTCTTCTTGGATGCCTTTTTGGCGGTTTTTGCTGGTACCAAAGAGGGCGGTGTGAATAGCGGGCGGACAGTCCCTATTAGGTTGTCGTCCTTGGGGATGCTTTGGGGAAAGACTGCCATGTTCGTGGCATTCAAGGACAACTGTGAAAATGGTGGATGACTCTCTGGAAACTTGTTGTTTGTGGAAGTCTTGTTGGCATTTCCATTCGTCGTGGTAGCCGGAGAGGGGGATTGCGCATACGATGGCAGATGACCTTGTCCCACTGTGTTGGCTTGGACAGGGGCCCTGGAAGAGCCTGTCACCTCTGCGCTTTCTCGATAGGAGCCATTATATCCCACTCCTTGAGATATTGCAGCACCTTCTCTCAACTTCTGTTTCGAAGCTGTTTTGAGCTTGGAGATCTTCTTGGTGGGAGGTGTGGTGGCTATTGTCGGCACCGAGTGTGATCTCGCCGAGTCTGCCACTTGGGCCGACCCGACCGGACCTCCATCCTTGGTGAAGGCTGTGGAATGACCCGGGCTCTGTTCACGAGGTTGAGGCTGAGCATTTTTGTTGAATGGTGTACCGCCTCTCTCTGCGATCCTGGCATCTCTCTCAGCCAACTGTTCCGCTAGATGTCCATCCCTTTGCGACGTGCAACTGGTCAATGGAGAACGGCTTTCGTTGTTCCTGAAGCTAGTGCCATGCTTCAATTACGCCAGGAACAAGAGGAATGGGGATCTTCGTTGACTCGGTTAAAAGATAACTCGAGCCCAGATGGAAGTCCTCAGTTCCGGCCGCGAAGAGTCGAGGGTAGCAATGCGTTGATGGAGCCGTGTTGAGCCACCCCATTTTGCGAGGCGAAGAGTTCCGTGAGTTTTTCAGTCTGTTTGCCTCTGAGACCATAAACCAGCAGTTGAAGCCGGTAAGGATAGCCAGGGAAAGACACTTGACACAGAGCTTGCTCGTGTCTAGGTAGCTGATCTGAACCTCGGAGCTCGTGTAGTGAAAGAAGCCGGGACGGCTTGGATACAGACACTGGCCCTCAGCAACATCGACGCGGTACTTTGGGCTGTGCTGGCAGCCGAAGAATCCGCGAAGGAGTGTGGAGAGGTGCTCGGCTGATCCTGGCCTGACGGCGAAGGCTTGTTCTTGGTGTTGAGGGCGTTTCTTCACACGGGCTGGCGATGGAGAAACAGCTGGCCCTCCCCCAATCTGATGATTGAGGGTAGTTTGATGCTGGTATTGAGCCATTGAGTCCCTTGGCGTATGTAAAGAGTGGAAAGCAGTTGCTGAAGAGAAAGTTGTGGCATTGGAGTTCAGGACTATGGCTGGGCGTGAGTTTGATCCTTTATATCTACGGCACAGCAATCGTATTAAAATAGCCAAATTCGCATATAATAAGAAGGCTATGCGTTACTACGCCCTTTCAGTCGAGAAAGGACAGCCGCCACCGCCTATCCAAATTTAGAATGCACATAAAATCAGGCTGCAGTTAACGTAGCATCGAATCCCACAGCCTGATGAAGCTGAGACAGTCTGACCAGCTCGAATTCGAAGCTACTGCGACCGACGTGAAAAAGAGAAACTACTGCGGTAGTTTGAGTCGCAGCCTGCTCGAAATGTGTGCCTCATGTCTCACTGCGCGCTAATAAGAAGGTGGTATCGTGAGGCCTTCAGTCAGTGCCTGGCGCGTCTTACACGCATTTTGCCGCCCCCTCCATTGACGGGCCGAAAAGCGTAACTGAAGGTGTTGCCATAAGCTGGGCTTATGGATTGAATGTGCTGCTATGAGAGCTGCACTGCGGTTTCAAAGCGTGGGGATGATGGGAGAGAACTGCGAATAGGCGAAGCATCACGACGAAGATGAGGCTCTGTATGTCTTTTTCGTTGTTACTTGGCGACATATAATAAATGTGGCTTCGCCCCTAACATGAAGTAGATAGAGGACTACGATGGAATAGGAAGGTGTTGTCCTGTATCTGAACCTTTGCCTGAACGATAGTAGGGTAGATCTTGCCCTGGGTCGATAACGCGGAGTTGTCCACAATTCCTTGATGCGGCGTGCCCAGAAACACCACTCCGGTGATGGAGTCACATATGTTCGGGAAATCCGCAGTGTGCAGTGCTGCCATAGTGTAAGCCTAGTTAAGTCGACATCGCGTTAGTAAATGCTTCCAATTACCAACAACGTAGGATCATTAATTACCTGCTGTATCACTAGACCCCCGAAACAGTGGCCGATGAAGATAATGGGTCGGCGAGGACAGTTCTGGGCTCCAATATTAGTGACTACTCTTATTCTCAGGTCATTCTGAGTGAAGATCCAAAGCCTTACTGCTCTGTTTTTGGATAGTTCCTCCAGCAACTTGTTGGCGACGCTCTCGACCGACTGTTTCGCAGCGTCCTCCCCAAACCAGTTGTAGCCGAAGGCCATGATTCGAGCATTGGGGAGTGCAGCGGGGAGCATGGAATCGTTAGAAAGCCAGTTCACGTTTGTTTTCTTGTGAGTCCAAGTCGTCTTGGGGCTGGCTCCGATCCCGTGGACCGCAACGACACTGCTAGCATTTAGTTTCTGGATCAGTTACTGGAGTCTGCGAGATTTCATACTCAACCTCGATTTCGTCGACATCTTGAGGTTCGCGAAAGATCTTTAGCCCAATATCTCGAGCCGAAATGCTGGTCGAGTCGAACCCGTTGGTTGGCGACATATCTGGTACCTGCGGCTTGAATGGTGTGAGTGCCATGCTGTTGCTCGGTGGGGTGCGGATAACAAGCGGTAAGAAGGCCAAACCGGCCATGGTCAGCACCAGCGTGAAGGGGACAAATCGCGAGGCGAGATCCCGATACATGTCGCCGTCGAGACTTGAATCAAGCCCCGTCTGCAGAGCTGTGAGTAGCACCGTGGCCGCGCCGAAGATGAATAGGTAAAGCGGCCCAAAGCCACCGAATATGGTGGCGTAGTTGTAATACACCTTTTCATAGCTAGTACCGCGTAGAATTGTACACCAGAAGTTGAGCCTTGTGAGCCTGATCTCTCCGTAGTGATAACGTAGTCCGATACTCCTGTCTCGCAGGCGGCGAAACCCCTGGATGAAATGATTCCACCCGGCCCAAGTTACTCCTTTAGGCAGCAGCTTCAACCTCTCGGCCATGTGGAAGTCAGACTCGTGGACTATGAGGCGGGAATAGGTGCGCAGAAAGCCCATTGCGTCGAAGATGAGCTCGTCACCGTCCTCATCTTTAGCCTGGTACATGTACTTCTCCCAGAATTCGTAGCTGAGAAGGCATTGTGGAACCGGCTTGATGAATATGCGGTTGTAATGCCACAAAAGGTGGAGATCTGGACGCTCTGTGATATAGATCTCGCGACCCATGACGATCTGGTGATGAAGCTGATTGATGTTTTCCCGGTTCGACACCAGAAACAGGAGCGCGTAGATGCGCTTCAGCCGCGTGGTAGACAGTTCAGCTTTGAGAAACTCCCCCACGGCAGCCTGGTCGTCGAGTGAGATGGACGGGCGTCCAGGAATCGTGCGTGTCATACAGTCCGATGAGGCCATTGTCCTCGGTTAGGGGAACCTGGACTGGATCTTCGACGGTGCGGAACTGCATGGAGACCAGGCTTCAGATTAAAAAAAAGCGAAAAAGGTTTTGGGTTGCGAAAATACTCGGAATTAGTGTGGGCGCAGGATGTAGCTGAGGGAGAAACGTCTTAACAATAGAAAGCGGAGGTTCTGAACTGCACTTTGTGTCCAGGCTTGTTTGAGCAAAAGCCTCTTTGTCGATCAGAAAACGAGCTACCTGAGATATAGCAAATCACTAAATCCGACCTAGCCCCCTTAATGGCATTGCCGAACGGCCAATGCTGCTTGCACAAGGCGCAGGGCTGAGTAGAATGAGGAAGGTGGTTTTCAAAGTCATGTACATGATTCGACCAGTTTCCGCCCCTAAGCGCCCTGGGTGGTCATGTGAAAGGCTGTGCTCCTCGGCGAGGCGTTATGCAGATGCAAGTTTCTGCACATCTTACTCGGCGAGTTATCTCAGGCGCATGTATGTTGAGGTAAGGTTGCATCTAACCCCCAAGTTGGCAGCCGCCGTTAGTGGCGGAGCAACTCAGCCAGAGCCTTGTTTAAAAACAGGGAATCTAAGCAATTCGTGAACTTTAGATTGCCTGCTCTTCATGTTTTATCAACTAAGAGAGCTGCTCAAGTTCATTTTCTGTTACAGAGAGCTCTCGTAAGCTCGTCGCGGAGGAGGATACTTGGACGAGCACTTGGTGTTAGTCGCCGGCGGTTTCCGTAATAAAAGGGATAATGATACCTGAATGGTCTCCATTGTTTGTCAACACCGTTACGCTATGTGAAGCCATTTGTCAACCCTTTTGTTAATTAGGGTCTACACGCACGCCGACTTGAAGCGGGATGTCTCGAAAGCGCTCTTAAATCGGATTCCGAGCCCAAGCTGTTTACTTTTTTGCGTCTGCATGTTCCAGGACCATCGCAAGCATAGCCAGCCGTGCAAGTCAATACGGCGCATTTCTCACAGCCCACTGCTGCAATGCGACCCATGGGGGACAGGCTGAGACCACAGGCAACCGTCAAAGTCGTCTGACACCTCAATTTCCATAAGGCCTCCAATCACGAAGACTTAAAATTCAACCACGGTTGAGTTTATTCTGGGTGTCGATCACTTTTATCTCTTTCCACGAGACTTCCAATCATAGCGTCTCCGTCTACACCACCCTGCGTTCAGCTTGTGCAGCACTCGTTGGATAACAGCAAGTCTAGAAGTACGGCTAGCTGTGAAGGTGGGTGGCCTCAAATCTAAGTGCATTTCTGGCTATTGATCCTTTGTGTCTCCTTGCTTAGACTATCTTACAAGCTTTGGGCTGCATGGGGTCTCATCAGACAGGGTGCCTCAACCCAGCCAGTGTCTCAGCCTTATTCCAATGTGTCGCTCGAGTCCGCAATATTCACAGCCCCCAACTCTGGAGGTTATGTCGTCTTTGGGCCGCATGAGAAGGAGTATCATACGAGGTCTGGCGGAAGCGTTGATTGCATATTTGTCATAAAAGGCTGCCCAGGCGCACATAAGGCTCCCTAGGCGTGGCAATCTTCTCGTCAAAGACCTACATCGTCCAGCTATCGACTAGCAACTTCACCGAAGAGATAAAGCTTGATCCTGGCTATCTTCGTGGGTGGTTTATTCAGAATTACCGTCTTCTTTGGAGTTATTGTTAATCCCTTATTGCAGAGTTGTGCGTGTCGAACCCGTCTACAAATGGAGCGATCGAGGAATCTTCACACAAGTGTGAAATGTTTCCTAGCTTCGATGAGGACAAGATACTCAGCGAGCTTGCCACGGACTGGATTGAGGATTTGGATCTTCCAACCTCTCCAAGCAGTGAATACTCGAGCGATGTCGAGTCACTTCTGAACACTGCTCGCAGCCTTCGCATGATCATGTTCCTGGGCACTGATTTGATTGCGGGGTTTGCCCTGCTCATCGTTGGCGGCCTTGTGCTTGTGGTTCCGATATTCTTTAACTTCACATACAGACGCAAGATTTGTTACGCGTTGATGATGATCTCGTCGCTCATCCTGGGATTCGGCCTCATGGTCGCCAGCGCTGCAGCGTTCACAGGGCACCGAACCCAGTCACTACTTGATTCTCAAAACCCGTTGACGAGTGCCCTTGCACGCGACTCGATTTTCATCACCAAGGGGAAGCCCCTGCGATTCCTGATCAAAGCTGGCTTGAGCCTGAACGGGATTTTTCTCGTGTTGATTGCCATCACCGCATTCGTCCGTCACAATTTCAACGGGAAAAACGGTCGTGTCCGTTGAGGCAGCCCGCGATTCGAGCAGATCCCCCAGCAGATCCCCAGGCAGATGCCCCAGCAAATCCCCCAGAAGATCCCCCAGCAACTCCCATTGGAAACGCCCAATCGCAAGGCCCAGAAAGCAGACGGCAAGAAACCGAAGAAGGAAAAGAAGACCAAAAAGGTCAAGGCCAACCCAGTCTAATTATTATCATTGATCTCGGTTCACTTGGATTCGATTCTTGTCAGAGACACTGCAAGCGGGAATCCGTCAGCACGACACTGGGTTGCTTGTGAATTAATATTGAGCATGTTTCTTATTAGTCCGATTCACGCGTTTATTGCTTATGGCTTCTAGAAATGGTGGCTCGTCGTACTGTTGGGGAAAGGGGAGAGCGTATCGTTAGGTCAAGTGGGAGCGATCGTTCACAGATGATAGTGATTAGTGACCAGCCTAGTTGATTGTCTCATTTAATGTCGTTCAAAGTCTTTTTTTGCTAGTGGGATTTAGAGAAATGAAACATACAAGCTTGCTTTCTCAACTTAGCCTAGCTACATGTCTTCCCCGTCTACATCAACGTCTCGCATTTCTGATTCCAGTATATTCTATAATACCTGACCCTCTGGCTCATCTCCGTCTCCATCACCGCACCGGCACAATTGCTGACAGAAGATACCCCCTTCACCATCCGCACTGTCTTCCACCGCGTCCAGTAGAGACGTTCCGTATCGCTCCAGGTACGCCTTCTTGATGGCTACCAATGCCATCGGTCCCAGTGATAGCGCACCAGGCGCGATGTCAGTAGGTCACGGCGTAAAGGGTCTTTGAGGGGTGCTGTTACTGCGTGGTGAAGAAGCAGTGCGCCGCGGACTGGCCTGTTAATTACGCCATTGAGGATGTGAGCTATAACCTCGCTCTATGGCTGTTAGAAACTGCACCTTGTTTCGGTGGATATGAGTGTTAAGAAGATACTTACGACCACATCCCCGGATTTCTTCAAGGCGTCTATTGCGAAGTTCGTCCTGTGCCTGTCCTTATACATCTACATGATTTCGTGCAGGTGCGAATCGCTGCGTTGCACGACAACGCCTAGCATTGCTGTCTCGCCATCTTCCTCAGACAGTGTAGCCTTGCGCAGAAGATCGGCGCCATCCTCGACGAAATCCTTGTCGATAGGCAACTGGCCGGAATGACCATAATCCTCTATCCGGGCCTCAAGGAGAACCTCCAACACAGCACGCTTGAATTTGTCTTCCTTGAGCTCTGCTTCCATAGCCTCGGTTAGACTATCGCTGTACTTCTTGTCTTTGAAGGCATGCTTGATAGCCGTGATCTCGTCGTTGGTGCGCCCCATCAGCGCCTCGATCAGTAGCTCGCGGCGGGTTTTGTCGTCCTGGTACCAGAAGTAGACCCATAAAGCCTCGCTCTCCCACTGTCCCAACGCCGTTGCATAGCATGCCTTCATTAAGTTCATATCCCGGTCTTGGAGTCGCACTCTGATGTGTTTGGAGACGTTGACGCCCACAAGCTGCTTGTAGCCGATTCGCCGTTTCATGACCTGCTCGCGGGTCATATTGGGCAAAGTCAAAGTCTCTATCAAAGTCGCTGTGTCTGGATCATCGGTGCCTTTAAGTGCCTCGGCCAACTGTGTTGTGACGTCTTCATAGATGTTGACGAAGCGACCTCGACGTGACTGCGAGGGAGGTCTAGATTTAGAACTTTTGGCAACACTGTCCGGAACAGGAATAGAGCTTGACTCGGTCCTGTGGATTTCTTCTTTTTCCTTCCCAATGTGGATGTCGTCAATAGCTTCCGTGCTTGTCACAGTGGGGCCATACGCAGCTCTTTTGTGCCTCCGAAGTGCCCTTCCAATCTGGAACCCTCTTGGGTATGCATAGCATTCGCCGCAAAACAGGGTGGCATGCCCATCTTCCGAGGAACTCTAGGTAGCATTGTCATCCGATTGGATTGATGGTGCTGCGTTGTAGTCGGTGTTTAGAGAGGCGTATTCAACCATTGACTGGATGACAGCGTCATTTTCAGGACTTTCGAGCTTAGTATTGCGAATTTTAGTGTGAAAACGCCATTGCGTTTGTCTGTCATACTCTGGTAGTAAGAGAATGTCCAGAAAAGCAGCACTCCACGATGGGTCTGGTTCCCAAGGGATCTAATCGACGTTCCCATCACTACCCGTATCTTGAAACGTCGGCCTTATGTATCGTTCAGGGTCATCCTTTATCGTTGTTCTGCTTACAGGTCTGGAGGTACCTGAGGATGCTCTGTCGTCACCTGAGATTTCTGATCCTTCGTCTTCATAAGGCGGAAGAGACTGTAGTGCAAGAAGCCTCATGTGGTTTACGATATGCTCTTTCAGGCTTGTCGTAATTTCTTCAGTGCCACATATTGGGCAGAACTGAAACATGGGTTTAGCCAACCGGCCATTCCTCTCGGCGAGCACTCGGAACTGCGGCTCTGTGAGAGACGTTGCGTGGGCTTCCCTCATATGGACCGGGTACTTCTACAATGACGAGATGTTATCCCGGGCTCACTTCCATGTAGAGTACGTAGCCAGCTTCCATCTCACTCATGGTGAACAAACAGCTGACTCGGAGTAACTAGAGTTCAGAAATACTTAAGCTGGAAGGTCAAATACCAGGCCGTCTACAAGAATTTTATCGACCCGTACATGCAAGACCCTCCCCTCCCGGTCAAGATTGCTGTACTCGACTCTGGCGTCGACGAGTCTCACAACGCCCTAGACACAGGCCAGATGAAGATGAAGCGCAACTGGACTAGCAAGTTCAAAAAGGCAATTCACGACCTCGAGGGGCACGGCACTTTCACAGCCAGTCTAATTATAGATTATGCTCCCGACGCAGAATTATACATTGCCAAGATTGCTGAGAAGGAGCCATCTCCTCCGGCAATCGTTACAGAAGTATTTATGCCGGCCAAGTCCTGGAAGCCGTCAACTAATCTGTGTTCTAGGCGATAAAGGTTGCTATGGATGAGTGGGGAGTGGATATCATCTCTTTGTCACTTGAATATTCCACGAACCAGATCGATGGCGATCTTGAGAATGCCATATTGTACGCACGCTCAGAAGACGTCCTCCTCTTTGCTGCCGCGTCCAACATCAGTCGGGCACATCGTACGCGACGCCCATTGCGGTGGGCATTGCAGCTTTCCTGCTGCAGTATGTAAGGCTTCATCTGGCAGACCAGGCTGGCATGCTGAAGAGGAAGTCTAGGATGAAAGGGATGTTTCAGAAAATCGCCAAAAACACCCAGAAGTTGATAAGCAGAGACGACTATGATTACATTGCGGTCAGCATGTTCTCGGATAACCTGGTTGGGAAGGACAAGAGATTTATCGATACGGTAATGAGCGAGCTGCTAAAGCGTTAGGAATACAAAGGGAGTCAACCTTAATATATCGTAAAGATCAAAACAATTATTCCATATAATTTCTCTTATTTGATCTTGCCTCTACCGAGTAGTCTAATTCGTACCATTTCCCTGCACGCTACCACCAGGTACGCAGATTACTGGTTTGTGGCGCAAATAGCTCGGCGTTTGAACGGCTAACATAATGTATAGCGGGCTGAGCCTGGCGGATTTGGCGGGGTAATTATCTTCGTAAGGCTGTGATAACTTCGTTTAGGCGTCACTTCTGCTTCGTACATCGCTTCTGATCGCAGCCTCGAGGGCAGCGCTCGAAGTTTCCGACCGGACGAGTTCCAATGGCAAGTAACGTCTTCTACTTCTACTACGCTCTCACATGAGACTGTCCTCCCGAAGGGCCAATTCAACTGGGCAATGTCCTCACATCTTCAAAAGGCCAGAACAGCCGCTTCCCATAGCGCCGTTGCGGACGGCTGACGAGATCTTCTTGTCGGACAAACACGAGGTTGAATATTCCAAAGAGAAGTTCCGAGAGGGCGGGTTTTCCGTCCTGACGACGTTGTTGAGCGTTCTTGGCCTTGGCGTCGATGTTGGCGCAGATTGGAAGAAGAGGTGAGGTCCCAGCTGTCAAGTTCTGTGTGTTGAACAACACGAGGCAGTATGTAATGGTATTTTATTGACGCAGAATAGTGACCGGGAAGACAAGCACTTGGAAGCTCATTTATCCTGTATTGGATGGCCCTGAGGCCATGTCATGTAAGCTGCACTCCGAAACGAACAAATGGTGCGGCATTATGTTGCATCCTTGCTTTCCCCGAATCTCCTGGCAAGCTGCTATAGGTCGCCGAGTGCGGCTGAGGAGAACAGCGAGCCGAAGCTGACGGTTCTGCCCCCAAAGACCGCCTGGTCACTTTCTCTGAATAGTGGCCGTTGCATCATATCAGCCTCGCCCTATTCTTTCTCTTTTTTCTTATTCCACTTATTTGCAGCTCATCTCGCGAGATGATTCTTCGTCATCTTTCTCGACAACGCTCACTTCAATCGCTCGCATACGGTCGCAGAGCCTTTCAACGACCGTTTCAATGGCGCCGTCCTGCCTCGATGAAAGTAGACGGCCCGCCACCACGAGTGACGATGGCTAGAATCATGAGGTACCTAGGTGTGAAATTCGCACAGACCGTGGGCGTCGTGTTATATGCTTGGTGTATCGGGTTCACCCTTTCAAAATGGGAGGAAATACTTGACGTTGTTTTCCGCGTCGTCCCACTCAAAACTGTGGCTAGCAGTGTCCCGCAGACGCCTTCGAACACCTACGGCCCAACACACCAAGATCCTCACAACCTCCAGCCAATCCTTTTTCCCGACGAGTTCCGTGTACTTATCGTGGAGCCTGGATCTGATGCGGAAATGGTCCGCTGTCGCATCGTCAACGTCACCAAGTCCTGGAGGACGAGTTACGATGCGCTGTCATACACTTGGGGAGATGAAACCATCCGAGAAACTATTCTCGTCGACGGCCTGCGAAGAACCGTGACTAAAAACTTGCACTCGGCCCTGATACACTTGCGAGATCCCGTGTGGCCGCGTGTTTTGTGGGTGGACACTCTCTGCATTAACCAGGACGATTCCGACGAACGGGACGAGCAGGTCAGAAGACTGGGCTCTATCTACTCGACGGCGAGGAGAGTTGTCGTCTGGCTCGGCGAGCAGACCCAAGAAGTCCAGGGGGCTTTTTCAACCATCAAGGAGGCAGCTTCATTGATCGGCTGGAACTCATCCCCCCAAAGTGTCTCTGGGAATTTGTCTCCGGTCTTCAATCTGCTAAGACGTTCTTGGTTCCAACGGACGTGGATTATCCAAGAGGCTGTCTTGGCCCAGAATCCGATCTTGGTTTGTGGATCCGAAACATTGGAGTGGAAATTGCTTTCCAAATGCTGCAACTCGGAGGAATTCCAGGAATTGCTGCCAGATAATGACCCAGAAGTGACTCAAGCACTGAGCGCGGTAGACATGATTACACACGGGAGACACGAGTGCCACACGAAGTTCACTTATACGGGAAAGGGCAAGAAAAGAAAGAAGCACGAATATACGCCAGACTTCAAGTTGATGAGTACTCTGTACGAGACCCGAGGGTTTCAGTGCAAAGACGAGCGGGACAAGGTGTTTGGAGTGCTCAGCATGGTGACCAACGTCGGGCCGGAAGACGAAATGCTGAGACCAAACTATCGGGCCAGCGTGGAAGAGGTTCTCAAGACGGTGGCACAGTGGGATCTTGTCAAGAACGAGAGCTTGGAGCTTCTCTCATACTGCTCGAGAAAAGCGTGGACGCACCCTGGCCTACCGTCGTGGGTGCCCGATTTCTCCGACATGGATGAGGCATGTCCCATCTCCTCTCTCAGACGGCCAAAGACCACACAGTCGAAGGCCCAACGGAAACCAAATCGAGGATTCCGAAGCGGACATCATCCATTCTTCTACGATGAGAAAGACAGAACCGTCCTCGTCTTGAGCGGTGAACTGGTAGATACGATAGCCAGGGTTGGGACAGTCACAGATAACCCAAAAATGGTCGTCTATCCATACACCCAATCAAAGAAAGCAGACAATGACTCTGCCAAGTTGGTTCCGGCTGCGGTTTTAGCCCGACGGGTATGGTTTCACGAGTGCGTACAAATTGCATCTACCGCCGACCCGGCTTCACGTAATGAGCTGGAAAGCATGACAAGGTTTTGGAAGTCACAAACCCTCGGGATGTCTCTGTACCAATTCCGTCACTTCCGAAGCGCTATGAGCTTTTCCTGGGCCCGAGACCAAGTCTCCGGAGGGATACGTGACTATGCAAAGTTCCTCTACCAAGGCGTGGATTTTGACCCATATTGGCGCCAACGGTGGAGGACGAGGCGTGACCATCGTGGCTATAATTACCGTGGATGTGACGGTCTCGACAGGTGTTTCAGAAAGCTTGCTCTCGGGAGAAGATTCTGCGCTACACAGACAGGCAAGCTGGGATGGGTTCCGGGTGCGGCGAAGGAGGGTGACCTTGTGTGCCTAGTTTCTGGGGCGCAGGTGCCCATCATATTACGGAGGGTGCCAGCTAGAGTGGACTGCTACATGGTGGTGGGTGATGCATATGTTGAAGAGTTGATGCTCAATACTGGAGATGACGTGTATGTCGGCGGAGATCGTCTGGCGATAGTTTGAACATTGGCATCACAGATTCAGTGAAGCAACCGGATCTTGGAACCAAGGTCATAGAGATTTTGTTTGTCAGTCAGATGATTTAAATCAAACGAGAGTGTATTAATAGCTGTCACGTCCATCACGTTACATGGAGTGACGCCCAAAGGCCCTCCTTGAGCCGCAATCGTTGGGCCGAGTTCATGTATGAGTTTCTGCTTTTTCCACCTCACGTGCCAAAATGTTGACTCCCTGTCCCTTTTCATCTGAGGATCACAATAAATATGCCATATCGTGAGTTCCCTCCCTTTCAGTCCTGTCGATGTGTGTCTCGTTATTCAGACTCTACTTTTTGCTGGCGACTTTGGCCAAGTCGGCGAGGGCCTCACGGCGCTTGAACTTGGCATCCTCGATGACGCCTGGAGAAGAGAAGTCAGTTGATGTCTGTGGGTAATGAGTGTCAGGCCAGGGGATCATACCAGCATCGGCATCGCTCGAAAAGTTGCCGCTCCAAGTGACAAAGGTCTGTCCCTCGTGCTTGCCCGACGAGATGGGATAGGCCCGGATCGTGCTCACGACGGATGTGTAGCTGAGAGCGGGCTGCGACGTGATGACGCTGTAGGTGATGTAGTGGTCGATGGTCTGCGACAGCCAGTATCAGTACGGATGCTATTCCCGGTTCTTCAAGGACTCACAGAGTGCTCCTCCTGCTTGACCTCGAGGACGGTGCCGTCCTTGAAGGTCCACTTGACGATGTCGGTGTCCGGAGACGTGCCCTTGACCCATTCGCTCTTGTCCAGGGCCGAGTAGAACTTGCTGAAGTCCTGGAGCTTGATGAGGTGCCAAACGTCGCTGAAGGGCGCCTCGATGACGGCCGACTCGAGGACCGACGTGGACGTGGGAATGCGGGAGGCCATTTTGCTGGAGATTTTTGCTGGAGGATTTTGCTGGAGGACTTTGCTGGAGGACTTTTGCCGGATTGATGATGGGTCTTGGTGAAAGCGTTGAGTTATGGTGGAATTGGTGATGTTGTTGATGGAAAAAACGCGGGGTGATGGCTGCGTGGAAGCTCTTTCGTGCAAGCTGTTGGCAGTAGCTTTGTAATGACGTCATGGAGAGCTCAGATGCGATCAGCTCTACATCGGGAAGGCTTGCCCCGCCTCCGCACTTGCACCTGTCGATTGGAGATGGCTTCAACATCGCATAAAAGAGATATGGTCAATTCGCTCTAGATTACTCTTAGTCTTTTAGAAATCACGTCCAGTATCCATCGGGCTTTTCATGCGCTGACGTCGGGCTATCATCCTTGCCAATCGCTCCGCCCGGTACCGGCATTGCACTGTACGGTGGCGCCATTTGACCCAATCCATAGCCTCCTGGAGTCCCAAGGAAGGGCTGAGTCTTGTTAGAGCTTCATCTCGCACATCTGAACTCCACAGGCCTTGGATAAACATTGACACAAAGCGGCTCCGCTGGAATTGCTCGAAGGAGGTAAGGTCAGGCTCTCCCTTTAGTGGGATATCTCTCCCTCCTGCCTGCTGGAACGCTGCCTTGACTCGGTCGAAAAACTCCGAGATTACTTCCCATTCATCTTGTACTAGCGATTCATTCCCAGGACTCGCGCAACTATTGGCCACTTTGTTAGGGAACCTCTGTCGAAGAGCGTCTGTCACTTCAAGGACATCTTTCTCGGTAATGGTTTCCTTGTCTGTGTTGAGTTTCTCGACCACAGTACAAAGAAACTGGGAACTATCAACAAAAACAGCGGCCTCCCCATCCAGGAGCATGTTCATGGTCCTGAGGTTCGTTGCTGGACTTGGCCCGGCCCCGTTGATAGCCTCAAACGACCAGTCCAGTCGCTGGAGCCATCGTGAGACCGACGAGGACCCGTTAAAGCGGTCCATGTCAGACAGGGAAGGGAGTTTGTATGGTACCTCCACTTGGGACCACCGTGAGGTCGTAGATGTGGAGCGATCTCGGAGGTATGAATAATCCATGGAGTCTGGCGAGTCGGGTTGTGGGGACGGCATGTTGACGAATGTGGGCGAGCTTGAAGACGGGACAGTAAAGTTTTTAGTGTATTTTTCTTGGAGAAGAAGATGCTTCCATATTTGATGTGAGTGATGGCTTGTATTTATAAGATGCTTTGCAGGCCACACAGGTGTAGGACGGGCCATGAACGCAAATGAATAGAGTTATCCAGATACCCTTCGAACACAACCTTTATGACGGCTCTAAGCGGTGCACTGGGTGACAACTCTCAGGCAATTTCCCACTTGCAAACTTGATGCACCGTTGCGGGTCGTGTCGAATCTTATCTCGCCTTGCCCTTTATCCCACGACAAGCCACGACATGCAGGATCAGAAGATATGAATCTCCGTTCCGCTCTGAAAGTGATGCGTAACCAGCCTTCGATTGCAGCGGCAACAGTAGTGCTCAACGTCTTTGAAGGTCCTGGAGACATAGGGTACGACACCCCCAACAACACTGCAAACAAAGAGAAGCGCTGCCATCAGGCTACTAAGCTGTCAGCAATGTACCAGGGAAACTTGGGATGGTCTTACTGTGTGCCAGGGCAAGTCTTGACCTGCACGCGTGTGATGGACGGCGAGAGGCACGCTGGACAGTCGATGACTCTGGGCCAGTGGGCGAGATCCTTCAGCGGAACAACCGCCTCGCGCGAAAAGTGGTCAAACGACGAGAGCTGTCCACCTTCCTGGCGGGCTTTTGCTTTAATAGGACGTCCAGTCGTATTGTCGTAGTCTGAGTACATGGTAGTTGTCGACATGATTGTGGACATTTTGGGTGGAAGGAATGATGAGATGAGTGGTACCCGATGAAATTTGCTTGGCTGAGAGTCGAATTGTGTGCAATGGAGAATTTGAATGCAGCGAATACTTCAAAGGCATGAACTGTCTATCATACTTGCACCATACCAGCGAGGCAACCATTGTATGAAGATATACTACGAGACTGTCAACCGCTTTCCAGCCGTTGACACCCCCTGCACCACCAGAATACCTGGTGCCTAATGCCCCTCACCTCGTATTTCGCGAAACACTGATCGCGAGAATCGACACCCAATGAGCTTGAGACAGTGACGCCGTAAGTGCAAGCCACGAACCAAAACGTAATATGATTCGTGCGGACGGACATTTTACCCGACTACCAAAGCTCATGAGCAAAGGGTATTGGAACTTGTGGCATTGCCGAGCCAGCCACCTACCTCACACGGATCAATGACCAAGGAAAATGCGACGACAGATGGAAACGCTTCTATACTTATTTCACTTATCCAATTTATTTCAGGCCTTCTATTTCCTCGGGTATTTATAGTAATTACACCGAACACTTCCCCCGTCAGCTTCCCTATTTCACTGCTTCGCTGGGCGAATGTCGTACTCAACACAGGATAGCACCAGTCATGTTCCATCAACGAAGAAAAGACGAGTGACAACAGCCCTCAACAAAATCTCATGAAAGAAATAACTTCATCCTAGTATCCAGTAATGGACGTGTGTCCATAGGACTGGCGGGTTAGTCTGCAACGGAGTTTGACAGGTATATTTTACGACGGCCTACCAGCGGGAGAAGAAGTGGGTACCAGATTTACAATTTGTGAAGCAGGCAGAACCAGGAAGATAAATACGGCACAAGAGTGATACCATGGAGAAATCTTCGTGGTCGTGTCATATGGTCATTGATTCTCCCTCTCGGAGTGTCGACTTGACAGTCGCATCATTGTTCACTAGTTACAGAAGGGGAATACTGAATTCCCAGCCAGGGAAAGCTACTCCACCAAATTTCTGTCCATCATGGCTCACAGTTCCATGCGACCGGCAACATAGTCATCCTCCTTATCCCTGGTGGCGATATGAGGTTCGCTATCGGTATCGGTGTTGTCGTCGTCGTCGTCGTCGTCGACGGCGGCAGCAGCAGCAACATCAGCAGCGATTTCAGCGCCGGTTTTCTTTTGGGGACTGTGATCCCAAGGGTGCCGAAGTTCCCCGGGCTTGCGAGCCAACTGTCGATCAAAGGACGCATCCGACTGCTTAGTGAGTGTAGTGAGCACCTTTGCGGCGGCAGCGACGGCATCGGGCTAAAAAGAGCAATGGCCATTAGCAAAGACCAGACAGACGGTTCCAGAGGCACATACACGATCTGTTGGGGGTGTGTCGGAATTCATCGCCATCGCCCAGTGAACACAAGCAAGGCTGAGCTCTTTGGCGTATTTGAACTCATCCTTAATGCTCCATTCATCCTTTTCACATATCAGCGTGAGGCGACCTCGAGATGGGAACAGAAAACCTACACGCTCGCAGGTACAGTTTTGCAGAACACAGTGGGCGCATCGCTTGTCCTTCTTGCCTGGTTCAGCTGTACAGAGTCAGTCCACAGGCGTTACCACCCACAGAGGGATAGTCTCGACTCACCGTAGCCGAAACAGAAATGGCCAGGCTCCTCAGCGGTGGCCATGATGCGAGCACAACGAAGGCAGGGAATGGGTTGATATGTTGTGACTTTCTGCAAAGGTGTCAGCTTCGAAGCAGCTTTCTTGAGTGTCGAAGTCACATGCCTTGGCATCGAAACCTGGAGGCCTGTCCTGACGGAGGTCAGGCGGGACGGGTGGAGTAGGCTCCCCGTTCGACTGCATTGTCATACCGCAGTGACAAGTCGCAAAGTAGTGAAAGGAATAAGATGGAGGGTTGGGAAAGAGATGGAAAGCTGAATGATGCTCGGTGATGACCTAGCAGCCATAAGTTGGAGTGCAGGTTGAGGCGTCTTTGGCAAAGATGAGGTTGTGAGGAGAGAGAAGAGAGAGCACAAGATGTTCAGAGAGTAATTTATAGTTCAGAAGAGGATCATGCAATCAAGGACAACAGCAACAATGGGAGTTCGTTGGCACAGAGTTTATTGACAGCAACGGGGGGTTTTCTGGTGACAATGTGGGACGAAGAATCAGACGCAATGAACACCAAACCGAAACAAACAATTGTTGTAAACCACTAACGGCGCGTTTGCAGGTTAACGATTCATGATTCACGAAAAGACTGTCACGTTGATTGACTTCTGACATATCCGATGCCCATATCATATTCTACCCTCTGTTTGGCGCCTCCAGGGTCATGCGTAACGACTTCAATCTCAACACACATGACGTCTTCGCCGAGCCGAGCAAGGCCAACCCAAGTCAACAGAGGTCAATATCAGACATGTAGGCTCTGGGTTTGCGAACTATTGCATTCAGGGCCTCACTGCTATGAGAACGTAGTTTGCGCTCAAGCGATAGAATTGCGACCATCCTGCTCCACCGGCATCGTTCGGACATATCTCGAAATCGGCGAATTCGCGATCAACTTGACGAGCGATTTCTTCTCAAATTCATTGTTGGCGGGATTTCAAACATCTTTGAGACTTGTTGTAGTCGTATGTCCACAAGGTGTTCAATCATAGTTGTGAGTTAGCCTGAGCTAAACACTTGATCTCTCGGCGACACGCACTGCCTGGTTGCACGAGATCTTCTGTTTGTCTTGACTCCTTTCTCGTCATCGGCGTACTACCCTACTGCATTTATCCTGTGATTCAAACTCCTTTCAATGAATACAATGTCTTAAACTTTGAGCCCATGACCGTTTGAGTTGAAGTGGTTTGTTTGCGCACGGAACACAGTGCGATAGATGTTGAAGAAAGTGGACCCGCCTCTGACGTCAACTGACAAATCGGGTAACGTGACCGACAGAATGTGAATTCCTCATCTTTGTTGCCCAATCACATGCAGTACATTTCCCCCAGTCCCCAGTGTATTTCATAGTCTGCCATACTCACTCGCACGGTACTAACAATCTTTCTCTCACGCTCGTCAACGTCGATGAAGTTGTCATCGACAGGGAAGCAGTGATATTTTAGGTCCGCAGCCAGGTTAACTGGAGTTATGTCACTGGAGGCATGCGTGAGGAACCCTATAGATTGATCTTTACTATAAGTGGGAGCAGCCCCGGCTTTAGGTGGTGGACGAGGAACTCTTTCGACAGTCATCAAGAAAATAGACATTATTACAGCCTACTGCTACTGAACTGCATTCTTACTATAGGGTCTCGTTATTGTGACAGACCCGAAGTCTGCTCTGAACGAGACGACCGCAACACTTTGGCCCGGCCTTTTCTTAATACGATAGAGGTGCTGCTCCATTTTGATCTTAAGTGGCCCAGCCTCACGACCATTCAGTCCTTAGCCATCTTGGTAAGCCTGGTTAAGTCCCCATGGTAGTTTTGGCACAACCCCAAGGTGTAGTAGACAATTGGCTCAGATGCCACTTAGTGGCTACACCATGGAATGGCCACTCAATTAGCCCTGGATATGGGACTCAACCTGGACTGGTCAGTATTGGCAGGATCGAGCCGCATAGTTCCCCAAGAAGTACATCTTCGACAACAAACCTACTGGGCCCTTTATTGTACTGACAAACTCTGGGCAAGCTACACTGGCCCAGTGTGCACCATGTTGGTATGCCCAAAACTCCATGCACTTATACGTGCATTCATGAATTGACCTTTACTTCAGGACTCGCAAGGAGAAATGAGCCTTCCACCAATACCGAACTCAGACACCGACGTACATCCGCAACGCACTGCCAGCTCCCCTAATAATGCCCTCGCCATGCATCTATATCGGGCTCTGAGCACTCACTGCCTAATCCTGGAGAACATTTTACGAAGTTTTTGAGTAGCATAGTGCTTGAATTCAATTTGAACGCCATCTAATGCGACCTAGAAGACATCCCCTCAAACGGCTGCCTAATCAGCCCAGATGGAGAGTCTTTTCAGCAACGAACTGCACTCTTTCCTCAGCGCTAGTACTACTCCGAGGACACAGCGCAAAAGAGGGTAAAGAAACGGGTCCGCAGTTGGAGCTTTTCAAGTCGTGTATCAAAACGTTACAGGAGTTGTCTGAACACTAGCCGCCTCCGGGGTGGTACTGGAAAAGTCTCTTGAGAATGATTGAGCAGCGCAGTTTCTTGGTCAAAAACAGCTCCCAATGAACTACGTGAGCACGAGCAGGCCCAGGGGAAGCCAAGACCAGCATATGCGAAGAACACACTCGAAAACACCTTGGATGAAACCCAACAATCACAGGAAGCTTCATTCTTTGCACAGGAGGAGATGCAGCAGGGCGAGATGACGTTCGACTTCAACGATCCCGTATGACCAGGCTTTGCGCCCAATATTCCAACAACACTTCCAGAGGACTACATCAACTTTGATTCTCAAGGTTTCTGGTTGTGGTATTGAAACGGAATGTTAGGATTAACCTGTCTGTTTAAAAGCCTATAGTGATGGACTGATTTATCTCTCGATCCAAACTGGGCATGACAGAGGCCCATCCATTATTATCAACGGGGTTTATTACAGGCAACGGGAGCCTCTCGCCCAGCATGAAGGGTAAAAAGTGTCTCACACCGCTGGGAACTCGCTGATACTGCACAATGTGGGCCGATGGCGTCGTCGCGATGCGAGAATTTCGCCATTTACGATCTAATTAATGCTAAAGAAACGATATCTAATCTTCATAGGTACCCATAGGCAATTCCATCCATTATCGAGTGTCGCCTTCTTCTAAACTCCGCCATCGTTCAAATTCATCCCCCCCATTCCAAACTCGTCAAAGGAGAATTCCGGTATCGGGTTCGGCGCATTGCTCATGTTGGCATCACCCCACGCATCCCAGCCCAATTCCGAGACGTCGACGTAGTTGCCAAGGAACTGGTCCATTTCGGACATCTGCTGAGAGGATAAAGTGGGCTGAGCCAGCGAAATCTGCGGAAACGATTCCAACCCGCGTGCGTCGGCCAATGCACATTCTTGGAGGAGATGTATGAAATCAGGGCATTTCAGCGCCTGTCCGGCTTGCTTGAAGGCTTTCTCGCGGGATTTCCATGCGCGGAGGACCAGCTGAGCCTGGAGGACATGTGCCTTTTGCGACATGTCCAGGAGTTCCACGTGGAAGAGGTATATCTTCTCCATGACCTTCCAAGCACGGTCAGCGAGACTGCCGATGGGGCGTTGACAGAGTTGCCCTGTCATGACAGAAAAGAAGTCGAGTTGAAAGTTGAGCTTGAAGAACCACAGGAATCCTGCTTGCTCCATGACTTCGTAAGTATCCGTGCTGTGTTCGCTGTTCATGATCATGATTTTGAAAAGGTTGTCCTTGGTGTTGAGGATCTCAGTGCCCCATTCGGGCTGCTCTCTCATCGGCACCATGACCTCGCTGATCTTACTGACCAGCATTGGACGTATGCTCAGAGCTGCAATGTGGACTTTGCCGGCCGAGGCGTCGATGTATCGCTCTTCCAGTTCACGGACGTCGTTCTCAAGCTCCGTCACGAGTGTTCGATATCTCGCAATTATGGCTGGAGTACTCGGCTCAACCCCGTCGGGTACGTCGTCGCCTATAATGGCAGCCTCTAACCTGGGCCGGAAATAAATATTCTCGGAGTGGACTAAGCATTTGGCGATCTGATAACTGACGAGACAAAAAGCCATCTCGGTTGGACCCTCGCGGGGTCGGATGGGCTCAACCGACTCGGGAAAGAGGTCTGCGTCGTTGACGTTTTGAGGCATCTTGGTGTCCCAGTTGACCGGGAGTATCGAGTAGCTTAACCCCGAGACCAAGGCGTGCTTGGCGTCTTGGAGGATAATCTGCCACCACATCCTCCTTCGCATCTCGGTTTCAAACGGCGTCAGCCGCAGGCCCTCCCCGTCGCGATGATAGCCCATCTTCTGCGCGATGCGGACGATCATTCCACTGAAAATCCAGGCCGCGTGTCTGTCGTAGCGGTTCTGAAGGGAGAGCTTGCGGTCGGATGTTAGTAATTACAAATACTCAAGCAAACATCTGTCGCTGCTTACCAGGTACAGCAACAAAGACTGCAGAGCCACCATGTCGTAGTTCCTCAGATAGTTGAAGTTTGTTAGAGTCGTCTTGGTGCCTATGGTGAACTTGCGGAGGTAGTATTCACGGGGCGTTCCAAGTAGTTGGACAGCCTCCATTTCGGAAAGAGAGATGATGGCCATGGTGAAGATGGAAAAGAGAAGCGCCTGGTAGTTGAGAGGGACGTCGGCCATGTTTGTTGCTGCCTGCGTCACGTACGGCTGGACTGACGGGACGTGGATGATCTTGCTCATTGGGTTGACGCGGTCCAGGAAGATTTGCCACAGCCTGAAGACGTGGACTGGTTCTGGCAGAAGACCCTCGATTGTGCTTGTGTTTCCATTGCGTGGGAGAAAGAGGTCGATGCTGTGGTCCCGGCTTAAGTCGTCGGCACCAAGAACATTGCCGTCAGAATCATCATCCGTGTTGACGATGTCCCTTATGGCTTGCAGCTGCAAAAGACATTAGTTAACTCAGTCCTGGTCATTAGAAGCAACTCATGGTGTGACCGACTTCCTCTTGGATGGTCGTCCAGAGGTGGCTGTCACTGAAGCGCACTCCGCCCTGGTCCTTGACCATCTTTCCCCGGGGCTTCCACTTTGGTGACGTGGAGCCGGTTGGGCCGGAAGCCGAAGGATCCGAAGGAGAGTAGCCGTCCACGGCGGAGGGCACCGGAGACGGCCGCACGCTCGGAGAAGGCGCCGAGTCGCCCGCATACTGCTCGAGCAAGTCCTCGCATCGAGCGAGTCGTTCCTGGAGGTCTTGGTTCGGGCGCCGGCGCTGACGAGGCGGAGCAGGCGTGCTTGAGATGCAAGAGACGTTTGCCTGCTAGACGGTGAGCCACAGAGAACCGGGGAAACTTGGGTCGAAACGGATGAAACATAAAGAGCCAGACGCACCTTGATGCAGTTTGTGCATGGCGTGTTGTGGTCGCATTTCAGCTTGCGATTCCGACATAGGACGCATGCCAATACTTTAGAAGCCTTCCGGGGCCTCGCCGCAGCGTTGGCTGACATTTCCATAGAGTCCGGTGTCTCCGGAGGGGCTCACGTCTGAGATGCTGGTTGAAGACGAGTTGACTTGGGAATTGAGGCCTGTACAGGGGTCACAATATGGCAGGTTAGCAGTTAGTTAGTCGAAGACATAGGAAACAAAGAACAAGAGAATCACCTCCGGCCGGTCCTGTGAAGGGAAGTCCTGAAATGAGTCGGGTGGTTTGAAAGTTCCGGGCGGCAAAGACGGACAGTTGCGATCCGACGACAGGCCGTGCACCAATCGGCATTTGGTGAGTCGACTACTAGAATTGGGTAATTATCCGACAGAGCGATGCACAGATCAACGTCGGATCCAACTCGGACCCGAATTTCCTGTTTAGGACATTTCGTTATGCTAAGACCCACGGTATCTACACTGACGAAGCAAACGGTCTTAAGAAGCTGAGGAGAACTAATAAGCACTGATACTAAGTCATGACCCCTTTTTTTGAGAAGGATCTTTCCATCTCCGCAAAGGAATTTCAACACGGTCCGTCAAACTCACTAAATACTAGCCCGCTGACCGCACATAATTCATCTACCTTTGGTTTAAGGAGATCTTTCACATGACATTTGTGCGTCACCAGCCGTCGTGCGTCAGGACGCTTGAATCCTTCAATCAGCGTTTCTTTTTTTTCGCATTTCCAGACAAGGTTATGATTCTCAGTCTTAAGATTTTCCACAGGACAGAAGCATGTGGGAGATTGGAACGCCAGGACGCTCTGCGCCGTTGACTGTAGGCTGAGACCGTGAAATGGCCTTGTCGGACGCGGCACATATAATTCTTTTGAAGACATTCCTATTACCAAAGAACCCAGCATCATTGAGTTGCACGCGAAGTTGCATGATGAATTCTGGTTCTGGGATAAGTCCTCAACCACAGAGTGCAGATGCGTGATCAATGCGTCGATACGATCCTGTCTTGCGCGGTCTACTCTTTCTGTATATTAGATTAGCATTGCCACTTCATAAGCAAGAAACAGATGACTAACCGACAATCTTCGGCCGTATAGGGAGACCGTATGTGGATAAAGAGTTTGTGCCTTGTAAGATCGCTTGACTCGTCGATGTTTGAAAGAGTCGTTCTTCGTTAAACACAGAGCTAACCAGAATCACCCTGGCGATGTTGGCGATTCCGGTTGCATAGCCGGATTTCGAGAGCTGGCCAACCCAAATCCTTGCCACAAACCAGACCGCATCGTGACATTCCAAGTCATCCACAACAGCTGCGAAATCAGCCAATTGCTTGAGTTCCATTTCCATCGGAGTCTGTCGAGTCTTTCCGTGAATGACGTTCATTACGATTTGAAAAGCGTCAGGGTCGAAAATTGGCTCAAATTCCCAGTGCCGTAAGCCATCCACGGCTGATGGTTGGGCCTCCTTGAACGGTCCGTTGAACATGGCTTTGGCGCGACGTGATGCCAGTGCAAGATGTTTCATGGAAACCTTCAGGTGAAGTTGAGGCAATGGATCCACCGCGTTTTCATCGCTGCTTGAAGCCTCGGGAGTGGAATCGTCTTTAGCAAAACGGTCAGTATCTAAAGTTTCTTCGAGGAGATGCGGTAAATAGCCTCAAGCGATGTACCTTGCAATGTAGTGGCTGCATCATCGGCAGCCTTTTGCGTGCCATCATCTCCTGGTACCCCCTCGTAAGGGAGAATGATCAGGGTATCGCCATCCGAATCAATATCAATGCGTGTGATGGACATCTTTTTGCAGAGGGTGATGAAGACAATCTTCTCTGGGGCTGCTCTGAAGAGTCGCGTCGCACGCGTGTGTACGCGTCGACTCAGCGGGCTGGAGGTTTGCAATTAAAGGGATGCGGGAGCCTTGATAAAGAAATTTGTAGCTAGAGATTTTTGTTTTATTGCAGTAAGAGCTATCTTCGCTATAAATGCATTAGTAGATAAGTGCATTAACTTATCCGCCAGACAAGTCTTAAGAATCAATCAACAATACGGCATGGTTTAAATACAACAGCAGTTTTCATAATGGGCTTTCTAGTGATTCTATAGTAACTTAACTAGCTCTTTTTGTTTTCCTTTTACCACCATCTCCAGCGCCTTTCTTCTGCATTCAGGACAATCCATGTGCTCCTTGAGATCGCCACTCACCCATGTTTTATCCTCCTTCATGGACGAATGCTGGACTTTGTGTTTCCAGCGGACCAGATAATTGTCTACCCTCAATTCTAAGCTCCCGACCCTTGTTGCCCCGGCTGCACCTTCAAGCACAAGCAGGGCAAAGGCCCAAGTATGACTCTCTCGCCGATACTCGTCTGACGTCTTACTAGAGTCCACCTGGCGGAGGAGAAGGCCTTTCAACGAGACACTGCCCGTCGACTGGATTGTCGCGTCTACCATGTTGACCTCAATGAAGACGACGCATTCTTCATCGGAAAGCATGGCACACCAACCCTTGGGCACATCGAAGTCCGCGGCGTGACCATGTGTGATTTCTGCAGGTGCACCAATATTATATCCGATGGTGAGGGCGACAGTCGGGGCTTGGACGTAGAGCTCTTGCGAGAATGTACTCAAGTCCATGTACACATCCCAAGCCGTGGTGTTGCACATGTCCTCCCACTCAACTAAACCCTGCTTTGTCTGTACGAATAGCCTAACGTTGATCAAGTTCTCGACCGATAGTCCCATGTGGGTCATGACGTGCGGAGGAGACTCGTAGATAGCTCGCCAGCCAGTCCATGACCAGCTCGGAAACCCTAGTCTTCGAGGACCGACTCCTTGCGTTCTCCAGCAGAGATTGACCAGAAATGCTTCCGTCAGTGTCCAGCTCCGGCTGGGGTCACGACCATAGGCCTTGCGGTGGTTGATCAGGGGCCCCAAAACCGGGACGCCAAAGTAGTGGTTCATGCGATATGGACCATTCTCGCAGCGTTTTAGAAGACCCAATATCCCGTTCAACGCATCCGTCTGGTAGCTTAGGTTTCGAGCGGTGTATTGTCCCAGCATCCCGTGTACAGCTCCCTCATTCTTCCATACGTTGTCGTACATCCGCAGCAGGGGGCAGTTTGAATCGGGCCCCAGACCACCATGGGGAAACATCTCGCTCGACACCTTCCACCAACGTTCCAAGTTTGCCCATTCCTTGTTTGATCGCTGGAAGAAGACTTGCTCGTCTGTGAAGGCGAACCAGTTCCAGGAGAAAACGCCTTCCTGGTGAGTCCAGGCGCGAGTCATCCACGTGCTGCCTCGTACCAGTTTTCGGGGGTCCGTCATGGAGGACCAAAGCGTGTAGTCGCCAACCTTGACGCGAGGCTGTTTAATGCGAGCCCGAGAACTGACACCAGGGAGTCCGTAGTCGGCGTCTGAGCCAGCCGCCCCGATGATGGTTACAAGTGCATGCCTGTAAATGTCGGCCATCTGGTCAAGCTGCGCCTTGAACTCGGCCTTGTTACTCTGGTCCAGGCAGTACCTGTCAATCCACAGGTAACGAAGCCCAAGCTCCTTGACCACAGTGATGGCGTCTTCCACCGTGCGTGGGAGGAGAGTAGGCAGAGACTTGCCTTTGCTGGGAGCTCCTTGTGCTACTGCTGGGCCCCAGACATAGCTCAGAGCCGCATAGTCGCAAGGGCCGCGCACTAGCACTACCTCTCGTTTGTGGCAGTCAATGACAGAGACGGGAAGCACAAGCATCTCTTCTCTAGCAATATGTTGGACCATTTCACACCACTTCCTCAGTGGCTCGTAGTTGACCTTTGCATGATCGACAAGGACGGGCATCTGTGGTGCTTTGGCGTAGTTGACGAAAGGCTGGTGGTCGAGAGTCCATTTGTTTTCGCCCGTCTTGACCCCCAATGTGGTTCTTAGCAGCATTTTCGGCGCATCGATAGGTGTCCTGTTTGTCGAGCCGTTCCTTGTAGCTAGACGCCCTCTAAAGATCGATATGCTGTCGCATATGTCGCGTTCTTCAGCTGGCACCATATCCAGCCAGAAGCTACAAAGCGGACACGGGGAGCTCGTCCACTCCGGAACTCGATCAAGAACAAGAGCTGGGTCGGGTTCAACTAGAGCGTCTGAGGTGACGTCTCGAAACAAGTGGTCAAAGTTGATAGCTCGGCATCTTTGGCACAGATTTTCCAGTTGGTCGTCTGCCATAACGAGGGTGACCCTCAAGCCGCGATTGTGGTCGAACGTAGGGGGATTCTCCTTTTTCAGCTGGGTATAGATTGATGACTATTCAGCTATTATGACGAATAAGCCTGAAAGTGAATTGCTTGATGTGATGTGTTGATGAGGAGTAAGCTGACGTTTCAGCCCAATTATGCCTCTTATTGCAGATGTGGATTATCGCATAATACGAAAGGACGCAAAGAAACTACGTGTTGGTGCATATCTTACGGCAACACAGTATAAGTACCGACTTGATGAGAATCCTCTACTCTTCTCGCCAGTTTCATGGGTGTTGACCTAAATGACAACGCCAGTCGGTATTCACTACTCAGTACCGAGTTGGCGGACTTGTCTCCGCCAGCGCAATATTATGTTACAATTACAATTCCAGGCACATGCACATGTTAACTTGCCACGTTGTTTGGCTTGTGGGGCAAAATATGCGGACTGACGGAGCGGTCAGCGTTGGCGATAGTGTCGGATGCTCAATTCTGCCTCAATTAAGCACGGAGTGTCTCGGTCCTCCCCGAAACACAGCTTCGTAGGATCCAAAATGACACTAATAGCAGTAAAGCTTTAACAAAACTCTAGGAAATTTCTTCAGCTCCATTGCTCAATGAGCTGAGATGTACTACATGTTTGCGCTATTTAGACCCTCCTGTCTGTGGTGGACCCAGAGTTGGTCATACAAGATCATGAGGCTTCTCAAAAGAACTCAGAGCTATATCTATGTGAAAAGGCCTTTCGACATGTACAAAAATTCCTTTCAGCGGTTATGCTAAGTTTGAACAATCATTTGGCGTCTAGACGCTCACGCTTCTTTGCTGCACATCTTCCGACATGGTGCATTCTACGTTGCCTACAACCAAGCCAATCGCAAGCAAAATACGTTTCTACACTGTCATAAATTACCATAGTTTCAACGTTAAATCCTACGCTCGTATTGGCATAGATGTTTGACCTTCCGTCTCTAGCCACGCGGGGTGTACAGCAAACCCACCCTTGTCCATTTTGAGGGGCTTAAAAATCGCATGAAGCCTTGGCAATTAGTCGAGCTCCGATCACCTTCCACTTATCCATCACACCTCCGATACGATGTTACGTTAACCCACAAAGCTGGCGTCCTTTTGTTCCAAACGTTATTTCCCACCTTATCGGCTGCCAAAGTAGGAAGCCCGGGTTGAGGAAATCGCATCATGTATATGATCGCAACATACAAAAGGTCAAGACCACTATTTGCGCTCAGACTATAAGATCCTCTCGGCCTTTCGCCAGTCTACAAGCCAACAAACTTCTCAAGCATTTTTTTTTTCAAATCTCTCCTGGTCACCATGGTTTTTGTTCGATCCACTTTACTCGCTCTTCTCGCCTCTTCCCATCTGATACATGCGGCGCCAGCAAAGCATGCAGAGGCTCAAGGGGATGGCTCGCTCCGTCTGATCAAGACGTCGGAAGAGGACCCTGGAACTTGGGTTACTGAGGAGGAGAAGTTTGATCTGTACACCTCGAAAGGCATCGGTTTCGTTGACATTACCGACATTACAGTAGGTCAATCATGCATCTATGTTGAGAACGAACTAATCAGTATCGACTTCTGTAGGATGATGAAGTCTTGTCGATCTTGTCGGTGCCTCCCTCGGATACGTCTAGTATTACGCGCCGTGCTGTGACATACCCTACTGTCTTGAACCACACTACTGAGGCCAATGCTCTGATCGCTAAGGCTAGCATTACCGGGCCCCAGAGCTGGGTAAAGAGTCTGACAGAGTATGTACCATCGACGACGCATGATGGAGTTCTTGGACGCTGACCTTCGAAAGCTTCCACAACCGCCATTACCGATCCACGTATGGAACACAAGCTTCGACCTGGCTTTTCAACCAGGTCAAGAGTGTGGCGTCTGTCAACTCGGCCATTGTTGTCACTCAATTTTCCCACTCATTCAACCAGCCATCAATCATTGCCAGAATTCCTGGACAAAGCGCTGAATTAGGCAACTATATCTTAACTACTAGGTCTGTTCATTGACTAACCTAGGATTCTTAGTCATTGTCGGCGCTCACTTCGATTCTACTGCTGGTTCCACCGCTGCTCGCAGCCCTGGAGCTGACGACAACGCTTCTGGATCCAGTGTTGTCCTAGAGGCGCTTCGAGTGCTGGCTAGCTCTGGCTTCAAACCCCAAAACACGCTGGAGTTCCACTTTTACGCTGGCGAAGAAGGCGGTCTTTTGGGTTCTCAAGCGGTCTACTCTAACTACAAGTCAACTAGAAAGACCGTCCTGGGGTTCCTTAACCAGGATATGACGGGTTACTCGCCCAACAACAAGCTTGCGGTGTACACCGACTATGTCGACTCGGCCTTGACAGCTTATGTTCGACTTATCGCTACTCAGTATACCGGAGCGACCCCAGCAAGCTCTACGTGTGGTTATGCCTGCTCCGACCATGGAAGTGCTCGGTCAATGGATTCCGTAAGTGCCGCTAATCCCAACTGCAAGTATACTGCTTACCAACCTTAACAGCGGCCGCGTTTGCCTGTGAAGACATTTTCTCTTCCACAAACCGCTACATTCACACTGCAAACGATGTGAGTAGACTTGCCAGACATACGTAACACATGTCGCTAACAGGAATTTAGTCCTATGATAAGATTCAGTGGACCGCAATTCTCCGCCACGTCAAGCTCACACTGGGTTTCTTGATTGAGGCCTCGTACCTGTGATGGCTATGTAGTGAATGCGTCAACCTCAGGAGTGTTTTGCTTAGACAATCACATTATGATAGAACTTCCTCACAAAGATATATTTTGAGCTAGTCAGGACATGCCATTCAAAACGGTTCAAAGTTTATTGCAGCACAATTGTCCTGTTTATCCTAATGTCGTGCACATTGAAACGAGTTTAGATAATTTCCCAAGTCATCTACAATTTTAAGATCATGTTCACTCACCATCTTCTCCACAGTGTTTGATTGATTGACTCGATCTTTGAACCCATTTGGGCTCAATCCAGGGTGAGCGGCCAGCAAGCGACTCACTACCCTGCAGCGGAAATACATCTCCATGAACCGGAATTATGTCCCGGGATCTGGTCCGACCTCCACACGATACCGGCACGATTGTCCATAATTGGTGCTGCTGGTAACCTTCCGGGCTAACATTGGGAGATTATCATCCCGGTCCGGCCGGTTCGTCGCCTAGTCACGGCTTAACAGTCGATCATCTCTCCGCATCTTCAATCAACATCAGATCTGGATCGTCTATCTCAAAGCAGCCAGGCGACATAGTCTCAGTCTTCTCGTCAACTTAATCAATGAAAGGACTGAACTTTTCCATCAACCAACGCTGCCTTAATCGAACATATAAAGCTCATTCTTCTCACCACAAAATGGATCTCCTTTCAAACTACCGTCTTCTGTCGTTTGACGTTTACGGCACCCTCATCGACTGGGAATCGGGCGTTCTGACAGGATTAAAGCCGCTGCTGGAGGCCAACAGCGCAGACTTCTCTAGAGAACATCTCTTGACCGTGTACCACGAGCTTGAGCGGACACAGCAGGACAAGACACCCGACATGAAGTATGCCGACCTGCTCACTACGATTCATCCGCACGTGGCAGCTCGTCTCGGCCTTCCCGCGCCAACCTCCAAGCAAGATAAGGCGTTCGGCGACTCCGTGGGAACATGGCCGGCATTCCCTGACACCGTGGATGCACTGCGACGCCTGGGCAAGTTCTACAAACTTGTGGTGCTCTCCAACGTCGACCTTGGTTCCTTTACCGCAACCAATGCTGGTCCCTTGGCGGGGGTTCCTTTCGATCTTGTCATCACCGCACAAGACGTTGGCAGCTATAAACCCAGCCCGAAGAACTTCGAACATATGCTGCGAGAGGTGGAGGCGAAATTTGGTGTCAAGAAGGCCGAAGTACTTCAGACTGCCCAGAGCCAGTTCCACGACCATCAGCCAGCGAAGAAGCAGGGGATTCGATCCAGCTGGATTGTCAGACCTGGTGCAATCATGGGCAACAGAGACGATGCGGTTTATGACTGGAAGTTCGACACCCTGAAGGATATGGCTGACGCGCTGGAGAAGGAGCTCAAGGATGACAAGGAAGGCACCAAGTAGTCGAGATACGGTGGATTCACGGCCTGAGGACGCATGAAGTCACACTAAATCGTGGCAAAATGTTCAACCAAGTCAGAATACAATGAACTGCTCCGATGTAATCGTGATCACCCCGCAGTGGCTGAAGGATTAGCCGGTTCGCATATGTAATGCAAGTTCAATGCGATACTAATGAATTGTGGCGTTCTATTTGTGTTCATTCCCAACCACGCTTTCTTTCGGAACCGTCCGACCGTTACAACTTGCGTCGTCGGATCCGTGCTGCAATCTTCCCTTTCGGAGGAATAGTTCCAAAGGGAAAGTAGTCCATATTTGGCACCGTCTGTCCAGCAGCCTTGGGATCAACCAATTCGATCTCGAAAGCTCGAAGCACAACTGCCACTCCAGCCATCAGCTCTTGCTTGGCAAAAAACCGCCCCGGACACATCTTGGTGCCACCGCCATATGGATACCAGTATGCTTGCAAGCCCTCTGTCACAACTCGCGCATTCCTGTCATCTTCTGCCGCACGTTCTGGAGTCTTTCCTGGAATCGCACTGGTGGTACTGGACTTCCGGATTGGCCCGGTTGTTGGCTCATCTTTATACTGAAGGAATCTCTCCGCCCAGAAGGAGTCGACCGGATGTTCTGCCGATCCATCAGGCAGGACATGCCCAGTATTCCAAAAGTCTTGATCATGACCTCCCACCCACGACGTCGACAACATGCCCACGCCCTTCTGCAATCGCCATTTCCCAAAATGCAGATCAGGAATCAGGGATGCTCGTCCTACAGGCGCTGCGACCCGAACGCGAAGAGTTTCGCAATAAATCGAGTTAAGCAGGGGCCCGGAGCAGAGTCTGTCGATGTCAAAGGATATCGACTTTTCGTGAAACGCGGGTTCCATCTCGGCCATGACGCGGTGTTTGAGGTTGTCGTCTACGAGGATGCCTAGCAGCATCCACATAGCGGCGGGGATCGCGTTCGCGTTTACCCTGTAAACTGTTAGATTGAAGGTGGCCGATCGGAGGAGAAAAGGGACTCACGCCCACAGCATCCCCAAGTCCAGAGCAGCAGCGCCCCTTGGACTAAACCCTGTCGTTGAGAACATATTTTGCCTTGCACTCATGAGTCTTGCTCCAAACTTTGGTGTCCAGTCTTGTTTCAAAACGGCTTGATCCGAAAAGTCCATCTGTTGCCTCCCATACTCGTGATATCGCAATACGCCCTCCAATGCGATGTCCCTCGCACGATAGCTCTTTGGAACTAGCCACTTAGGTAACCTCTTGAACAGGTTAGGGAGGTGGTAATCAAAGGTCCAGAAGTCATCCGGAAACGTGGGAGAAAGCTCCAAGAACTTCTCCCCACATAACGCCTGCAATGCAGCACGGATGAGACTGTCTTTCAAAACCCCGTACAGATCATCCACTTCTGTCCACTCTCCCTCTTTGAACCGCGTATCCCTCTCGATCCTCTCGGAGTAGACCTCGACAAACTTTTCTGTCATGGCCCTCAGGGAGCTCCCTGTCAACAGGGCATGCAAGTCCCGATGCTGGGTGAAGTGGAATCGTTGGGCAGGGTCAATGTGCTCCCAGCCGGGCAGTGGCTTGGCATCTGTGCCGGAGTCGTCGGCAACAAAGACGTTCAAATCGCAAGGGGGGCATCCAAATGCGTCACGAACGGTCATAACTGCGAGGGACTTGGTGGTTAAGTGGCGGGATGCTTTGAAGAGGTCCAGAATGGGTGCGCCGTGGGGAATAAAGTACATGGGTTCGCCGCCAACGGACATTCGCAGAGGGACGTTGCCGAATTTGTTACTAGAGACATCAGCTGAGATTTGGTATCTCGATCCTCTTCGGGTCATTACATGATGGATGATAGGAAGCTCTCCGTGTCAAAGGCAAAGCCGAAGGTGTTACCGATGCCTGGGATCCAGTAGGGGACCTGCAGCGGAGCGGTGGGGATGCCATTGTCGCGACATTTCTTATTGCCCGACGCCGTGTAGAGATACGTTAGGAAGAAGACCAGGGCCAAGAGGATTGGGACCCTCCCGTACAGCGCTGCGTCTGCGACAGCCGTGCCGTCCATGGTCGCGGCGATGCGTACAGATTTACCGAAGCAGGATCAACTCCTAAGTCCCAACAAACGTGAAGTTTCGGCGGGAGATTTGCTTATGTTTACCTCGCTGATTGTTAGCTTCATAATGGTAAGCGAGCCTAACGGGGGTCAGGCAAGCTGGGGTTTAACTTAGCCGGGAGTCCCGGGACCCCCTTATTAGCAAGAGAAACGGGTTAGTACGCGCATGATGGCTACGATGGTCTGAGAGCCCCAAAATCTTCCAGGGGTCGAGTAGCTCACCATGTACCGTATTTTTGCTTGGATAATGGCTGCTTTGTTGCTTTGCTGTGGTGTCGTGATACCTACGTAGTCTAGATTGTCGTCACTGGAATTAGAATTTGCTAGGACGTAGACTTCGACCACGCCACCCACCAGTATCCACCTTCAAATATCGCGATTCAAGGATTCGAACTGCCTGATGATACATGCTCGTAGCCGTGACAAATATCCAACAGGATTTGGAGGCGATTCCACTCCAATTTTTAACTACGTACACTTGGAGCCCAAATCCGCCAACTTCATTTCATCACCGAACAAACTCGCCCTCTGCAAGGATGTTTATTCCGAGAAATCAATTAAGCTCATTAAACTCATTGTACTGTTCAGAGGCTGGGGGGTGTCTAAGTAAATCCGCCAAGGAACCACTCATCCAGCCCCGGTAACGACCCTAGCTCACCTTGTGTCGACCCATTAAAGCTAGGGATCCCAGTTGCGTTTCGGTCTGGAATCGTAACGACCCTTGGACTATCTCCCGTGCCACCGCCGATGAGAGGGACACTGTGGTCCTGCCTCGGCAGCAGAGGCATTTCCCTCGGCAAAATTTGTCGCATCGCCACCCAGTTCCGAAATTCCTCATACCCATCCTCGTCGGATGAAGCTGGGTCGTCTCCGTTGGTTCCATCTTGCCTTTTGCACTGCCATCTCCAGGACCTCCAATCTTCGCTTCTCACTTCCCTTGGAGAAAATGTCAGCTGACATATTCTTCAGCAACCCCAGGCCCCTTCTGCTGGCGTCTTCCAGTTTTGGGTTCGTGGTAAAGATTCGCTTTCCTACAATAGACAACACTACGGCGTAACAAGACGTGAAGTCGGTGTAAGATGGTTTCGAAAGCCTTGCCTTGTCCTGCAGCAACTGACAGAGGTCGATTGTAGACAGGGCACTCTTCGCACAGTCGTCGATCAATTCATCGCGTAACTCCTGACCATTCCGCCGTATTGGATTCCCCAGCTCTGAGTCCCGTTTCCTTGAAGATATAAGATCGACCAACGATAACATGGACGAGATGATATGCCAAGGCGAGGTGAGTGGTCAAGCCCGGGGAAGGGGCATAATCCTACATTTTATCCCTGGCATCTTCCATCATGTCCGTGAGCCTGATAGTAGGAACATTGTTTTCAAACGTGCTTGTTCGTCCTATGAGTAGCAGATCAGGCACATCTGTTAGTAAGTATGCCTTGATATCTAAATGGGCAATTGATACAGGTCTGCCATGCAATATACGGATTTTTCTGTCGTTTGTTAGAAACATAATATTTTCCACGATGGGGGATAATTCCAACCTCTCCAGCATATATGCAGTCTACCAAATTCTCTTGCGGAACTACGTCTATAGGGCACCAATATTCCCTTGATCACGTTTTTGATGCATGCCATTTTGGATGGCTAACTTGATGGCAATTCCCAAATAATTGCACCCCAATCCGGCGGGATCGAAAGGAAGCGTATAGGTGCCAAATAAGAGGAAGGCTTGGGCACTTTCCAGAGAAGCTATTGCCAAGACATCCGGGAGTAAGCTGCAAGCTTTGCGATAGAATGCCGATGCGAGGGTGTCATCTATCGAAAGACTGACGATACGAGGCTTTTGGAACCGGACTGAACTTGGGGTGTCGTCGACAAAAAAGTAATTGGTTTACGCGAATTCGAACAAGTCATGGAGGAGAAGAAAAGTAGTGTCAGCAGAAGGGAACAGAGAAACGGCATCATACACAATGGATTCTCGTGGAAGCAAGTGTTCCATCGGTACCAGCCTGTCCTCAACTGTGTAATAGCTGGAAGCCCACAGAATGGGTTCTTTAGTCGGATCTAAGCAGATGGGTAGCGTAACAGAGTCTTACATGTTTCAGAGATTGATAACGTTGCCTTCGACTTTCTGTTGGATCCGGTGAGAGAAATCCAGATGTGAAATTCTCCAGCTGCTTGATGCACCACATTAACTTAGTCGGTTTGAGGAACTGCAGGACACCTACGAGAATCCCCACACACGTCCCGACTGTGCTGACCGACATGAGTTCCGGTAGTCTCAGGCTCGTCACAATTGGTTGGCCCGGCTGGAAGGTCGAACAACTGAGGGCTCTGCATCGAGTTGTTCGTCTGATTCTTGGGGCAAGATTCGTGGTCTTTTGAACGAGTCGCTGAATTTGCATTTGTGGCTGGATTTCTTGCCGGGGGGGTACCTCCATTGCACCTTTTCTCGAGTCTGCGACAGTCGTTGCATCTAGAAGTCGTGAGACGTTGGATGCGGATGGTCATGAACTAGTTAGGAGCCGTCACTGGGAAGTAGTAGAGTAAGTACTATAGGTGTGACAATGAGAGGAGCCTGTACCTATTATAACTCTGTTCTATTAAGGGCTGGTTAGTTTTGTCACTACTCAGTTCCACCGCACATGAGCGTGGCAGTGCAAGCCACGATGCGAAAAGAGCCATAGGTGAGAAAAGACAGCGATATCGAGTGTATGGAAGTTATCTTACTCCTCATGGTTGTTTGTGCACTGCCTCTTTGAAGACCAAATATAGGCAATCATGTTCGCATTAGGTCATAATATTATTGTTATGAGTAAGAAATGTCGACTTTCTTATTGTGAAAGCCCTGCGTTTGATGGGATCCAGCGCAACTGAGGTAAAAGTTGATTGTAATCCTTCCGAGCTTACTGCACTAACTGCTAATCATCTAATCACTCACAAGATGCATGGATTGAATCTAGTTGCGTGACTTCATCCTGCCACGTCGAACTTATGATGACAAGAGAAGACAGTCATTGTGTAAAAGAGGCGAGTTGGCCTCACATGCAGCAGTTTGACTGAAATAGCGACCGATTCGGGACTAGTCTAGCTTACGCCTCGATGGGGAGGAGAGCTTTAGCCTATGTTACTGACTGAAATTGTGACCTATTTAGCACTAGCATTCTGGACCCTAGTACAACATGAAGTAATTCTGTCATCTATCTACGTGTGACTCTGTTGCGCTTAAAGAGAAGCCAACTGAATTTTGCCCTTATACTGTCTCTCCTTCTTTCTTAAGTCTTTTCAAGAAGAAGATTCTGTTCATCACAATCAACAAAAAGCTGTCTACTTGACTCAACTGCAACACTCATTGTATCCCAAGCATTACTATGGAGCACGCCATGACCCTCGAAGAGCGCCTGGCCTTACGGAAGCAACTGCTGGAGGCCGACGATCAGTTTGTGCTCGAGCTTCCCAAGGTAGAACTGCACGTTCCTATCGAAGGCACCTTGACGCCCGAGCTGAGGTGGCAGCTTGCCCGGAGGAACAACCAGACTTTGAAGCTCGAGCGGACTGGAACTGTTTACACCAGTTTGGAGCAGCTGAAGAAGTCTTACAACATCATCCCAGCCAGGCCAGGCCATTCCATTGACAATGCTGAAGAGACCTTCACCTTCTTCGAGGCCTATTATGGCGGCTTTAGAGTGCTTGTGACTGAGCAAGACTTTTACGACCTGGCCATGAACTACTTCCAGCATGCTGCTTCTATGAACGTTCGGTACTGTGAGCCATTCTTCGACCCCCAAGGTCACACGCGACGTGGTGTCTCCTGGGATACCATGATGGGAGGATTTCGAGCGGCTCAAGAGAAGGCAGAAAGGTCCCTGGGTGTACGTGAGCGAGAGACCATCATTCTGGACACGTGCTGACGTTGAGGATAGATTAAATCTAAGTGGATCATGTGTTTCTTGCGTGATCTGTCGCCTGAGTCGGCTATGGATCACCTTCAAGCTGTTCTTCCCTACCGAGACATGGTTATTGGCATTGGCCTTGATTCGAACGAGGAAAACCGCCCCCCTTCTTTGTTCTCGGAGGTTTTCACTGTGGCCAAACAGGCCGGCTTTCACCTCACCGCGCATTGCGACGTGGGCCAAAAGGACACCCACGAGCATATCCGGCAAGTCGTGGCGGTTCTGGGAGGTTCCGGTGCGGAGCGCATAGATCATGGCCTGAATGCTGTTCAAGACCAGGGACTCATGCATCTCATCAAGAAGAAGGGCATTGGCATGACGATTACCCCATGGGGATATCTCCGCCATGAGCCGGTTGATGAGATCTTTCCGAGAATCCGTACCCTTTATGACGCGGGTATTCAGATCGCGATTGCAAGCGACGATCCGGCGTACATGGAAGATTGCTGGATTCTACACGACATGCTGCTGGCCAAGACGATGTGCGGCTTTAGTAACTACGACATGGTGACTTTGACGAGGAACGCGATTGACATGTGCTGGGCGACCGAGGAATGGAAGAGCGAGATCAAGGACGAGCTGGAAACTGTATCAGCAAGATACTTGAGTTAGATGCGTTACTTGAGAGCACCCCTTAGGACATATCATGGTCTGCGAAACTCGGCAGATATCCACATAGTGTACAGAGTCCTCATGAGTAATATTCAATATATAACTCTCTCTGTTAAGTAAACTATGCTAACATTATGGTGCCTCCATCCATGCTGGTAGTGAGATGATCATACTGGGAAAAATTGTCCCAGACAGAATTTAGCGTCTCAAGCGCGTTACTGAAATGCCGACATCCAACGGTCTCTAGGGCTATGTTGAGACGCTTCCGCATCCAAGCTCTCTCATCTAGTGCTCCATCATCCAAGGTTACCCCGATTTGGAAGAGGGGCCACAGTAAGGAATAGCTCCAGGATGTAGCCGGTTGGATGAGTTGTGCGTGATATAGGACCTGACTTGTTAAATCTACTGCATCATCTAACCGGTTAGTAGAGGGGAACAGTCTTCCCAGGTACGCCATGATACCTAGTCGCCAAACTTCGACCATGTGCTTCCGTGAGCCAGGCAATTCTTCAGGGCACTTCCACTCGACCAGACGGCTTTTTATACAATCAGCCTCCTCCACAACCCTCTGGCTTAGACTGAGGCCGAGTTGGGCTTTGGAGAGCATGGTGATATCTGCGAGTATCTCAAACAGGTCAATTGGGCACGGGAAAACATCGTAACTCCATTGTCTGCTTCCTTCATTCGAGAAGCGCCCAATGGCCGTCCTGAGCTCTTCGGTGGTCAAGTGCGGTAGTCGAGTAGAAGTCGTAGACCTCATCATGTCAAGCCTGAGGGTTGGCTCTTGTTAGAGGACAAAAATTGCTGCCGAAAGGTTTGCCAACTTACCACGTAAGCCGCTGCTCAAAGTAGTGCCTGTTCGCTGCGTGGTCATAGTTATGGTCCCGGATGATAACGACTGCAGCTGTCAAGGGCGTCTCAAACTCAAGACAGTCTCCGGAACACATCTATATCTTGGTGAGACAACCATTCGACGATGACACATCAACAACGCGTGTATAGCTTACATCCAGCTGGGCCAACATCAACATACTGGCCAGTATACTTTGATTTGCTGCTGCGCATGGATCTTGGAGCATCTCTCTCAGCAAACACGTGGCATGGACGCGCAGGTACAAGCTCTTTTGCTCAAGCGCTTCATCCGAGGTTTGGGCTGCGAGGTGACAAGATGCGGATGCAGCAATGGCATAGCGTATGGGAGCCACACTGTCTATAAGAGGAAGTACATAACGGAACATTGAGTTGTCGCCAGGTCCAATTCCGAGATAAAAGATCCCACTGAGGTCTTCGATGTCTGCGAAAATGCCAAGGTTAGTGGTAGTATTCCAGGGTTAAGCAGGGTTAAGCAGGGGAGCGTCTTGCAATGTTGAATCAGCCTTTCCATCTCATCATCCCCAACCGAGCACGGCGTGTTGCGATTCGAGTGGTTATTGTCAAAAGAGCTTTGACGAAGGTCTGCGGGTGTGCTGTAGATGGGATCACTCGGTCCTGCTGGCGCCAAAGGGGTTTTCCCATGTTTGACTCTTGTTGAGTTCATCGGCCTGATGGCGACCAAGTTGTCGTAAACTGGAATAGACTTTCCGGCAAGCTTGCCCCGAGCCGCCACTCCTGGCCATCTTGTGATGTATCCTTCGCACTCGACTCCTCGACGCTGACAGCTCAAGCAATCCGGCAGTGTTCGATCACATTTGCGGCCTCGCCGGCGGCATCCCTTGCAAGCAGTGCCGTGAAGTGCCCCGTGGCTCATTTTTTCGAATATACCAGTAGGTCCGTAGGGAGTGAGACTTTATGGGAGGACCAATAGCACAGACAGAGGTTGTTTCAATTCATAGGATTGACAGTTTGAGTTAGTGACTATTAAATGAGGAATAAATAGTTGTGCTGACAGGTAGATCACATGACTATCAGCGCTATTTCCGAAGGCCATTGGCGAAGCTAGACTATATTAGGAGGAGTGTCAACATTAAAGAATATCCGCTGGTAATTGAGCCGTCAAGTCGCGAGACAGGGTGGATGAGGGGAACGTCAACTCAACATTAGCTAACGACGATTCCTTGAACAAAGCCATTAGATGATTGAGACATGTCGATTGAATCGCAGACAAATGTGAAGTAACATGACCCGCGCAGACAATACCCATCGCCTAGAGTCAATACCTCGAGAGATGGGCACAAGACGCCCGCTCACTCATACATTAGCTCTAGTTCCTCCATGGAGAGACGGCAAGCAAATAATTAATGCCTATGGCAGTTTCTATTCCTATGGTCAGGTTGATCTGTGGTCGAATCGTGCTCATCTTTAACCAACTAGTCACCTCGATATGTGGTATTTCCTTCTGAAACACCCACTCGGCCAGTCTGGCGCTTCGCACCTTTGTAATCCAGATATTTGCGAATGGAAAAGGCTGACCGGTACGTTAAATAGCCCCACCACTACCCTTTCGCCTATTTTCTGTCCCATCTTGGCTGGAGACTTGCTTCTTGGCTCGTAGGAACCGAGCGGGAGAAGGGTCCGGATTCTGTTTAATGTGGTGAATGCTGTTGATGAAATCGCCTTCGTGCTCGATGAAATCAAGGTACACCGATGTCTTAACGGCGAAGTCTTGAATGCGGGCGTTCCCATCTTCCGTCTTGGGGGGGAAGAAGCTAACTAGGGACCCGATTTCAGAAATATATGCCCAGAGTCGAGCACTGGGGGATGAAAAGGAAGGGGATGTATGCAGATGTTGGTAGGTTGTCCAGTTCAATGTTTAGAGCATGACTGGGCCAGCATGGCCGGGGAGATGAGGGGGGGCTGCAGATTTCTTTGTAGGCCAACTTAAGACCGACCAGGATCACACCCAAAGTAGATCAAGTTCGCCCAGCGCCCAAGTCAACTTTTACACTTACACAGATCGAAAATGGCTGGAACTGACCTCGAGATTCAGTTGTGACGTTATTGATGGGTCTAAGATGACAACTTGATATTTAGGTTGTGAAGCTCGAGGCCTGGAGGTCGGTCTTGACCCAGTTGGAGCTGTTGAGTCGTGATTGTTGCTTTCCTCATTCCTTTCACTGAGGCTAAGAACGTTCTCCGGGCACAACTGGTGACTTTTCTGCCTTTCCTATCTCCTTGAGACTCCTGCACCTAGGTACTAGCAAAGAAAAGGTAGACGAGTTGCCGCAGCGAGCACGATCTGGCTCCTCGTCACTGACGATCTGAGCACCTGAAACGGCCCATATTGTGTGACTTAGACCTTCACAGCTTTTATACTAACTACGGAGAGTTAAATCCTCCGCAAGTTCCGACTCAACCAATTCACTACAAGTTCCGTGTTCTATCAATTGAAAGATGGTGAATGGACCTCTGTTCTTGCTTCACCCTGCCACGGAACTTGAGGCTTGGTTCGGTCTCCACGATACATCGTAGAAACCCAATGGTTTTCGTCGATCACCTAAGCGGAACTTTATCTTCCAAGGCATGATTATCTTCAAGGCCGAACCACGTGCCATTAAACCGCTTGCTGTTTAAACTGTTAGCCCCGGAACTCTTCGAATCCATTCTCTGTTCACTTCAGCACCTCTTCTTCCCGATCCAGAGCATTCTTTCGGACCTCGATACAAAATGCGTATTCTCAACTTTTTCGCAGCTGTGGGGGTATGTAGCGCTTCCAGCTCTTCCTACTGGATAAGCTCATTCATCACCGGAGACGATAAAAGGCAGTACCTCGCCATTCCCAGTACCTCGCCATTGCGCATGTCCTTACGACGAAGCATCCAAGCCCTGTCTGTCGATCATCCATCCTTGACTTGCGTACCCACGAGTACTGGGTCAACCTCACCCACTGTTCCAATAAAAACGATTCTGCTTTCGACCGCCCAGGTCCACTCAACGCTGACTTTGAAACATACGCGTTTGATTCACCTCAGACGACAGTGTTCCAGGATGTATGAAAATGCCGAAACAAGCAAGTCGTTATATCTAGACTTGAGATGGAACGCTACTTTAAGAGCCATGCAGAATGGAGGCGGCGGCATCATCGCCTTGGAACCGGGACCTTCTAATGCATCAGAATAGGATATTCTGGCAGAAAAGACCAGTGGAAGCATTACCCTAAATGGGAGCACCATTAAAGTCGTTGCCAAGCGTTTGGGAGTACGACTTGAGCCCTCCCAGAAACCAAGTCTATCAATTTGCAACTATCCACAATGGCAAATCCGTTGAGGTCCTCGCATACACTTTGACGCCCGACGCGACCAAGACTTGAACTTCTCCCAATTCTGGACTTACCTATCCTCTTCGCTGGAAACCTGAGTTTGAGAATGGTGACTATCTCACTATCACGTCGGTTCGACATGATCGGGAGATGTATGGATCTTTGGCTTTGGTCGATTCGGCTTACAAAGGATTCATGACCGTGAGGGGAAAGTTTCAGGGCCATTGTGAGGGCTTTTGGGTTGTTGAAATGGCCAGAGCTTACTGAACTATGCCGTGGCTGAGAGGAGCAACCACGATAGATGTACGGCAGTGACAGTTAGCATCATGGGTTCATAAAGGCAGGTCAAGGATTACATCATTGTCTAATTTAAACTCGAGATCAGAGAATTTAGCAGACAAGACATATTCTTCACATTGTCCAATTTTCATGAATATTTTACCCGTCTCCATGGCATAATCATAGAATGCGGGCAATGATGCAATCATTTGGATTCTTTGCCATCTTTTGTTGGACCCGATGCTCGGCTTCTTCCGACGTAGTAAGGTGCCTATGCTGCTCGGCCTTCTGACATACCTAAATTATGAGACTGGGTGGTACTTTGTCCTCATGTTGTTAGTTGACCCTACAACACCCCCATGACGTGTGTAGATGACCGACCAGTAAGACTGTAATCTTTCGGCTCATTTTTATCTGGCGTTAAGTTTACCCTGCACCGTACCAGATTACCCTGCAACGATCGTATAACGTGTAATTCATTGAACGGGCCATAATTGACATTAATAGAAATGGTCGCATCAGGAAGATATGGCCAAGACATCAACGGTATCATTAACTGACTGTACTTAGGCGCTAATGAAGGATAAAACGAATTGAAAACGTACAAAAACCCTTAAGTCTTGCATTGTGTTCGTGCCGTGGGAAAGCACAGGACACTCCGTGGCAACTATCATAGTCCATGACGTGAGAGTCCCCCAACGACAAGATAATTACGGGCTCGCAACCTTAGCTACATGGACGAGTCTTCCGTCGTGGGGCTAACTCAATTATCAACGGAAGTCTCCATATTCCGGCTTCAAACGGCCCTCTCCAGATGCCTTAAAAGTCTAATGATGCTATAATATTTCCAATGAGTCTAGCGTGTGGCCATGGCGCAAGCCGCAGTACTGGGCTGTTAATGAGGTAGGTGGCTGGGGAACGAAGAACGGGAAGCTGATAGCGTCATTTTGCACCTAGACGCAAGGGACCAACCTAGTCTGAAATCTATGACGCGACGAAAACTTCCGCGTGGTATGACGACATTAACAGCGAAGGAACAGAGAAGAAATGATAAAGAATTCCTTTCTAAGTTTTTAATTCATTCTACACAATCTCTATTCAACAACTTGCATCAACATCATACGTCCACATCCACAATGAAAGGTCGAGATCAAGTCGTCGACGAGTTCAACAGCCTTGTCAATATGACAGCCGCCGAATTGGAGAAATGGCTTAAATCCGATGATTCCAACAGTGCCGGCTGGCCAAAGGAAGATGATAACAGAGAGACTGTAGGACATGACAGCGGTCGCAAAATTGTCGACATCTTGAAGGCAAATCCAGACAAGGATCCTGAAGCCTATACTGAGGATCAGGTAGCACACATGCGCAAGGTCGTCGCGTATTGGTAAGTCTCAGAACCGTCCCGCTCATTTGCTATCTGCATTTCCCAAAGTCCTCAATGCTAATATTCTCTTATTAGCAAACGTCATCTGGCGCAGGAAGCAGCGGGAAACAGCGAAAAGTCTCCTGCGGAAGTCAAAAAGACCAAGTCTTACGCATCCCTAAAGAATTGGGGTCACGACTTTTTGAAGGCAGAAAACCACGGCATGGTACAAAATGACGAAGATGAAGATACTGGAGAGGGTGAAAGCCACATAGGTGAAAAGCGAAAGACATCTCAGGGTCAACAAGGGTCGACCAAAAAGAGAGAAACGCGCAAGGGCAAGGGGCAAGCTGCGGGAGACGAGGAGGAAGAGGAAGAAGAAGAGAAGGATGAGGACGGTGATTATGCGGATGAGGATGTAGAGGAGGTTGGGAGGGATGAAGAAACACTTGTCGAGGAGAACGATGAGGCCGAAGAGGGGGATGGGGAGGTCGACGAACACCACGACGATGACGACGACAATGAAGCGAAGAGGAAAGGATCCAAGACTCAAACCAATGGCAAAAACAAACAGGGGACCAAACAAAAGGGCGCCAATTCTGGAGATAAATCCGGATCAAAGACAGCGAATGGTCCCGAGAAGGGTGAGACAGTGAGCTGGAACTGGGGTAGTGGCCAACCGGAGGGTGAAGTCTTGGACGTAAGACCCGAAGAGTTGAGTCACCCTTGACGCATTCGTTGCATTGTACTGACTCGAGTCCAGTACCTCGATTACGACTAAGAAAGGGAACCAGGTCAGCCGCAAGGGAACCAAAGAGGACCCAGCAGTTGTCTTGGACACCGGAAAGTCAAAGGCAATCAAGTTGAGTCATGAGCTGAACTAGCATCTTCTTTCAGTATTATGCCGTAAGTAGTGACACAAGACTAGATACATATCACTTAAAACACAGAACTGAGTATAGACATGACTCCCTTTTGTTCATGGCGTCTTGACAAAATACCCACGATTCTCCTTGCCGGCCGCTTGAAGCCGATCCTCCTCAAAAGGCAGGTACTGTATCGGCGTGTGATGTCCAGCAATAGTTGCTAGTAAGCTTTCTTTAGTTCTTTGGTTTTCATAATATCTATGAGTGAAATCGGACAACTCAAATTTACGCTGAATGGTCAGGCAAAGCAACGTATTTTTCTGGGTACGAGACGTTAGTCTTAGGGCTTAAAAGTCGGTGACGCCTGTCACGCTTTGGAATATTTGACTCCTCAATCGGAGCTAACGGCAAGACGGTCTCTCCAATGAACACTGGAGGACCTTAGAATAGAAAGAGGCATTTGCACCACTCCGGTCCTCGGGTAAAACGAGGCTCTCGAGCGGTACTATGCTGAGCAAGGGATGGTTCTGCAAATCATGGACTGCTTTGGCGAGAGCCCGATAGTTAAACATCCACAAGGTTGGATTCAGAGTGACATTCTACGTCAAGCCAAGACGCGCCATGTCCAAAAAGAGCGACATCGCCGCAGAGGCCCTCTTTTCATTTGGTGCTAGTAGCCTACATAATGAGTGAACAGTTCGGATGATCCTGCCTCAAGCTCTCGATTTATCGCCTCCGGGTCTCGAGCGTTTGCCCCAGGGCCGGCCAAGAGACGAGCAAGAAGGCGATGTGAATTGATTGGAACCAGAGGCCGTCAAAGCTGTCAACTTAAACGCCAACCAGGGTATCGTAGGAAAGTGAACTGTGAGGTATTTTCATGCACGTGGGTTCGCTGATCCCTAAAATCTACCTTGCTAATATGCTTAAAAATATCCACCATTGATCCACCCAAGTTACGAAATTGATGCAGTTTCTCCATCGAGTGGGTCTTGAGGTTATCAATCTCATCTAATCTCCATTACATATCTGCCATGTCCCCAAGCCAATTCGCCCCGTTCGACCCCTCGGGAACATCATCACACTTTTCTCTGAATACATTGACACCAAAATGAGGTTCACTACAGTTGCCAGCTCGGTCTTGCTGGGTCTTGCCTCCACCACCGTGGCTGGAGACGTTGTCTCGAAGAAGATCACGACTCGCAACACAACCTACGACTACATCGTCGCCGGAGCCGGAGCTTCCGGCTTGGTGGTAGCGGAACGCCTTGCCAATGCTGGCCACAGTGTCCTTCTGGTTGAGCGAGGTGGCCCTTCGTTCTACAGCACAGGCAACCGCCAAGACTTGATGGACTGGAACAGCACTGTGACGGCGTACGACGTCCCCGCCATGGCGTTCTACACCGATACTTCCCCTACCATCCAGTGGTGCCGCGACACTGCCTCTTCGGCTGGCTGTCTGCTTGGGGGCTCGACCATGCTGAATGCTCTCATGTTTGTGAAGCCGCGCTCCGCGGACTTCGAGGCATGGCCTGAAAGCTGGCAGTGGGAGAACGGCGTGGCCGAGTCTGCTGAGACTCTGTTCGAGCGTATGCCTGGCACAATCCTTGCTTCCGCCGACGGCAAGCGCTACAACGATGCTGCCTTTGACGCCATGTCTAAGTTCCTAGACAGCAATGGCTGGGCAGAGGTGAATGCGCTTGAGAATGTCGAAGCAAAGGACCAAATCTATTCGCATCCCCCGTGGCTGGTGAGTTGTCCTCGACAGAATTCTCGCACTCCATGCTGACCACTCCTAGATCAGCAATGGCTTGCGAGGTGGTCCCGTTCGCAGTATCCTCCCTGATGCAGAGGCTCTTCCGAACTTCAACCTTGAGCTCAACGCGAAGGTTCTCCGTGCTGTCCGTAAGGGAGGTATTATCACTGGGGTTGAGCTCGAGCTTAGCGATGGCTCACGTGAAATCGTCAAGCTAGAGAAAGGCGGCTCGCTCGTGCTTTCGGCCGGTACTCACTCGACTCCTCGCATTCTTCTCAACTCTGGTATCGGACCTGTGGAGCAAATCAACATTGTCAAGTCCAGCTCTACAAACATTACCCTGCCTCCGAGGTCTGAGTGGATTGATCTGCCTGTTGGCCAGCATTTGAAGGACCACCCCATTGTCATCGTTCAGTTCGAGACCAAGGAGGACCTCACAGCTCTTCCCAGAGAAGCTTTCACGACGCCCAATCAAGAGACTGTCGACCTGTTCGCTCAAGGCAGCGGTCTTCTCTCCCAGTCGGGACAGCGCCTCAACTTCTGGAGGAGTATCAAGTGCAGCGACGGCGTGACTCGCACCATCCAGGGCACCGTCAATGCACCAGCCAACAACACCGTTGAGACCAAGGTGTATCTCACTCACGGTCTGACTTCTGAGGGCACTCTCGAGATCACTCCCGATGGAAAGACCAACATTACCAAAAAGCAGTTCCTGAACACGAAGGGTGATCGTGAAGCAGTTACAACTTTCCTAGAGGAGTTCCTGAGCTATGCACGAATGCCAGGAAGCTCGTTGACCGTCGCAAGTAACGTTACGGCGCAGACGATCCTCGAAGTTGCGTACAGTGGCAACCATCATCTCGGTACCGCCAACATGGGTACTAAGAATGATGGCTGTAGTGTGGTCGATCCCGATACTCGAGTCTGGGGCACTAAGAATCTGTTTGTTGTCGATGGCAGCATGCATCCCGAGGTGCCGACCGGAAACACGCAAGCTCCGATCATGGTGGCTGCCGCGCATGCCGCAAAGAAGATTCTCAAAAGTTCCCCGAAGGTGGTGAAGATGAGAAAATGAGTGGGGGTAGGAAGCACCGAGCAGACAGCAGGTCAGCGATCCTGACAGTTTGTTGGAGAGTCAGCATTGCGAGAGACTGGGTCAACCTGGGTTTAGAAGTTCGGATTTTAAGATAAGATATAGAGAGGATTTACCTATTCGAAACACTAGACGTACGCCTGTCCAACGTTGCATGGCCTTCAGTGGTGATGATGTTTCTGTTGCTAGAGTCAAGGTAACATTCTCGCAGGAGAGGGTGAGGTTATCCGTGCGGCGGCTTTCCCCCAAACTCCCACCGACTCATGATGTGCTCCGAGACCATGATATGATGCTGGGAGATCGCCGAAACAAACTACCAAAAATGGCTTCCCTTCCATGGCCACGTCTGGTGCATTGCCTTTTCGCATGATGGATCCTGGATGGCTGTGGGGTCAGAATACAGAGTTGAAGCGCGTCGCCGCTCTTACAGAGTGGCCACATCCACCCAGCGCCCCAGGTAATCGGTTGAGATGAGGTTATGTTCATAAATAGTGAAAGAGAACTATCATTTATGTACCCACATACTATCTGAGAATATAGAGGATCATATACGCGAATATGGGTGCGTAGCATACTACAAGCTTCCTAGCAGACCAAATGCCTCTGGATGTCTCCTCAGTCAGACATAACTTGAAGACGCGCGCGGTTGATTGATAAGGTCCTGCTCGCTGTGTGGGATAGGTCTTTTGACGCTGAGTAATCCCTCCGTCCAAGGACACTGACGAATTCGTGAGTCTAGATCACGCAACACCATGGCCTTCTCCCCGCATTTCACATCATATTTATGTCGCTCTGGACCTGAAACATCAATCATCAAAGCCTTCAAGTTTGCTTATCCCTGCATATTTCCCCTAGTTCCATCTATCAAGCACCACCGACTCTACAACATGGGTGACGCTTCGCTTTACTCCTACCCTTCCCCTCTGACTGGGTACGAAGATGCTCCACCTTTGCCGGAAGACAAGGCAGAGGATGGCAAGAGTTACGTAAATCCGCCAGCAGAGGAACGCAGCGAGGCATACGACAAGTTTATCTCTCCGCTCGACCAGGGTATCGGAGGAGGCTTGTGAGTCTGAGGCAAAGCGTTGATTGGCAGAGGTTACTGACCAGGGTTGATAGCGACCTTCATATCTACTATCTCCAGACCAACGAGGACCAGTGCAAGTATGCCAACGAGCTGTGGCAACGCATTCGAAGAGAATGTGAGTCAATTATACAAGTCCTGCCTCATGAACGGAGAGTTGACAATGATCCAGTTCCTGAACTACGAATCTATCGCTTCTGGGATCGACCAATCGGACCTCACCCAATCACTATGTTCAAAATCAACGTCTTTACTCCTGCACAGTTTGGCGCATTCGTTTCATGGCTTGCCATCTGGCGTGGGCCCTTGTCGGTGCTCATTCATCCCAATGTCGTTCCAGAAGATAGTGTCAATCCTCTTGCGTCGGCCAAACGGGATCACTTGGAAAGGGCCATCTGGATGGGCGAGAGGTTTCCGCTAGACGTTAGTCTATTCAACCGCGGCTGAAGGATGCATATCATGATGATCGAAAAAGGAACTGGCGTGTAGAGCAGATTGACGTTTGACCGGACTTAAGTGTTGGTTTCTCGTACTGCTATTAATGAGATTCAACAAGGCCAAGCCCCCGACTTGCCCCTGGAAAGTAAATGTGCCAGCCTGATCCTGATTTATTTGACTTTGGGTCGAGACTCCTTACTTATGATGGCGGTAGCTAAGTGGAAGAAGCAGAATGAAATGGTTTAGTTGAAAGCCAGCTATGGTTCGTATTTACAAAGAAGTCAATCAGTTGGCAGCCAGAGGGACTTTTGTTGCACTCGCTGGTGGAGTACGTTATACTTTTTTTTGGAATTTGTATAACCTCTCTCATGGTCTACCATCCCACTACGCCTCAACGTGGCTAGCCACAGACCTTCTCTTCTCCTCGGACGCATAAACCACAGTGGCGTTCAGCCCAGCATCTCTCATCTCGACATAGCGCTTGCGCGCAACCCTGGCATACTTGGGTGCGCCAACACCAAACAGGAGATCCATGTCCTCCAACGACACCCCCTTTGTCTCGGGAACAAAAAGAAAAGCAAATATGAATGCGACGACAGTGCAAGACCCGAAAAAGATAAAGGTGCCGTACTTGATACTGTTCATCATATATGGCAGGCTGTAGACGACGATGAACTGGGCCAGCCACTGTGTGCAAACGGCGCACATCATGCCGAGCGTGCGGACCTGGTTTGGCAGCACCTCAGACGCAAAGATCCACGGGATGCCATTCCAGCTGAAGCCATAGAAGATGGCGTATAGATAGATCATGGCAAGAGCTGTGTGGCTTCCTCCATCTGCTGGAGCAGTGCCGTCGAAGGAGCCAGAGAGCGAAGAGTAGGCTGCCAAGTAATACATGGCCACCATAGCGCCAACAGCTCCGACAAGGAGGGCAGGGCGTCGGCCAAATCGATCAACGAAAAAGAGCATGAAGATGACAGTTGTGAACATCTTGACGAGGCCGTACACGCCTGTGGCCAGCAGTCCCACGCTGGTTCCGCTGAATCCAATGGATCTGAGGATCGAGGGGCTGTAGTAGTTGATGGCGTTGATACCCGTCAGATTCTGCAGCAGCATGAGAATCATACTCATCAAGACGCGCCATCTGATTCCCGGTGCAGCAAGTTCTCGAAAGACCTGCATCGTGGATCGCTTTCCATCTCTCATTTCTATCTCATGCGTGATGCTGGTCTGGATCTCGGCAATCTCGGTGGCAATGTACTCGTGCTCGGCCGGTAGATTTCGCACCCAACACAAAGCCCTGCGCGCCTTGTCAAGACGGTTCTTGGATACTAGCCAGCGCGGCGACTCTGGGCAGAACAGCGGCATAGTAGTGAGCAGGAGCCCGGCTGGAATGAACTGGACGGAGACTGGTATATGCCACTGCTTATCTCCCTCAGGTGAGATGTTTCGGGCAACTCCATAGTTGACCCAAAACCCGAAGACCAGGGCGGTCTGCAGCATGATTTCGAAGATGCCGACGAGTCTGCCGCGGATGAGGGACTGCACTCTGCGATGTAGATGGGAATTATGGTGGACGAGGCGCCGATTGCGAGGCCGGTAAGGGCACGGCCTCCATCTACGGACAATACGTCAGTTCCAGTCTAGTTGTTGCGGGAAAGCCATGTAACTCACAAAAAAGACCCAGGCTCCCAATCATCTGGAGTATAACCCCGGCGATGAACACGACAGCGGAGCCCATGATGACAGGCTTACGGCCGAGCCTCTCTGCGGAGGCGAAGCCAACCATACAACCAAAGAATGCCCCACCTTGGAACGTCGACACAATGTTCGAGGACAGCGCAGCCAGCTCGTCCTTGGAGCTGTTATCCAAGCCAAAGGCTCGCTGAAAAGATGGGAGGCCAAGCGTCCCACCAATGAATGCCGAGTCATATCCGTACATGGCAGAAGCCTAGAATATGAGTGAGAGGCCTTCATTCATGGTAATCGACAGAGATTTTTTTGGGGGAGGGGTTTTTTTCTTCTTCTTTTTCCCCACTATTGTGGCCGGCCTTAAGAAACCTTCAGGGACTGAAAGGGGTTGAAAGAGCCACTTACCCAAGCCGCTGAGAAGGACAGCAGGTACGGCCGAAGTCCGTAAATCTCTCGGGGTATGTTGGACCCTGGGGCGTCCTGGAGCTGAAACGGGTTCCTCATACTGCCAGATGGGTTGCTCTCAGAAAGAAAGCTTCTTGTCGAGTTGTGCTTGTTGTAGTGAATGCACCAGTCTCGCCTCCACGGCAGGCTATTGGAGTTAAGTACCCGGATCACTGGTATGTTGGAAGAGGAATTTCCCAGCCCAGCCTCCCCTACCAAGCGATTAGCAAGCTCAGGCGTTCTGCTTAGACTACTGTTCTTCCGGGATTGTGCTCCTAGCCTCCCCCGAGTTATGCCCATGCCTGCGTACTCGGAAGCCTGTCTCTGGCTCGCTGAAATCTACCCCATGGGGACGCGGGGGAAGTGTCTGGGGTGACGTTTGTGGACCCTGGAGGATTTGGATTAGCTGTTAATTGGTCTCGTCTAATCGACTGCTCGGTTCATAGGATAAACCTTTTCCCATGGAATTCTTCAGAAACTAGACTAGCTGCTGATCGGTCTTATCCAAGCCTAGACAGCTCCTCTTCCTGATACTGCTCATACATGGGATGGGATAAGCTCTTTCCCAGCTTGTTGAATTACCCCGCCGAAGTCCCAATGTCAGTCCCGAATCAGGTTCGGTTATATGGATAGCTGAGCGACTAGCCAGCATCCCCGTCCCAGGCCGCTCCCCTCATTCTCCTCATCCAACATCCAAGGGTCGGTCTGTTCTCCGCCTGGCTTTTTATGCTCAAAAATACCTTTATGCCAATCAAATTAGTTCCGCCAACTCGGTAACACACACTTCTCGATTTGAGTCTTCTATTTCCCCTACTCACAATGTCTGACAAGCCACCCACACCAAGCCGTTTGTCTGGCAAGGTAGTTCTCGTTACTGGCGCTGGAGGAGCCATAGGCCTCGCAACATCCGCCCGTCTCCTCCAGGATGGCGCAAAGGTGTGCCTTGTCGACATCAACGCGGACGCGCTACTAGCAGCCGTGTCCGAGCTCACCAAGTACATCCCAAACGAGTCGGTCGACGACCGGATATTAATAGTCACTGCGGATGTGACATCCGAGAGCGCTGTTGAACAATTTGTATCCAAGGTGGTTGACAAGTTGGGACGTCTGGACTGCGCCTTTCTAAATGCCGGTGTTAGCTACACTTCCACAGCCATCTTCGACACGACTGAGGAGAGCTACGAGCGGGTGATGCGAATCAATGTCAAGTCAGGTATGCATTTCACCTAACGTCCTCTTCACAGCAGCATTGACCTTGCGTGACAGCCTTCCTCGGCATAAAACACACAGCCAAGGCCATGAAAGATCGGGGCAACGGCGGCAGCATCATTTTGACCTCGTCGATAGCCGGTCTGCGAGGAACGCCCGGGCTTATTGTCTACTCGGCATCCAAGTTCGCACTTCGTGGTCTGGCTCTCACAGCAGCGTCTGAACTTGGTGGCGATGGAATCCGCGTCAACACCATACACCCAAGCGGCGTAAACACACCAATGTTTAAGGCGTCCTGGAGCCCGGAGAAGATGGAGGAGCTGCGAAAGGCCGTGCCGCTAGGTAGATTTGCTGAGACGAGTGATGTAGCTGGCGTGGTCAGCTTTCTGGCTAGCGATGATTCCAAGTTTGTAACTGGGGGCTTAATCAAGGTCGATGGGGGATGTGTCAGTTTCTGAGACCTAGGCCGGCACATGTTGGATAAACAATCTACCTAGATCGAGGTTTACCCCGCAGTCAGCACCCGGAGACAATATGGTCTATAAGTAGCCCATAGAGTAGTATGCCCTACACCCTTCCTACAGCATCGATATACTACTCCAGACCTCCTTTGCAATAGCTCAACCATCATGAGTCCGCCCCGATTCCAAAACAAATGGGCTATATCGACAGTCTCTCTCGGCAAGCACCCATCTCACACGCTGGAGCGCAAGCTAGTAGCAGCCGCTAAAGAAGGCTTCAAAGGCATCGAGCTTGTCTACAGCGATGTTCTTGGTCACGCGAAGAGCAACGGCTTGTCGCCCATCGAATCTGCAGAGCTTATCAAGACTCTCTGCGGCACAATGCAGTTGGAGGTCCTTTCGCTCGGCCCACTGAAGAATTTCGAGGGCAATCTCACCGTGCCATTATCGCAAAGACTCGAGATGGCCAGCGAGTGGATCAGGGTGGCTTCAGCCGCGGGAACGAAAATAATGCAAGTGCCGTCCCAATTCCTTTCAGAATCCACGGGTGACGATTCAGCCATTATCCCTGAGTTACAGGCTCTGGCGGACCTCGCAGCAAAGAGCGGAATCACCATTGCCTATGAAGCTGTCGCTTTTGGCAGATTCAACAGCCTATGGCAAGACAGCTTACGAATTGTGCAAGCTGTTGATCGTCCCAACTTCGGCCTGTGTCTGGATTCCTTTCACATCCACAGCCGTATTTGGGGAGACCCCATGGCAGAGAGTGGTCAGCTGGCCAACAGCAACCTAGCGCTCAAAAGTTCAATGGCGGAGTTTGTCGAGAAGTGCCCCAGAGACAAGCTGCTCTATATGCAGCTTTCTGATGCGATCAGGTTCACACCTCCTTTGACACCAGACTCTCCCCTGTTTGAAGGCCTGGAAATCAAGAGTCCCCAGCTGGCCTGGTCAAGGAGCGGAAGACCTTTCCCGTTGGAGGACACCGGCTACTTTCCAGTCGTCGACATCGCCAAGACATGGTTGTTGGATTATGGTTGGCAGGGCTGGCTATCGATTGAAGGCTTCTTGAAGGAAACCGAGTCGGAAAGTAATGGCCCCGAGATCATGGCAGCGCGAGCGAGACAATCTATCGAGGCACTTTACTCCCGGCTATGAATGAATTGCAGACTTCACCATTTCTGAGAGAGAAAGCAATGTGGATAGCTACGGAATAGACATGGCGTAGAACTTGGGTGTGCACAAATGATACTTGTCTCGTCCTCCACAGTTCAGTAAGCTCAGAGACGCCTGTTATCTGCACCTTTGTGATGGACAAACTTGATGGCCATGGCGGATGCTGGCCGTCCCATCGTCGGGTGGTGGACAATCAGTCGCATCTTCAATAGCGGGCGTCAAATGGTGCCATGGTACAAAGTCACGTATTTTAACGATCGCTGCCGGTGTATCGTCGCTACTGCTATCTGATGAGTGAACGCGCGGACAAGGTCCATGCAGATCACCTCAAAGTGGACATCCATCATGGAGTAGTTCTTCTCCTTTGCCATCAAACACTCGAGTTGCGATTCGACAGCCGCTCTTCTGTAGCGCCAGAGTCAGTTCATCCCACCAAGCCACAACTCGGCCGAGGGCCATCGACGGGACGTCATGATGTCGTTAACTATGGAAAATAGGATATGGTCGGGGCACGCCCCGGTGCATGTTACTAGCTTACAGGCGCATCGAGCCTTGGCCGGTATTCCTTCCCTCATGTTCCCCCGATGCGTGGAACCAAGTTGCTGGCCGCGAACGTGCGAAGCCCAGTACGCCGAGGATCCTCTCCTCGTCCCTACCGCGTCGTCTTCACTCTCCCGAATGACTCTCTCGTCGTAACACCCGTAATCGTTGTCGTGAGCCCTGCCACCGGCAAGATCATCTCAGTCACCTCGGAGTACAGATTGGAAGCATGGCTAGATCAGCCAAGAACGTAGGCGTTTCCCTTGTAAGCAGACAGCCTGACGACTCCTGTGACACTATGCTGGCAGAAGACGACAGGGTTATCAATCTGGTGATTCGTTAGCTCACCAACTCCAGATGGAAGTTGAGATACATACAAACTCACGCTCAGGACTAAAGTACGTTCCGTCATATTAAAGCCGAGACAAGGTCACGCTAATAAACTGATCTCTGAGTTCACAGACGCGGCCGTCCATGACCAAGCCCTCAAAGGACAGATAGGCCAAACGGGGGACTGTGCAAAGTCAGTATTGCTTGCATGTCTATGTTTTTGGGTACTCGGGGGTTGACATACTGACCAATCCGGGGGTGCTATAATACGGGTGTCGACGTCAGCTACCATGGTCATGCAATAAAGGAAAGCAAGTTTCAAGTTCAAGACATCACATACTCATAGCAGCCTGTCATCCAGAATTAGTAAATATCGATTGACAGTCCATGTGATGCGTTGTGATGACATTACCTCGGCTCTTAAGACCGATAAAGCCTTTAGTACGTGTTGTTAGCAAATAGTGCAGTGTAGAGCCCAAAAGGTGCTAACGGTTCTCAACGATGTCAACTCGATCAACGCCACTTTTATAGCCAGCCTAGACGCGTATCAGGTGACCATTTCATACCAACTGCTATTGTTCTTGATGAAACGCGCCTGGTTGAGCAACTTGAAGGCCTCGACGGAATCCGAGACCTCCTTATCGCCGACAACGACCTTGGAGATTATACTGAAGGCATCGTCAGTAGGATTGTCTAAATTAACAAGACAACGCAACATACCCCTTCTCGAAATGGACAGAGAACTTGCTGAACTGGTCAAGAGCTTCCTTGGGATCCCTTGGTGATATTAGCTTAAAAGACTGCTGAACATCGAAGTAGAGAATTTACCTTGTCCTGGTCCAAAGATTCGCGGGTGGTGTGTGATCGTTCCACGATCTAGTCGCTTTACAGTACCCATAGACCGGAGATGATTACTCCGAACTGTTTCGACCTAGCTAGGTTTGGAAGATACAGGCTACGTGTCAGCCAACATATTTAGCGGATTGCTCGATGCGGCAATATTAGGATGGCTTAAAGGGGCCCGGGACGTTAGTGGATGGAGATGGTTGTTTATCATGGTGAGTGTTCTCAGCCAACAAAAGTTCAAGACTTAAAGATTTAGACTAACAGGACAACCTTGCCTTAGGAAGGTGTGGTCGCAATTAGCTTCTCTACGCTAGCCGCCTTCATTCTCCCTATCTACCCTCACATGACGAAATGGCTCTCCGAGGAAGAGAGCGCGTTTGCCGCGTGGAGGCTAGCCCAGGACAAACGATAGATCATTGCACATTACCTGTCTCATGCTAGTGGCAGCAATCGGGAACGTTATTGTCATTGGCAACACGATTGGCAATACTGCAGCCACATACGAAGCATACATGTACCCAGTAGCGATGGTCCACAGTACAGACCTGGGGGTAGTGCCAATGCGACAATCTGCGTCATGGTGGTTCTGCTTGTACTCTTGCTCCGTTACCTCCATAGGTGGGAAAACGAGAGGCTTGAAAGAGCTGAGAGACGGAGGGCAGAAGTGGCAAAAGAAAATGGAAAAGTAGACATGGGGTCATCCTGGAGACTTGTGCATCCCGGATTTAGATACGTCGTTTGAGCATGGCAAGTATTTGGATTCTCAACTGTGGCTACACGGGTCGTACGTTATACGCTACGGGGTCGAATGTCCAAGATAGTCACTACACAAGACAAACCGAGGCCAGGATGCTGTGAAATCCAACGCCAAAAGATGCCTACCCTAGACATTAACCCATCATACTACCTAAGTAAGCGAGGCGCAAACATGACGTAGCGCCAATGATTGTTTCACTCAAATGAATAGCCCAGTCAAATCGAGACTTCTCCACGCCGATCCGTCTCCTCACCCCCTCAAACCCCCTCTTCCGGTCTTAGCTCCTCATCACGTCTTTGTTTCAACCATCCTGTCATCATACTGTTCGGCTGTGACAGCTTCCGCATAGCACATTGCTCACATCTCTCTATAGCATGGGCCCCCATGCTCGCTGCAGCGCGAAAGAAACTCCTATCTACCACTAGGATGCAAGCCACGGGGCCGCCGGGGAAGTCCAGTAAGAAGCGGGTTCGGAAGTTCACTCCTGACGATCGGGCAGCTCATCGGATCTTCGAGAAGAGCCGTCGGGAAGCTTTCAAGGAGAGGTTGAATGCAAGTCACTTCCGATCTCGTCGGTGTACTACCTCAATATTGACAGGCTTTCAGGAGCTCGCTGGCCAGATTCCGGCGCTCGCCGGATGCGATCCACAGCGCCTCTCAAAGCACATCGTCGTCGAGGAGAGCATCACCCGCTGCCAGACCCTGCATCGGAGATGTCTTGATGCGCTTGGAGACATCCGGGCATTAATTCAAGAGCGCGACGAGATCCTGGCCGAGGTGAACACCCGTCGCCAGTTGGAGGGCGCACCTCTCCGGGCGCTGCAGGCTGTTGACCTTCATCTCGACGGCCTCGTGGAGTTGGAGAACGAGGCCAAAGTACCAGTAGAAAGAGGTACATTCCGGAAACCCGAGACCGCCCAGGCTATGAGTTGTAGTCCCGGTGACGAAGGGACTGATAGGCAAGATCACAGTAATGACGATGAGGCCGTCACCAGTACTCCCCAAGACGCGAGCCAAAGCTTGATGGCAGGATCGACCACATCCGTACCTATTCCCTCGATCGTCCCACCGTTGTCACTCCCCGAACCGAGGAATGAACCGATGCCTCTAGGCTTGGACTGGGGCATAGCGAGCGATGATCTCATTCCCGAGTCCTACTCCAACCCGATGCCTCCAGGAAACCTGCGCCCAACTCCAGACGCGTCGGGCATCAACGAGTTTGTCACTGGCCCGTTCCCAATCCCATACAGTGCATCGTTTGAGTTACTGGACGTGGAGAATGTACTGCCCTGCCAAGGTTTCACGTTCTACAACGCGGACACGATGGCTTTTCAGCTCGAGCCCAGAATTGCCCCTGCCCAGTTTGAAGATGTCGTGTCTATCCCACCGGGCTACCTTCCCGACGACGAAAGGCACCTGGGCGCTGGAATAAGCTAGAAAAAATATGACGGCGGATTTAAACCTCAGATGGTAGTTAAGAGCAATGTATTTATACGACTTAGTTACATTACTATTCTTGGATGATTGGATCACTTGCCAGACAGCAGGTAATTAGATCAACTTCAGAACCTCTTCTACCTTGGTCTTGCTGCGCTCCTCGCCTCCAGTGAAAAGCTTCAACGCGTCAGCTAGTCGAGCAGTTGTCACGGGGTCCGCCTCGATGGCCTTCTGTAAAGCCTCGCCGCCATTGGCGAGGTAGTCGATGTCGGTGGACGCAAGCTTCCCATCCCACTCAGCTGCCGCAAGAGGGTCAATGTTGGCAAGCTTCTTGAGGCGCTCGGGACACGGTCCAGCGTCCTTGTATACATCAACAGGCTTGGGCACATGGGCCCCAGGCTGGTCGCTGCCATTCCACGGCAGCTTCGCGAGCTCGTTCAAAACCGTGTGGGAGATGGTGGCAGAGTGACAGCCCATTTCGCCTGCTGCCATGGCCTCCTGAACCGAGATGAAGCTGGGCAGGGTTAGTGAGCGATTCCCTCCTCTGTCAAGGGTGGGGAGCCTACCTCGCGTTTTTCACCAACGGCTGTGCCTTTCTGGTCTGTTTGTACAGCCGCTTGTATGTGTCGATGATCTGGACGATACGAGCTGACATGGGGTGCTCGGTTGCAGGGTCCTTGACGTTGGGCCAAAGCTCAGGCTCGTCATGCGCGCGAACCTCTTCCATGACTGTTAGCCGGTTCTTTGGTGCATCTGTTCAGCGTAGCGGCTCACCGTTGTAGTACGGGCTGATGTACAGCATCCCGGCCTGACTGCAAGCAATGGCCTGAGGAAGACCGAAGAGTGCAGTTCCAAGAGTGGGAATGCCCTCGGACGAAAGAGTCTTTGCGGCGTTCAAGGCGGGCCCAGTGGAAGGGATCTTGATACAGAAGCGGTCTCGCCCAATACCCGCGAGGGCAAACTCGCTGTCGTAAAGGCGAGCATGGTCAAGCGTGGCTTGGAAGTCATAGACTTTGGAGGGAAGCGTCTGGAGAAGGACACGGCCTTTGATCGAGTTGATGTTCTTCTTGCACATCAAGACGGCCTAGGTGATAATTCTGTGAGCAAGTGCAGTTTCCTCAGGCTGGCAGGCCCTTTCCACGCCAGGAGGACTCACCATGCGCGTGTATATGGCTAGCCATCCCTTGTCCTTGAGCTCCTTGGCAGTCTCCAAGAACATGTCCCGGTTCGAGGCGTCGCCGAGTTGGATGTCCACCCAGAGCTGGTTGCTGGTTTGATCATGGGGTACGATGGGCATTCCCTTGATGTACTCTGGGTCCATCCAATCGACGTCGACGTTCACTGTAATTCTGTCAGCCGGGGTCATTTACAGGGGCATCCCATTGACTGACACTGCTCCTCGAGCTTGTCGAGCCATGTCACTGTGCCGACGCTTCCCATGATGTATCGTACTGGGACGGGGTTCGTATCGATTGGTTCTTGGTATTGGCTGATTGCTGCTGAGGGATTGTGTTGTAAGCAGAAGTTGGCTGTTTGTTGTGAGTTGATCGCACAGTGAGTCGGGCCAGGGCCTGTCACGCTTTATACCGACCATTGTTCTCTCATCTTCATGTGATAGTTTCCGCGGACAGTTGTAAACGTCATCACGCTGCTCCATAGTCCATGCCCTGCGTGTGTCGAGCTGCAAGGCCACCTCGGCCACCTGCACAGGTCAATGACTCTTGACCAATCAAACCGTATGGCCAACCTCTTCGTAGTTATCATCGGAGTGTTGTGCCCCGAAGCCCCACCTCACGATTCAAAGCGGGGAACTCGGTGAGGCTATCATTAGCCGTGGATGACACGACGCCGGTGTCTTCTCCAGCCATTCGGATGACAGAAGTCTAATGTCCGGCAGTTTGATGGAAGTGAAAGCCCGCCCTGATGGTTCTGGACACACGCAGGGCATTCTCCACACCCTCCTCACATGACTCAGGCCCTGTCGGACCTGCACGGGACTGCCCTGCACAGGACCCAGCTGTGAATGCCCTGCACAGGGCCCGGTTGCGTAGGCCCTGTGCAGGACCTAGCCGCTTATGTCCTTTCCAGGACCCTCCCCATGTGACGTAGAACTACTGCTGGGACTGACAGGCCATGTCTCGGTCTAACTCCAGTCGGCTTGGTGACAAGCCCTCGGTATCCTGCTACCCCATGGGGAGATCGAGTCGAGACTACCCCATGGGGGAGATCGCCTTTACCCCATAGTGAGCCTGCCCACTGCCCCAATTATATAAGAGCCTCCATAACCTCATTTGCAGTCCCACTCCCCGATACCACCAGTAACAGGCCTTCCATCGTCAAAGTCTATCTTCTTTGAAGCACTGCTCCAGCCATGTCTCGCGCGTCTGATCCAGAGGGAGATGTCAAGTCGGGGCTCGAGGCGACTCATGTTGAGCACACCGACCAAGACTACACTCGCAACATCAACGCCAGGTAAATACTTGCCGTCCCAACTTCCGTGTGTGCTGAACGCTCCCTCTGACCGACCTCGCAGAATCTGCAACCCTCTCATTGGCATCTCGAAGCAGGACCTAAAGCTCCAGACCGATGCATTCTGCCACGACCATGGCTTCCAGGGCAAGGAAGACATCTTCTATCGCGGGGCCCTGGCTGCCCAGAGCCCCCAGTCCTACGAAGAACTCGACGACTTGACCGAGGAAGACAAGCACCTGCTTCAACGCGAAGTCACGCACAAGTGGCACCTGCCCCGCCAAATGTACTATGCCATTGCTCTATGTTCCCTCGGGTCTGCGATTCAAGGCTGGGATAACACCGGTGCTAATGGCGCGAACCTGTCGTTTCCCGTCGAGTTCGGCATCCAGGATAATCATATGCTGGTGGGTGCCATCAACGCCGGTCCGACCCTCTTCGGTCTGCTCTCTGCCTGGGCATCTGACCCTATCAACAACTTATTGGGTCGCCGCGGGACCATCTTCCTGACTGGCCTCTTTGCCATCTTCCCGGTGCTCGCCCAAGGCTTCACCCAGAATTGGTGGGATTTGATGGTCTGCCGGTTGTTCATGGGTATCGGCATGGGCATAAAGATCTCGACTATCCCCATCTACTGTGCTGAGGTTTCTCCCGCTGTTATTCGTGGCGGCATCGTGACCAGCTTCCAGCTATGGGTTGCCTTTGGCATCTTCATCGGATTCTGCTCAAACTTGATCTGGTTCCGCATTGGCGACCTCGCATGGCGATTTCAGCTGTCTGCTGCCTTTGCACCCGCTATCCCCGTTGTCATCTTTGTCTGGTTTTGTCCCGGTAAGTCATCAGCAGGTCGCTCTCTGGTGGTCAAGTCGAGTCAGCATTGACGAGAGAATAGAGTCGCCGAGATGGCACATGAAGAAGGGTCGCTTCCAGGATGCCTTCAAGTCATTTTGCCGGATCCGCAACAGCGAGACCATTGCAGCCCGTGACCTTTACTACGCGTACCGACAGGTCTTGGAAGAGGAGGATGCTTTTGGCGGTCAGACTCTGGGACGACGAATACTAGATTTGGTCGCCGTGCCGCGCCTACGTCGTGCCACTGTAGCGAGTGCCTGGATCGTCATCAGTCAACAATTCTCTGGTACGGACACACGCTGTGAAGAAGGTGTACACTACTAAACTGTCTCATCTCTTAGGTATCAACATCATGGCCTTTTACTCCTCAACAATCTTTGAGCAAGCTGGATACTCTCCTAAACAATGCCTCCTGGCGTCGATGGGATTCGGTCTTGTCATGTTTGTCTTTGCGTTCCCAGCTGTGTACATGATGGACACGTTTGGCCGCCGGAATCTGCTCTTAATCACTTTTCCAAACATGGCCTGGTGCCTTTTGGCTGCCGGCCTGTGTTTCTTGATTGACGACAGCGTTGGAGCGAGGGTGCCCTTGATTGCCTTCTTCATTTATCTGTTTACCGCCATGTACGGGCCTGGTATGTTGTGCTCAGTTAACCCTGCTAAATCACTCGCGACTGACAACGGCATTAGGTATCGGTCCTCTGCCCTCCATCTACTTCTCGGAGTCATTTCCTCTGTCGCATCGAGAGATTGGAGGTGCTTTCACCATTTGTGTGAACAATGCCGTTGGTAGCGCGCTGACCCTTAGCTTCCCGTCGCTACTCGCTGCCATCGGGCCCACTGGGGCATTTGGATTCTACGCTGGCCTGAATCTGCTTGCCTTCTTTGTCATCTTTTTCATCATTCCTGAAACAAAGTCAGTACATGATTCATTCTGAATGAACGGGGTGAAGCAACTGACATAGTGGCTAAAGGCAACGAACCCTTGAGGAACTGGATTACATTTTTGGCGTCCCAACACGAAGGCACGCCGCCTATCAAATACGGACTTGGCTTCCCTGGTGGACCAAACGCTACATCTTCTTCCAAAAGGACGCAAAGCTTAAGTCTCTGTACCAGCTTGACTCTTGATCAAAGCTTGCATCAACTCAACGTTGTGTTCCTAGTGGAGTGTCCGTCATCTCGAATCTGTATCAGCCTCTTCTATACGTAGTATTCTTCATGGAGTCTATCATTAAAGCATAGTCTTGGTTTACGTCGCTTCTTCTCTGGTTAAAAGTGCTGGTTCAGCTGTCAATATGCTTTTGAACAATTGTTTCGAGACATTGGTCCGCTTATCAAATTTCACATAACCATTCTTTGTCACCATGGGGTAAGATAATCACTCTAGTAGGGAGACTGGCAAAGTGCTATCTTCTAACTGTGCGCTATTACAATCAACGAGATTATACCCGACACAATCAACATTGAATAGAATCGCGCAGTACATTTATCACATCCAAAGGCCGGGATCAATGAGGTAAAAGCTCTTGATTTCTGTCTATCCTAGCGGGAAAGGAAGGTCTTTAAATACATGATTTGGTCCGTAGGAAGGGATGGGAATCGTGTTATCTAGAGCGATGAGAAAGGAAGGGAAACGTGTCATCTAAGATGACTAGGTTGTTGAGGGCATCAAGGTTCGTAGCTAAGTTGTTGAGAGAGGTCAAATTGATCAACCTTTGTAAGACCATCGGGCCTAGGAAGCTTGTCATGTGGGGGAACCTTGTGATAGCCAATGCAATGTGACAACATTTCCACCAAGCAACTAGCAGGAGGCGGGGCTGGGAACAGCCTTGCAGGTCGGGTACTTCTTGCCTCCAGTCACAGAGACGTTGGACCAGGTCCAGTTGGAACAACCAGTATCACCACATACAACTACGATGTTGAAGCCACTGGCTAAAACGCCGTTGGTGCCGGTAATGTCGGAGATGGTAAGACCAGTGATGGGGACGCCACTGGTAGGGTCACCCTTAAGATCCCCTCCGTTATAATTCTGCTCGATGATGATTCCATAGCTAGCGAATGAGTTAGGATGGAATCGAAAGTTTATCCGATAGCAATAGCACTTACCGGGTTATTCCAGACATGGTAATGCCAGAATATGTGACACCGGACACCGAGCCGGTAGCACCAGTAACCGTCTTAATACGAATAGCTACTCTCAGTCAGCACTTGTTAAAGAGTCAATAGGCTTCATGAAAAATTCTCTCACCTTGAACAGAGTTTCTGACCTGACTGTTCAGGAATTTGACATTAGAAACCTTGTTATTACTACGGTTACCAACGCTACCAATGGACAGGCCATGGCCGCCGGAGCAAAGGCCTCCAGTGAACGTAATATCCTGAGTGGCAGTGTCAATAGGCATTGGGAGGTGGAAAGCTTTAATATCTTACGCTTCCAGAGTTAACAGCGACACAGTCATCCTGGTTGTAAACCTTGGCATTGGTGATTGTGACGTTCGAGCTATCGCCAATATCGAAACCGTCGGTGTTGTGACCGCCAGCAGAATCACCGGCCCTGTTGTCAATCGTCATGTCGTTAATGTTCAGGCCGTTCACATTAGAAATGCTGACGACCATAAGGGGGGTATTCAGGATATTCAAGCCGTTGATGGTTGAGGTGGTCAAGTCATGAGCAAAGAAGAACTTGGGCTTCACTTTTCCATTAGTGCCCTTGCCATCCCACCAACGGGAGCCTTGGGCATCCAAGGTAGCACCAGCACCGTCAACAGTGATGGTCTTTCCGGAGATCCGGAGGAGAGGACCGGCCCATTCTCTGTAGCCCCAAGTGGTCGTTCCCTTGAAGATAACCTAAGGATAAGTTGTCAATATTCACCGCACACATGGTCTGGTAAAGGTGACGCTTCTCACCTTGGTGTTATCGTTCAAGCTTCCAAGATCGAGAGTGACACCGGAGGGAACGGCAACATCACTCAGGACAATTGTTTCGCAAGACTTCTGCGAAGCACTGGCCTGAGCCGCACCGTTCGATCCTGTGAAGGTGCAGGTAGCCCGCTTTTCAAGGCTAGGAGGCTGAGTAACAGCTGGTGGAGCAGGGCTAGCAATCGCGGAGCCTGCGAGAGCGGCAATGAGAAGCGGGATAAACTTGGTCATATTGATGGTAGAGAAAGCGATGGATGAGGAGTGAGTGTTGTTGGCGGTGGAGTTAAAGAATTGTCTTAAAACTGTATCGCGGAATAATAGCCCTCTTATATAGCTTCAAGCCATCGCAATATCAGTTAACCTCGAACAATGAATGATACGATGGAGTGGTAGAAAAGTTGCGTCCTCGGGACTCCCGTATCAACCCGTGCCCGAGGGTGGCTAGCTGAAGTTGCTCTTCGTCCAATCATCTGGGATCGATCGAGGCCTTCGTGATCTTGTCGGGCTAGAACAATCGAAAATGGGATGGTTCGTATACCCCTCAAGTCTCTGAAGTCTACTGAACATAGAGAAACATCATCAAGGTTCAGTAGTTTTCTGCTAGAGACTCCCGCATCAATCCGTGATCTTGTCGGGCTAGAACAATCGAAAATGGGATGTTTCATGAAGTCTACTGAACCTAGAGAAACATTGTCAATGCTTGATGCTTGTTACCGGGCCCACTCCCGGGACAAGCGTCGGCCCCTGTAGCGTGTGCCGGCGGGCCGAGCCGTCCTTTATCCGCCATCAAAGAAGGAGACCATGGCTTCATTATTTTCTACACAGCATGATGGTGTCCCATTTGGGGTTTCGGAGTAGGCGTACCGCCGTTAACATATTAAGTTTGTTATTTCTGGCGCCGTCCAACAATAGAACAAAAGCTTGGATGATGTTAATGCCAAAGCTCCCCTTGGTGCGACAAGCTACCAAGCCTTGATGGCACTAAACACTCCCTAAGATTCTAGTCTCTGCCCGAGAAGCAGTATGTGATTGGTCAACTAATCCGTCTATGAATCCGTTGTGGCAACCAGGAGATTGTGTGGGCAGGCTCATACCATTCGCCAAAGCACACACACAGGCGCTCTAGTTTTGGTATCAACAGGTTGCCGATGCGTACTCGTAACTTGGCGAGAAGCTGACAAGGGCAATTGACTTTGACTGAAGTGGTGGCGAATGCGACTGCGGCGAGCGACTCGTATCACTTAAAGCGGGCCTCAACGGACGGTCTCAAAGCTTAGAAAGCTTACATGGCGTGTGTGCTATGTAGCTTCGACGAAAATGTGCCACATTAATCACGGCCCTTGGATTTACATGCTGATGTCTACTTAGTACACACTGCGGCAGTAGTTTCGTCGGTACCTATGTGCGAGCTAGGTCTCAAACTAAGATTCGATCTAGTAAGAAACTATAGATAAATAACTAATAAAAAAAAGACTGTTGCTTGGCCTCTCTACCACTACCATATATCCTTCCGCGTGTTGAAATACCCCACAACCTCACATAAAACGCATCTATTACGTTGTTGACTGTTGAAGTCCGCCTTCCCAACTGCCTCCAATCTCCTAGCGTTACTTCCCACTACGTATACTCCTCTCTTTGAGTGCGGAAATGCTTGTGGGGCGCCTATGGCCCCACAGGCCCCTGTGTGGTGTGTGGGACTTAGGAGTAACGCAAATTGTCAACACAACCCTGTACAGACCTACTACGGCTGTGACAAGTGCGATGTACCGATTTGTACCCAGGGAGATTGCTCGTACCCGTATCATCAGCTAGTCTGAGTGCGAATCTATGTACCTTTGATCTGTTGCAATCTGATTGGTCTTTCCCCCTTGTCTTGGCAGACCCACAAGCATTTCCGCACGCAAAGAGGTATCTCACACGTATCGGGATATCGGATTTCTGCCCTATCACACACCACTGAAGCTTTTCTTCCTGCATCATAGGCGTCCGTCGCCACCTGCCTCATCATCGGCCTCTTCATATGCCTAGCTTTTTCTTGATTTTATCAATAGCTAGTTGTCACGTTACGGGCTACAGTGGAATGTATGATTGGATGACATAGTAAATTTGCCTTATCTTCTACAAAGGGAAGAGGCAGCCGAGGCTGCCTTAAATGTGTGCGTTGAGCCCCACTAATTGCTATGCTCAACTGCGCTTTCAGACTGTTGTAACAGTCCGAGGTAATCTCGGTTATGCGCATTCTATAGCTCTCGATGTCCAATCCCGCTATCTCTACGTAATGATTGCGTCTATCAATTATGACACTAGTTGAAGCCAAGGACTCCGAAGAATCCGGAGCCTCTCGGCCATTCAAGATCATCTTCATCTATAAGACTGACCCAAAGACCCTCATTAGATAGGAAGAATAGCAAGAGCTTTCATCTCTATGATCATTGCCATCTACTAGATGCAACACCATAGCTTCTTAATGAACTGCTCAACTTGAGTAAACTCATAATCAGGCAAGAGCTGGTTCCACTCGTCAGTAACCGTCCAAACACCCCGACCTGTGGCAATTAGGATTCCAGTTGTAGCCATCTTAGAAAACGCTTCAACCTGGTCTTCTGGAATAGACGGGAGGTTCAACCGAGGATAGTTGTTGGTCTTGAGAACCCCTGATTCAAGGTCCTCCAACTTGAGCCAGTCCACTGTGAATGGCTTGCCTATGGTGTGTCAGTACTAGATCATGCCAGTTGAATTGCGTGAATCTCAGTCACTCACCTCGGATTGTCTCTCCCATTTGGAGAAGTTCCCCAATCGTCACTCGGCTTCCACGTATGCCTCCAATTGCTGGCCATACACCCTCGTGATCAACAGCACGAGCGACCACATTCGCAATGTCTTCGACAGACGTGTATGTAATATAATCATCCAGAGAGCCTTCCACTACCAGGGCGTGGAGCCTGTCGAAGTCAAATTGCACAGGCAGAGTGCTGATATACTTTGACACTCGGTGCGGGTGGCCAAGGTAGTTCATAAAAGAACCAGGCTGGAACCTTGTGTATTCCAGGACCTTTCATGAACAGGTTAGTAATTCAGCCCTCACTGGAGTGATGTGGGTGAGAACTACCTTCTTGTTCTTGTTCAAGTTCTCCAGGTAGTGGCTGATCTCAACTTTGCCAATGTACCATGGCATCACATCTGTCGATGATTCCAACTTGACGCCGCTGATTCAGTCAGTTTTACTGTCTTGTTTTTATGAGACGCAGAAAGGCAGTGACCACGTACGTTGACCATTCAGACGGTGCGTAGCGCTTGACCCCAGCCTCAACCGCTGCGTCAATAATTCGCCTCTGGGTTTCATTGCCCAGGTCAGAGTGAACAGTGATGAAGCAGAGAACTGTATGCACGCCCTCAAACAACCGGATCAGTTCCGATTTATCCTCGTATGTTGTCTGCAGCCATTTGACACCTGGGAGGAACGGAAACCCTGAAGGATCCTAATGTTGTTGATCAGCTTCTAGTCCTAGCCAACAAAGGAGCACTAAAATGGGTTTAAATGTTACTTTTCGAACCAAGGCAATGATTTCGTGTCGTTGAGTTGCGACGAGTGCGTCAAGAACTTCTCTAGCGAGCTCTAGACGGACGGTTTAGCTCAGGAAGGGAAAGGGAAGTAGGAGACAAATTGCATCAAACAACTTACCGCTAGAGCCTCCTACAACTGCGATTTTCACCATTATTGATAGTAGCACCTGTTAATGAAGCAGAGCCTTGGGATGTAAATGATGGGTAGAGGGATGTAGACGTCTCCTTCGCTGACGAACCGGCACCATTGCAATGTATTTAAGTGATCTTGGTGTGGATAGGAATGGCACAATACCGACAACACGGTGTAATTCTCATGCCTTGCCGAGCATGGTTCACGTAACATGACATGTATTTCACCACCATGAGGACCACGACGGCGCGGTCTAATTCAGTGGCCGGTTACGTGATCGGACGGAATGTTGACCATGCCAAGACGCTAACAAACCGTTCCAGCTGGCTGCAGTCTGACAAATCCATGTTCGAGTGCTTTAGTCCTTGATGGCTGTCACGTAACCTTGATGCTATCTCCCAACTTCAACCCGATCCTACGCGCGTACGGATAAACATGTCAAACGCCGAAGTTGAGCTCCAGGCAAGAATATCCAGCACAGTCCCCCAGGGGTCAATTCTGGCACTAACTGGATCGCAGCGCAGACGCGAGCGGGGCCGTCTATCCCAAGCGAGTTTCCGGAAACGCCAAGCCCAGGCCACCCAGCAGTTGACTGAGAACAATCGCCGACTCAAAGATGCAATTGGGAGAATAGTCAACGCCGCCCATACCGCCAAGTACCCAGAGCTACTCAACACCATCTCCGACGCGGCCGAGGCTGCTGGCATTGCTTCTAAACGGCCCGTGGAATGTGAAGCCGCTGAGAGTGGCACCGGCCGCATCACTGGGGAGAGCCAGGTGCTTCTGGAGCGTGTCGACGACAGAAAGGTCATCGCCCTAAAACAGACATCATCTAGCCCAGCCTTGTCAACCCTGCCGTCCGTCGCGTCGCAGAGACTTACCTTGGGCATATGGCTGGATCCCCTGCATTACATGCGAGTTTCCATACCGCCCGAAGACATCATACCTTACCTCGGACAAGGGTCCATGACCTTTTCAGGGCGGCTCTTTTGGTCCGTCATGGAGCACAGTCAGATAGAATGCAAAAATCAGCACCCGGACAGACTGGTCCTCCTCCAGAGGGGGTTGCTTCATTCAAAAGCGACGCGGGATTTAGGATTTCCCTTCTTGCAAGCCTTAGTTGAGGCAAGACTGGAGTATAAAAAGACAGGATCCATCAGCCCACAATATGCCTTGGCTGCGGAAGCAGATATCGGGTGGCTGCTACGAGACCAAGTCGAAAAGGATTATCGTTCCAATGGGAAGGACCCAAGTCTGTGGTTGACAAGTCTGGGGATTGAGCAGCGCCTGAGAAGCATGGTAGGCAGTGCCACCTTTAGCCTCCTGGAGATGGCCGCAAGAGGCGAGGGAAATTGTGCTTTACGAGACCTGCTAGATCGCATTAAATGTGCTCTATATGAGACATGCAACTGTTTTGGAGATGGGCCACGGTGGAACGTCGACGTTGTAGACGGCCTGTTCCTTGATTGGATAGTTGAGGCCTCTACTACGAGCAGCTGTGGTGGGTTCTCCGTGCAGCCTTCTTAGACCAGTTAGATAGTTATCGTAGTGGAGGGTAGTCGGGGTGGTGTAGGGATCTGCTCAGAATCCAGATCCCTTCATTGCAGACAGGCATCTACAAACATAGGAATTATACCATGATCATGAAATGGTCCATATGCAAGGCAAAGACGCCAGAAACAACGGTCATTTCTATGCTGGTAGCCAGGTCCCTCCAACACGTGCCGTCGAAGACCCTCTTCGCTACTTAATGCATCTGCTCCTAAGCCGGGGTATGAACCTGAGCTGCCCAACTACAGAGGACACTGGATAGTAGTGATCCACGTATCCAGGATAGGAAGCCCGATCTGATGAACTAGAACCCAGAGTCGCCCACGTGTCTCCTTCCCGACCTGGCATTGCAAGACCTTAGATCAACCGATCCCTATCTCGGTAAACCAATCCAGCATTATTGGCCGACTCGGCCGGCCCTATTGTAACATCGCGCTACAACCCCACGGACCGAGAACACGAACGCGGCCTTGCCCCGGAGCTGCGTTCCCTATTAAGTACCTTGCCCCGGCGCGAGCGGGTCGTACCGTCAACACGAACTGTTTAAATCGTAAGATATAGTACCGAGAACTATGTTGATTGAAACGAGTATTGTGCATGCAACTCGGTTCTTCTACGCTACATCAGCTTCGACACCTGCGGAAGAATATGATCAACATACGCGTCGCCTTTTGCTCCTTGCTCCTAGCAGCAAGCTGTTCCGCCGCGTCGAACAGCGGCGACTTTTCCATCCTGAGCATGAACGTCGCAGGTCTCCCCGGAATCATCCAGTCCAACGAAGTACCCGGCGACAAAACCACCAATTCACTCCTTATCGGGACCTACTTTGCCAAGTATGGCTACGATATCATCAACGTTCAGGAAGTATGCCTCATCTCACTTGACCATCTTGGCTCACCAACATAAATCATTTGCTAAACCTAACATTAGGACTTCAACTATCACGCTTCCATCTACAAGACGGACAATCACCCCTACCGCACTCCCACGTCCGGTGGCGCCGTCTTCGGCTCTGGCCTGAACACGCTCGCCAACTTTGACTGGACCGAGTTCACCCGAGTCAAATGGGACACGTGCTCTAACGCCTCGGGTGCAGACTGCCTGACGCCCAAGGGCTTCACTTTTATGCGTATCAAAATCGCTGATGGCGTCTTTGTTGACGTGTACAATCTCCATACTGACGCTGGCACCGAGGACAAGGATGAGACTGCGCGAAACAGCAACCTAAAACAGGTCGCCGATTACATTGATACCTGGAGCAAGGGAAACGCGGTGCTGGTATTTGGCGACACAAACAGCCGTTACACGCGCAAGGCGGATAACATCCGCATCTTCAAAACCCAGAATGGGCTGACTGACGTCTGGATCGAGAACATCAAAAACAACGTCGAGCCGGCCAAGGAGCTGCTCTGTGAGAATCCCAGCACCACCAACGCCTGTGAAACCGTCGACAAGGCCTTCTACCGTGGCAACGCCATCGTTAAGCTAGTCGCCACCTCCTTCAACTACGAGAGCAGCAAGTTCCTACAGGCCAACGGAAGCCTACTCTCGGATCACAACCCCATCGGCGCCAATTTCACCTGGTCATTGTCCCCTTCGTTCCGCCAGTCTGCTCTCTTTGGTGGGCCTCATGGCGACTGGTTCACCGACCTGCCCGCACTCTCTGCTCTACGTTCATCCTCAGGGTCGCTGCCTAAGCCCAACAAACTGTCCTTTCGTGGCGGGGCACGCCTAGATTCCGTCGGCATTGTGCTCGCCGATGGGACTGCCTTTAACCACGGCAAAAATGGCGGGAGTGTCTCTAGCCTAACGCTGAGTACCACCGAGTTCTGGACGAGTGCCAAGGTGTGCCAGGGAAAGAAGGACGGGCACACGCGCATTTTCTACATAGCGGCAACGACCAGCTCGGGCAACGTATTGGCAGCTGGTACAACGACAGATGATTGCAGCAGCGTCTCGGCCCCAGTTGGATGGCAGATTGTGGGCTTCCTTGGTCGAGTCGGTGAAGAAGTTGATCAGTTGGGTTTTGTGTTTGCACCACAGTAAGCAGGCGGTATCGAGTGCAAGCTTGTGTTCGTGTCATTATCATTCTTCTACCCAAATATTATATCCTTTATCTTGAAGTAAGGCATGCAAGGAGTATTTTATGACGCAGCTGCGCCGCTCCTTCTGGTCAAGCATCAGCTAGCTACATTCTTTTCAAAATACTATGTGCAGTAGTTTCTCCATGGTATTGACGCTATGGACACATTAACAACTAGCCACTTTTTTATGGCAGGTCTTAGATAACTCTCTCTCCTCTAACTCACCAATAGATTTCCTCGTGACTTCAGGATACACGAACAGGCTATGGTTGTTCTCTCTCCTTGTTTATATCATCTATCCCTCGGTTTAGGTTGTAATTTAGCACCATATTTCCTTAAAACACCATAAATCAATTACTCCAAGCTTAATACAGTACGCCTCTCGACCCGATTGGCATCATAATACATCAGAGGCCTTCCGCTAACGATATCCTCCTGGACGCGGTTTCACAAGCACTCAATGAGGGCGCCCGCGAAACCGTCGAGCCTAGTGACTTTAGCGAGCCAAAGTCTGTAAACGCGCCTGCTCACAAGGTCCCTATTTACATCACCCAGAACTCCATTCCCATCAATTTCGGACATATTCCCTCTAATATTATCATTAGACTTAACTCAGAATGCCCAAGATGGGTGCGCAGCTCCCTTATCAAATGGGCAACTGGGAGAGCGGGCTTCGAAAGTCCTGAAGATGCCAACCACACCGTGAAATAACTCGTTATCGCAGCAGAAAGGTAGAATCAAGCAGACACCAGGATCACCTTTATGTGGGCAACTCAGGGAACTTTCGCTGTTGGGCAAGCGAGTAGAATCCATCCTGGGAAATTCAACACTGCGGCAGTTTTCTCTACTCCCTTGAGGCAACCCATTCTTTTGCAGCTAGTTGTTGAAGCTCAAACATCCTGTCAATTCTCCGCTCATTAAGATTCGCTAGCTAGTTTACCCCTTCATTAGAACTGCTCTCCAAATGCACATGACAGCTCTCACCCGAGATAAGATATCGTGAAAATGTAAAGTAACAACGACATATTGAAGGTGCTAACGCACGTGCCGACGTACAGGGATTTGTTGTTGCCGGTGCCTACACCCCAGAAGTAGGCGGCCCATGCGCCGACGATGAGGACGACAACCGAGATGAAGTTAATGAGACTGAGCTTTCGGTTCCAGTCAGCGTGTTTGTCGGTCTCAAACCTCTCTTTCGTGTCGTTGATAATGTCACCGTTCCGGACTCTCTCCTTTCGACTCCACTGTAGGAGACCGATGATATTGCTCATGCACCCCAGCCCGACCATGATCGCACCAACAACTACGGACCCAGCTGCAAGGGCCACGTACAAGATGACCACGTTGTCGTAACTGTCACCATCGCGGTCTTGAATAACACCTGCGATGATACCGACAATAATGGTCATGCTGTTGTTGATGGCAATTTTGATGGCGTAGCCTGAGCCAAAGACCTCTTGGTACCACATGCTTGTTCGGATGCTGTCGATGATGACGGTTGGTCCAAGTGACGATGCGACAGCGTAGATGCCGAAACTAGCTGCCGTTCCCGACACAGATGGACCCCAGGCCGCTAAACACATCGACAGCAACATACCTAGGCCACACACTAGCATGACAGTGAGTCGTCGTCCGAGAATGTCGATGAATATGCCCACGAGAGGCATGAAAAAAAAACCCAGATACTGCGACATGGCCGAATACCAGCCCGCTTGTACAGCTAATATATCGAACCGTTGCTCAGCGAGTTCGGTGCCGTTGGAGGAGAAGACACCAGCCGTCGATGTCTGGAACAGCGAGAACAAGCAAACAAGCCAAAACGACCAAGGAAGACGCAAGACCTTGGTGATCTCGAACTTCTTATTGTTTTCGGTCAACTTCTCCCCCGTGGCAGGATCCAGTGTACCGATGTAGCGCTTCTCACACCAGCGAGTGAACCACCAGAAAAATATGGTCGCCACGTTGGTAAAGAGGTTCATAAAAACAGACATCCAGTAGGTCCAGCTAAAATCGCCAAGGTTGGTAGAGATGACATTGGCCGTGGCCTTGCCAACAAATGAGCCGATTTTCCCGATGCCGAGTTCGAACGCGAGGGTTGAGGCGAAGCCAGAGGATGGCGGAAACCAGGACGAGAAGATTTTATACTGAGCAACCTGAGTGGCAACATCGCCCAAGGCTTAGACGACAACACCGAATATCATGAACTTGTAGTTGCGGACAGTTGTTGCCGCCGCAATCAAAATTGCCCCGGCACTGAAAATAGCATTGCCCCATAGCATAGTGTCTGTAGGGTATGAGCCAGTAACACGCTTAGAATGGAACGGATATACATACTGGCACCACCATAACGGTCGGTGAAGGCGCCACTCAACAGAATCAACGTCACTTTGATGAAGCTCTCACTTGAGTCGAGGACGGCATATTGCGTGTTGCTGATGTCGAGTTCCTGGGCAGTGAGACACCTTGGTGATTAGACATAGTTACTGGTGTGCGCTTTTGAGTCGGCTTACCTTCTTCAGCGTGCTTTTCAAGGCTCCCGTGACACCACTGCTCCAGTGACCTCCGAATCCAATCATGCTAACAACCACAACCGAGGGGATCTTCATGTTCAAGGGAATGGACGTCTTGTCACCATTGTCTGAACTGTCGTCATTCTCGTGGGAAACAGCTAAGATAGTGGGTGTTGCACTTTCAGGGTGCTTTTCGCGAGAGGCGTCCATTGTTGAGACCGTTTGGCTGTGTGGAATAGAGATGCGTAGGACCAAACATGATGATCGAGAGAATTTCTTATCAGATCAGCGCTGTGAATCGCGGCTTTATCAGATGGAGGAATTGTGGGCCAGTTGGGTTTTCACTTCTTGACGCTTGGATGTAACAAACGTCGGATGTCGCGACGGTTCGTTAATAAACGAACCGCACTAACACACGAGGCCCACTTGGATCGAGATGCGTCACACGGACCCGACATCGGCAACCAGGATCATTCAGTACGACATGATGCATTTGGCTCCAGGTTTGTTGGCTATACAACTCGGGGAAAATCCAGGTTTAGCCAGAAGAATACATGTTCACAGCCAGGAACAAGGTTCGTCGTAGAAGCCATCCAGGAAGAGGATTTTCGTTGTGGAGACAAGCACAACTCAGGAACCGTCAGCAAAGCACATATGTGCTTTCTACGTTGTAACCAACAGATCAGATTAAAGTCCATTCAATGTGACTGGCCCGACAGAATCATGGCTCCACAGTCTGTCCGCCATTGCTATGAAATTTCTCAATGTGAGAGATCTGCTAACTCCTCGACCCCACTTGACAGGGACTGCACAACCATCCTTTTTTTTTTCACAGTGAGAGAAAAAAGAAAACCCCCCACCAGAACTCATTAAGCGAAGCCATTCATTGTGCAATATCGGGCTTGGCGCGGCATGCCCTCATTTGTCCTAGAACCCAAGCAGCTTGGAATAGAAGTAGTACATATTGTAACTCAAGATTCATTTTAGAGCTAAGAATGTTATATAGTTGTATCTTAGTAGCGTCTTCTTGTTGTCCTCGGATATTTCTTATTATAATTATTACTTTCGCGTTTTTATAATAGGTTCATGCTGTGAAAAGGAGTAGGAATAGAATTATCTGCTGCGTGATTCCACTTTAAGCAAGAGAGCATACACTTTAAGCAAGAGAGCATAAAAAACTGTAAGAAGATTGGTGAAGAACCGCGGAACCATCAACCTCACGTTCTTCTTATGCTTTATCCATGTTGCCTGTCTTCAACCCGTTCTATTGCGGTGACATTCGGCTGGCAACATACGTAACAACAATGTCCGTTCTTGTTTCTGCAAGAGAATCTACGCCGACTCCAATATAACGAAGCCCACCTTCACTACTAAATGCGTTCTCTCATTGGCATCAATGCAGCGTTTTGGTCATTGCATCTCACACTTTGATGTGAAGATGTGCCTAACAGCTTCACGTGATCCTATTCCTAGTGGGTCCCAAGATTGAGGCCGAAGCTCGGCCCTGAAAACCGAGATCCAGAACTAGATGGTTGACTTCTTCCGTCATTGACTGACCTCTATCTCCGCCTGCTCTTAAAAAGTTACAGCCATGTGTCTATGCGAGACCATCAGCCAGCTGGCGAATGAGTTCGATGAAAGGAAAGCCAACCACCTTGCAGCTGATCTCAACAAGCACTTGGCCGCAACCCGGACAGTTCTTGCAAAGTCAAAATCCCTCGCACGCGATGTTGGGTACCAGGTCGTACCAAACAACCAGCGAACAGCAAAGATCTTATCTCTGAAGTCTATTGATACGTCGCGAGTGGATCAAATCTGCGTCAGCTTCAAAGACGACATAGATGGGTTCTGGAAGCCCTCTGATGACCCTGTGCATACAGAACTGCGTCGACGATTGGCCTGTGTGACGATTTTTCTCAGATCAAAACTAAACAGTCAGGACACCCAGGCATGGGTTTCATCTCGCATCTCAACTCTAAATCAAGGATCAAGAGCCTCAGAGCTTCGCTATGCGGGGAAACAGTATATCAAATTAGCACGTAGGCTTGGTGCTATTGGTTCAGTGTTTTGGCTTCCGTTAGGTGTACCATCTTCAACGTGAGTTGTCTTCTGAGTATAGAAATTACCATGAATTACTCACGTTTCTTGGATACGAGCGATATCTTAGTATGGACGACGATGATGCTCTTGACCATCTGTCCTCGCTTGGTTCAGAGACCCCTGACTATACCCACTTTGTGCAACGCCTTATTCTGACCATCCTGGACGGTCAGTGGCCATATCATTTCTTCCAGTCTTACTGTCCACTAAATCCATGTTAGATCCAATTCTTCCACTGTCTTATCACAATCTCTTCTTCGAATATGGCGATATTCTTCCGAGATCAGGCCAGCTAGTCATCCTCATACTCGCTCTCGGGGGCTCCGAAGTCCCTGTTGAGATCCTGAGAAGTGTGCGTCTGCTACAAAGACGCTGGAATGATGACGGCGAGATTAAAACAACCACCGCGGCTGAGTTTGGTCTCCCTACCGAGATGATACGTCTGTTCTCGGATGAAGAACGCCTCGCTGAGGCTGGAGAACACTCGGAAATTGTTCAGCACACTCTCGAGGATGGCACACCTATTTGGTCGATCCACCCTGAATCAACGTTGTTATCTCGTGACATTCTATCTCCCCAAGTAAAGGAAGACCTGGCAGCTCTAGCGCTGAGGCTGATTTGTTTTGCGTGTCCTCCTTGCTTTGAGGGCAAAATAAACTGGTATGACGTCTGTGACTGGAATCCGAAGTTTAGTCTTTGCTCATTTACACATAGGTCACCGCCGCTTAAGAAAGCCATCTGGGCTTTGCTGGATAAGGCCACAGAACAACAACGAGTCTCATTCTCGCTTAGGACCCAGGTCATTGAGGCACTTTTATTCTTCGTCGAGAGGGACTTTTTTACTATCCGCCAAGTCGCCCTCGACCGAGCCAAGGTATTCTTGCGAAAGTCTATGCCCAGTTACTTGCATGCCTCAATAGCACTCTACGAAAGCATCATTTATCGTCTGAGCGGGAGTCTCGATAAATCCGATGCTAAGATACTTTCGTTTCTCAGTCAGCCGCATGACCCTCTGACGCACTACGACAACGCCATCAGGGGACGTCTTCATGTTTCTCACATCGAAAACAAGATTCACCGTTACGATAATGACATCGCATCCCACATGTACAGGTGGGAGGGGATACATCCTCTCTCAACCTTTGAGATCGAGGTAACTCGAAGGCTTCAGGGAACAGCAGCGAGGTTCTTTCAGTCGATCGGAGACTTTCCAACTGCCCAGGCCTCTTTACAACAACACCTCTGGTTAAACTCAACAACACCTATACGACCCAACACCCGCGTTCTAATTGTCAGCAAGCTTGCAGAAACACACTGTGAGCTCTTGGAATGGGAAAAGGCGGTTGCCGTTCTCAAACCAGAGCTTGATAGCAGATTAGAGTATGAGAAGAAGGGTCGCCCCTTTAGACGTTTGTTGCTCGCGCTGGTGGAGGCAAATATTGGCCAGGGAAAGTTGGACGCTGCAGGCCCAATACTGCAGCAACTCGCCGATATCGAGCCGCCTGAGCTGGACGACATTAACGACCAGGTCCTTCACATGCGCAGACTGATAGCCGCAGCGCGTACGGTCCACGATGGACTTGACTTTGCAACAGCCTTACAGATGTGGAAGTTTGCTCTACGGACAATGGAAGAATTCTCAATCTTCAGATCCCGGCATAGATGGACAGCGATTGTTATTCACTTATCTATCAGCCATTCTCAGTTGAGCCTTGGCAACGCAGAAAGCGGAGAGCAGTCGTGGGCTACTGCTGTAGAGATGTCAAGAAGTGAGAGGTGTGAGTATGTCATCCCAGGTCTTGCAACGGTTTGGCTGCGGAAAATTGTCAGCTCGATTCATCAAACGCGAGGGTGGCCATTCCGAATGATGCTACCGGGCGGAAACCCAGACATCGCCTGGCTATGAAGAGGTGAACTATCACATCACCAGCAAGGTGTGATCCTTTATCAAGGATTGGCAATTGTCAGAAAGGTATCATAGACTGCCTCGTTGCGGCTCCAATGTATTTGTTAGCACCCCATTTCCAAATGACCTTCGTTACCCTAGCCTCCGGGCCACCTGTAACTCGTAGACTTTCACTAACACGGCATTCAATATTGTGAGGGTTATGGCTCAATTGTGCAATGATAATCTACATTCACTGTGAAACTAGAAAAATATATAAAGGATCCTACTTTCTGTTCAAAACGGCGGGGCAACGACAGTATAGGGTTTAAAGCAACAACCAGAGAGAAGAGAGCAACTACTGCTTGTAGTAATAGCAAGACAGTGATTTCAGGCATAGATGGACCCATCATATGAAAGTTGATCACCCTCATGAAGGAGACTTGCGCCGTCCTCTTCGTCCTCGACCAGGGGTGTGCCGCTCTTTGCGTTCTGTGTGTCTTCCCAGCTCGTGGATGGAGATGGCATGGCGGACATGGTGGCAGGAATGAATGTGTCCAATTCAAGATCTCCTGAGCACATACTAATCGGGAACCGACAGGGAGCCTTTCCGCCGCGGCGCTTGCAGTCCGTCTTTTGGCATACGTGACCGTAGGTGCAGCTGGCATCTTTACAAGAACCACGCCTAGGGCATGGCACGCTGCGTGAAAGCAGCTCTAAAATCGGTTTGAGCTCTTCGGGAATTGGATTGTGGTTGTATTTGCAGTTGTCATCATAGCAGGAGTCGGCGAGCAGCTTTTTATTGCAAAGCTTGGTAGTTCCAGAGAGTTCTTTGAACCTCTTCATTGCCCTTGTGGACGCAAGAGGTATATAAGGGTCGAGGCGATCACCGTTTTTGTTCACCGCCACATGCCCGTTGGGGATGTCATCGTGCTTTGGCAACAGGCCAACATCGCTTCTGGGGCGAACGGAACCTTGGGTACGGTTCACAAGGTCCGAGACGTCGTCATTAGATCTCCAGCTATGGCTCATATGAGACCGCGACAGGCCACCATAGCTGAACTCGGGCGTGGGTGGTTTGGCGCTGCCGTGCACGAATTTGCAGCCGTTACCGTATTTGCATTTCCCAGCCGCATAAAATGCGCAGCGCGATTGACCATCGTTCGTAGGTCCTCCGAGAGACTGCGCAGGATTATCCGGTAACTGTGAGGCAAGTTTTCCCATATTCAGGGACGTGTTTTTGGAGGCATGAGCCTGGGTGGAAGAGTACATGGTTAGGGGCGTATTGCGAAATACTCCAGGCAGCTCTTCAATGTTCATGCCGAGCTTGGTGAACTCGTTATGGAATAGCAGACTTGGTGTCCGGATCAGAGTAAACAGGCTGGTGTTACCCCTGTAGGGAGTAAGATCGGCAATATAGCCCACATCGTGACACGCAGCGAAGTAAATGTGCTTGCATTGGGCGTTGTCGGCGTAGAGCCGCAACATGGCCTTCATCTTGTGGTCGGCGTTCTCCTTGAGCTCACCGGCGTCGACAAAGTCGGTCAGGCCGTAGGATCTGTTAAAGCCAGACGTGAATGAGGCAAGCGACCGCTTCTCGGCGCCGCAAAGCCCATTCTTGCTCAGGCACTTGGACAAGCCCACGAGGTTTGCGTATACGCGCACCATGACCTCGCAGCTTTCCAGGCCCTTCCGACGCAGACTCAGCTGGATGGCATCGTTGAGCTGCTTGGCGGCCTTGACGCCTCCTTCCTCTCCCTGGGCGACGAGGCTCTCGCTGAAGATGTAGCCGTCGCCGTCGACGATGACGAGAGCGAACGGATTGCGTTCGTGGCCGCGAGCCAGCTGCTTGTAGCGCTCCCGGCCCTCCCGCTCCTCCTCGTAGTCGCTCTTCAGGCGCTTGTAGCTCTCAATGAGGGTGGCGTACTGCTCCAGGATGTCCGAGAGGTCATCTTTTTGGCGGTACTCGGCGAGCCTCTCGGCTGCTCGATCGAGCCTGTCGTCAGGCAGGATTGGCATCGTCCTACCACGGGCCTGTCTGAGGCCGGCCCTGCCTCGCGATCTGATGCGTGGCCAGCGCTGTCAACTGTCGGGATGCGGACTGAGGAAATGGGGGATGTGAGTTGAGGCCGGAAAGGCAGCGGCAGTGGCAGAGGGCGAGCCGGCACTGAGGATGTCAAGAATGTTAATGAGTTGGATTGGTGTCGATGAAGTCGGGTTTAAATGTCGCTAGCTCCTCTCGCTGACTCAGCAGGCAACACGTCACAACGCCGTAAGTTACGAAGTACTTTGTACACACTGGATCCCGTACTACCTACGGAATTACGGATAGCGACAGCCATATTTCTCTGGCATCATCAATTTCAACCCTGCTCGACGTCGCCTTGAGGATGTTGGCTAGGATTATGTGAAACAAACCAAAAAAAATCCAGCACTAAAAAAGGCACTCTATTAGCGGACAAGAAAGTAGCTAACTAACTCTTTATTGGAGCTCTTTGGAGCCGCATTCTTCCAGTACCTGAGTGCTCAACGTGGCTAAATTAAAAGATCCTCAATATCCAAAAGCGCAGAGGCTTGAAAGCTTCCGGGACTTTCATATCAGAGTTGGGACTGTCTTTTGTCCTCGACTTTTCGACTCTTCGGTTTCCTCAGCCGTGGTATAAAACCATTCTTCTGTCCTGAAAAGGGAAGAGTGTCCAAGATGGGTCCTTTCGCAACCAGAGGTAAAGTCCTCATGTCGGCAATACGTGCCGCCTTCAATGCAGGCTAAGATGGGCCCGTAGACAGATCAAGATTGAGTCGAGAAACATCCATCCATAGCCTTGCCGCAGACTCACGGTCGTATTGGTAAGCTATGAAGGCTTGGCGCAAGTCTCTCTCGGAGGGATCGGGACCAGCGCGCAGCACCCTTTGGAGGGCGTTAACTAAGGTAACGGCGTCCTCAATGCCACAGCATGCACCTGAACCTCCGACGGGATTTATCTGATTAGTGACAGTATACTTGGCACGCAAAGCGCAACTCGGGAGAGTACCTTGTGCGCGGCATCGCCCACCAAAACCATCCTACCCCGGTACCACCATGCTAGCACACCCCTCATCAAAATTTGCGCTCCCCCGGGCAGTCTTGCTCTTCCATAAATCACTAGAGGTAACACCTTCAGCTGCGGGGACCTCGAGCCAGGACTTGGCAGCATCCTCTGCGTCGTTCTGTCTGAAGTACGTGCGCTCCTTGGAGGTTGGTATGCGGTGATAAGCAATGATCTGTGCCTCTGTCTCCGACGTGAAGACTTGGGCGTGAGCCTCCCGTTGGTAGACATTGATATTGCTCCCGGGCACCAGTCCTTGGATGCGGTCCGTTTTGGCGAATACCTCTGCGTATGGTGCCTCGAATGGATTTGGGCTCCAGTCGACAAGTCCTGGTGTGGCTTTGTCCTTCATTTGATCTCTGACGGTGCTCCAGATACCATCAGCCCAGATCACAACTGACCCATTCTCCGAGGTACCGTCTGCAAATTCGACTCTGACGCTGTCTTTGTGGGACACAATGTTGGAAAGTCTCTTGCTCGTCTTGACATACTGCTACCTATTGTCAAACGCTTCTACTAATGTTTTTGCAACGCTTCCCCGAGTGAACAGCATCATTGGGTATCCATGGCTTGGATGGATTAGCATGCCGTACCTCGTGTACTTCGAAACCAGTCTTCACTCACAGCGCCAGCAGTTCTTTGAAACCTTGACCACGACGGAGAACCTCGCCCTGGGCAGATAAGTGTATAGATTCAAGCATGGGCTGACCAACCGCCTTGACAGCATCAAGAAGGCCCAATTGGTGAAGGATTCGCAAAATGCGCGGCCATAGAAATAGAGCATAGAGTATAGGCTGGCTCTGGAGGAACTTGTGCTCGCTGTTCAACCATCACATAGTCGATACCTGACGCTTGCAGCGCATGCGCGAGCACCAGGCCCACAGGCCCGGCGCCGACGATGATGGCTTTGAAAGAAGCACCCATGTCTCTATGCGCAAGGACAGTGGACCGGTTGAGAATGGAAAAAATTTCTGGTATGTAGTAGACTGTTGAAGTTTTGAGATGGGTGTCAGCCCACATCACCAAATCACCAAACCTGGCAAATTATTACCATATCCAGGTTAGTGCTGACTAGAGAGGTCGACAACACCGACAAAGACAAACCCATCATGGCCATGCTTGGCTGGGTATGCGGGGAGTGAATTCATGGGTCAGCATTATCAGCTAGTCTATGATTATAGTCGCGAGAAATCCCATACCGTCCAGTTCCTGGAAATAACCAAGGATGATCTCGAGGCAATTTCTACAGGTCATACATAGTGAGGGTGGCAGCATTGGTCTAGAGGCGATGTGTGCTCGGTAACTGACTTGTCTTCCTATCAATGCACTTACCCCACCCGAGAGACTGGACACGGAAGAGAGGCTCGGAAGGTTCGGGGACAGAATCGTCGAGATTACAAACCGAAACTTCCTCTGAACTGATTTATTTATTACAGTTCTACACTTTAGATCAAGATTAGATCCAGAAGGTGTGGACGAAGCCTTGGATAACCTGAGTCGGGCCTTGATTTCCTGTCTTAGAGTAGATGGATCGCCGAAGCTTCCGTGGTCATTATGTACACTCTTCATATGGTGCCGCAGGTTCCGTTCTCCTGGCGGGTAAATTATTAAACTTTAATACCCCTATTCGCATTCCCTCCCGCGTTTGTCGACGCTCTACCGAGTACAAATACCATCTTCTCATCAGAGGCTTCTGATTCGTAAAGTTTTTGGTCCCATCTGCGCCAGTTAAGAAGTAAGTTGGACGTAGGCAACAACCTATAAGGATATCCGCTTAGTGCGGACCCTCGGCGTGCCGCTAGATCGTGGACTCCGTTGGTATGGACTACCGGTCTAAATATACTTTACCCCTTTGCCGATCGTTATTTGGAGGAGGTCGTAGTGGGTATGCGAGGGCAAGGGCCCCAGTAACAACCAGTCCATGTCATCGGTAGTCGTGGATCTGATTGGCCACACTTGAATCTGATTGGCCACACTTGACAGAGTTCAGAGGTTAGACTTTGCTTAAGAGCTGGGATGATTATTTCGAGACTGATATCCATGTTCCAACTATGCACTTCGCATGAATCGTGCCACTTGAGCAACCAGGAGCCAGGCAACTCAGATATTTAGGACTATAAGTGTGATGTACCCAGGCGCGAGTGACGTGGAAAGAATTGCGCTCTGGTGGTCACTTGTGTAGCTTCGTTGATCGTCACTCGTTTCATTATTCATTGGGGAAATATTTCTCTATTACACTCTTTGTCTGGCTTAAGGTGGTTTTGCACTCCTGTTTTCCAGTGCTTCATTTCAAGATGCTGCAATATGCTGTCGCTCTCATACCTCTATTCCTTTTACCTTGTGCACATAGCCTTTCCCGACCACACTCTTTACCTCGGAATGTCCTGGACATAGACATTCCCATCGGCTTCTCAAGCTGCCTCTTTTACGATGACTTCTCTGACCAACCCCCTGGGTCATCTCCGTCATCACAACGGTGGACTTTTGATCTAGGCACCTCGTACCCTGGCGGCCCTGCCAACTGGGGCAACGGCGAAGCACAGCACTACACTTCTGACCAAGAGAACATCCATATCACCGAGGACAAGACTCTCAGGATCACTCCCATTCGCGGGTATGATGGAAACTGGACATCTTCGCGCATCGAAACGACCAAGGATTGGGACTTTGGCTGCAAGCGTGGGCAGCGTGTGCGCATCGAGGCGAGGATCAAGCTTGGTGACGATCCCAAGGAAAAACAGATGGGCATCTGGCCGGCATTCTGGGCACTCGGCTCCGATTTTCGTGGCAACTACACGAATTGGCCTTCAATCGGCGAGATCGACATCATGGAGAGCCTCAACGGCGAGCCTAAGACCTGGCAGGTGGTGCACTGCGGTACTGCGCCCGGAGGCCCTTGCAACGAGTTCAACGGTATTGGACATACGACCGACTCTGTCGAGCGTGGTGTCTGGCACACGTTTGCGTGGGAGGTTGACCGCAGGCTGGGGTTGCGGGAAGAATCAATGAGTTGGTTCATCGACGGAGTTCGGCAATGGGGGCTGACGCAGAGCAATGTCGACGACCAAGCCGCTTGGCAGGCACTCGCCGGAAACAAAAAGATGCTGCTGCTCAACGTTGCGGTCGGAGGGACCTTTCCAGACGCCGTGGCAGGAGTCAAAACACCGACAAATGCCACGATTGGAGGCGAGGGAGCAAGCATGGAGGTGGATTATGTTGCTGCATATGCGTGGTTCTGAGCTGTTGTTTCTAATAATTATCATTCTTAAGCCCAGGAGTAGTGCAGAGTTATGATAAGTGGCATACGCTTGTTTGCCCTTTTGTTATAATGCGCGTCGTCTCCTATAGGACTAAATCCTACAAGAGAAAAAAGTCCCCGGGGTTGTCGTATAAGAACCAATGGAAGGCTAAAAAGTCATTGCTTCGCCACATCCTTCCAATGGAAGCGATCAGCTGACCTACTGGCCCCTCCTGTGTCTCAGATCCATGTCAACTCAAACCCATTCTTTGCAACGTTTCCATATCACAACTGTCATCAAATCTATCATCACATCCGTCATCACAACCTTCTCATCATCCTTCAGCTTCTTATCCTCGAAAATGACAATTTTTTCATCTCTTCCCATATACACCCTTGGCCTGGCTTGCCTCGGCCGCGGCGTCACGGCACTCGACTCGCCGCAGAAGGAATACTCAATCCAGGGTCTGCCGTGTCCTGACCCATCCGACGACATCGTCACTTCGCCCCCTATATATATGTTGTCCGTCCGCGAACTCTCAATCGGGCTATTTCTATTGGCACACGAGTACAACGGCAATCTTTTGGCCGTCATGGCATTTATGAAGTGGGGCGATGGTGTCGTGGTGTGGTTGACTGGAGGACAGAATGGCAAGTTCAAGGCCCTGGGTCATTGGGCCACGGGTACTATTCTTCTGGCATGGGTGTTTTGGAGACTGTTGGGATGAGGTGAAGTCTAGGATGAGATTGGCGATGGCGCAATGGCTCAAAGTCAGACTTATGTATGAGTATTTGGTTTTTAAAGCATTCTCATGAGGAGTTATAGAAATTCAAGGAACTGCTTCATAGTATCATATAATGAGGTATTTACTAGTGTAGACAGTTTAAGAATGAGTAGTAGTATACTTTAGGAGAGAAGTTATTAAAATATAAAAAATAAGTAACTTAACGAACTAAATTACAGAAAAGAATTATTAATAACTTACTAAAAGTAATAAAGCTAGCTGCTGCGCCAGCACCGCGAGATCCACGCCGGGCTCGACGGTTTCGAGGACTACCTGCGCCGGTGCCGGTCCGGCGAGACCGACTTCTCGCTCGGCGGCCTCAAGGCGTGTATGGAGAGCTTGAAGAAGAAGTTTCAATCGTTAAAAATGCCTTTACTTTTTATTTAAGCTTTGAATAGTTCTATCATTCAACGTCAGTCTTCTCTGGAATGAAGATGTAACTAGCAACTATCTAACTGGTGCCTTTCACACTACCGACTACCCGTTACCTTCATTTCAACCCCTCGCCAGGGAGCAGCGTGATGCGACACTCGGTGGCGCGGCTGTGGCCTCCATGCCCGACGCCTCAAGTGCAACAAGAGATGACCCAGATGTCTATGTACGCAATCATACTCCAGGGAAACAGACTCAGGGCGCTCTGAGTCTAGCCACGTAAAAGAACTATTGCCCAAACGACGAGGTGATGGCGAGAACACCTTGGACAATGTCGGCAGACACCCATGAACGGCTGTTACGCGATATGGCACAGTACAAGGGCAAGTATAATTGCACGTTGTACTGAGATTTATCATTGCCTGGGTGATAAATATTGTCCCGTTACCTTGCAAGCTATTTCCGTGGGTTGTTGTTGGAGTCCGTCTCGCCCATACTCCTTCTAGCTCTTAGCGCTGTGGGAGCATCCTACGGTTTCCAACACCCCCAAGGCTATGCGCTGTAATTTGCTTCGAGAGCCGCCATCGGCCAGAGACTCGAAGATCGACGTCAACAATCCATGGCCCAACTGACCGAGACGTATCCCAGATATGCCATGCTTCCTGCCGGCGTCTCGCAGGGCTCCGCATTGAACACTCAGCTGAATTCGCCGACCTCTGCCGCCATGAGAGTCGTGGATAATCTGGAGATGACCCAGGCGCTCGTCATCCTTGGACAGCTGACGTCTTGGGTTGATGCCCTTGTGGTGCACGACGCCCTAGCCATGACCAGTCAACTGGCCCTGCTCGTGCGCGAGGCTGCGGCCTACACATCCGTCGCCAATGGACATCTGGAATGGCGGGATTGGTGCGGAGAAGAATAGAGACGACGGGCTTTGGACTTAACCTGCATTGTGTTGAACTTGCAGTCCCTCTGCTTCGGCGTTCCCTCCTCCAAGCTCGAAAAGATCCTGCACTGAGAAAGCAATAGCTACAGCCATGGCTCCGAAATCACTCGCCAATCTCCAGGGCAAGGACTTGGTCAAGACTAAAGGCTTTGTGAATGGAGAATAGCTACAAGCGTCAGTCATCGACTACGTCATGGTTGAGCAGCGAGCACAAGTTGCTCTAGAGCTAGCTTGTGCTCTGTTCTATGGCGCACATCTTGCAAATTCTTCACTAATGGGCTTGCATCCGGCTAATGCTATTGTCCTTCCGAGCGCTTTTGCCATCACAAGAGATAAGTCTATCTTCAGTCCAAATGTCAGCGACTTCATTCCTAAACGGTGGATAACCAATAATGTGGTAGAAAGGAGCCGTAAATTGATGCTGATCAACCAAATTAGGTTATACAGCCTCACTATCACCCAGATATCTGGAATGATTAGTCTGACGCGATCTTACAGAACTCGAGGAGCTTCTCATTCGCCTGCTATATGCTACATCAGCTACTCTGCCTCCAATACCTCATCCCGGGTGATGACCCAAAGCTTCTTGCTAAAGGGGCCCTTGGAAGTCCAAGTGACGTGCATTCCAGATGTCAACCCAATTGAATCTCCCGCCTTGAAGCTATGCTTCGTCCCGGCCTCTGTCTCAACAAGGTCCACCTCGCCCTCGAGTAGAAGAATAGTCTCGTCGCCGAGAACGCCCTTGTAAGGCGTCTTCAGTGTCTCTTGTTCATCCACGTCAGACCCCGAAATGCCCTTGCCTGAGCGCCAAATACCACTCAACATTGTCCCGGTCGATCCACCGCTTCTGATGTACAGTTCTCCTGCGACTAGGTCGCCTTCCTTGGGTTCGGTAAAGTGATAGTCCACCCACTCTGCGGGATTCTCGCTGACGTGGTTGATTTGGATTGACGTTGGAGGGTTTGTGCTTGGCTTGGTCCCGTTCCAGATCAGATGCACCAGTACTTCTTGAAGAAGGGAGCATCAATGTCCCACTGCACCTCCAATCCCTTAGGGGAGCTCACAACTGTGCCAGGGCCAATGTGATATTTTTCTCCTGTGGATACCACTGTGAGTGTGGCCGAGCCGTCGATGAGGCAGGCCAGCTCATCTCCGAGTGGCGACGAATAGATGAGCTGGCGGGGAACCATCGGATCTGGCTCCCGGTGAATTAGGGCCCGTCCTCCAAAACCCCGAGGATAATTCTCCAGAGGTGCCGAATGCTCGGACAATTGTAACCTCGCCGTGGGTCTGTATGCCAAGCTTAGGCTCGGCCCACTCAAAAGGTGTCCATTTGCTCGTTGCAGGGGCCTGTTGGCCACCATGGACAATGTGAGTAGTGGGCTGTGCCATGTTGATAACTAGGGCCTTTGTGGTGAGAATATGATATTCAAAAGAATTCCAAATCAATTGGTTCCGATGCTGCCAGTCTCACCAGTCGATAGATGAGAGAGCTCAGCGTAAACAATGCAGCTTTATACCAAATCACCGCTGCCAAACCCTTTACCGCTCCTTCTTAACTTGCTTCATTTGCTTCATGATGCCAAAGGCTGTATATCCTTAGCGTCGCTCTCGCTGCTGGGTCGCGTGATAGCTCCCGAGCTTGAATTAAAGGTGATTGGGCGGTTTCCGAGCTGGCTTCCGACATGAAGCTATTGACTACACCACCTCGAAATCCACAATGATTGGCCTCCGTCGGGACGGTTGGAACCCAAGAGAGGACGGCGCACCTACCCCGCGTTTCAAAGCCAATGAATGGCATGAGGCACATTATTCTTGGGCCTGAGAGACGAGAAAATCAATCAAGGGGGTCTCAAACATAGAAAGCCTGGGTATAAATAGAAATGGCGTATTCTATCGACATGTTTCAACTTCAAAGACAGATTACCTTTCCAGAGCTTCACACACACCATCACAATACTGCAATACTTGCACATCAGCTTATCACGATGCCCATCGACTTGAGTATCCAGCGGGTACGGTTCTCCAGCCCTGACGCATATGAAAAATTTAAAGTTCTCTTCGCCGACACAAGACGCCACCTCATGACACTCCCTGGCTTCCTTCACCTCACATGGTGGGAGCACCCTGACGACCGTAACTGGTACAATGAGTGCAGCTTCTGGACCAGCCGCGGCGCACTGTACGACTGGCACAAGAACACGTACCATAAGTGCTGCAAGACGTGGGCGTCCAACGGCGCCATAATGGAGGATACTATCACCAATTTTGAGCTTGTGGGAACGCGGCTTCTTCACGTCTGCCCGGTCTGCAATCACACGCAAGATAAGAAGTACGATTTGGCAAGGGAACAGGAGGTGTTGCATGAGCAATGTCCGCAATGTCGTTTCCATTTTCCCGTCTTGGAGGAGACCCCTTCCAGCTTTGCCGTTTTCAAAGACGTGCCGGGTTTGAGTGGCGATGCTGGGGCGGAGGATGCGGGGGAACCTGTGTGTCCTGTAGCGACGGCAGATGGGGAAAAGTGACCATAGCGGACTGAGGTAGTAAGATGCAAGTATCATAAAGTTGTTGATCAGTCCCCCAGAACGACGTAAGACACTGACTGCATGGAACATCATTGTAAGGAGAACGGGACGGATGCCCGAGACGTGGGCGTCTCCAAGAGCCACTGCTCCAGGCCCTGGTCTAGGTAGGACTTGAGCTGGCGGGGGAGAGGCCAGCGATCAAACACTCTGGCGCTGCTATCATCTGATGATCTCGTGGTAATCTTTGCGTACACCTTTGTTGCTCCTGAACCATCAAGATAGATCAAAGTTTTCGCGCCATTGACTGTCATGAAGCCGAGTAACCGCTGCCATCAGAGCGAGGCCCTATTCAAATTCCAAGTCCCTTGATTGGAAGAAGATTGTGAAGATTGTGAAACGGTACCTATCGTAGATAGGGAATTGCATTAGTACCTAGCCCGTGATGGATGTACTTCGAGTTAGCCAGGAAGTCGGGTATCGGGAAACTGACCGATGGAATTAAAGTCAAAGCCCCTGGACAAACAAGTGCGGGTGTCGGCTTCCCCCATCCCAAACCCCCGAGAAATCCTCATCGGTACTCCGTACCGACATTACGAATGCTTATCTTGCATAGACACGTATCGTTCCGATTTACCGGGATGGTAGCTGAAGTCATAAGCATGAAGCCAAACTTGGTAATGCGGGCAGATAAGTTAGTCCAAACCTTGTCAGCACTATCCTGGATGCCTTCCCAACTTGTAGATAGTACGGCGTATGTAAGTTAGTATCTAACTAGACGGGCGTTTGGGGGGTGATCGAGCTGCGATCGACGGCCCTAAGCCCCCGCCTAGCCCCCGTTCCCCAGGGAGCCGAGTCCAAACAAATCCTGAAGCCGCGGACCTTTTCCTGGAGCCTCCAAGACTTCCCAGTGGAAACAACAAGCCATCATGTCTGATCGTGGTCCTCGAGGGCGGGCTGCCTCCAGGTCACGCCTGGGATGCACAACCTGCAAGCAGAGACATGTACGATGCGACGAGGTCTACCCCCAATGCGGCCACTGTTCTCGACTGCAATTGCAGTGCCGTTACCTGCGCTCGCCTCGGAGCCATAATAGGGATCGAACATCAGACCCTCAACGGACACTTCTCCTCTACCGAGGTCAGCTTTTTCCTTCACCGCAGTCGACAACAACCCTCTATCTTCAGAATGTCAACAAGGAGGTCTTGGGAATGGATATACTTGTCCCCTGACCCCTACCTCCGACCACCAGGCGCACTTCATCTCCATGCCCTGCGTTCGTGATGATTCTACATTCTTTTTCCCTGATATGGATGTTACTCGGACGAGGGAACTTTCCGAAACCACGGAACTCCAAGCTGCAGGCTCCTTCGACTTAACCATTGAGGAAGCTTGGGCGGCAGTAGCTCATCTCGAACACGAGCGAGACTCGACAGACTGTTCGATACCTTTCTCAACTCCGGTTGAAACGTCACTCTGTGGGAGAGAAGCTGCGAGATGTTCCCCGAAGACGGGGTGGAAGCCGTCCGTCGATTGTCCAGCTGTACGTCCAGCGCAGTGGACCGACCGTATAACCACGTTCAGAAAAATCATGCAACCACCAGCAGCCATGTTAATGGGAGGAATCAAAACGTGACGCCTTCTACAAGGATATCTCCTCAGCCTTGGCTCTGAGAACAGCACCGTCCGAGACGCTTTGCTTTGTCTCGAGGACGTATTGGCTCGCGACGACTGCAACCAGACAATGGCGTCAGCCGTAGATGCCGGCCGAATTTCAGAGAGATATGAGGTCGTGAGGAATCAGGTCATCTAAGTCACGTCCGGGGAGAAGTTGGACAATCAAGAACTGGATGAGATGCTTGCCGCCCTGTACTTGTTGGCCTGGGTTCAAGTCATCCGCCCCAAGGGGCCACAATGCAGCAACTCCATGTTTCCCAGCGACCAAGCCGACATCATCATAGGCAGCGCCCGCAAGTGGAGCTGGTACTCTCGGTAGCTTTTGTCTGGGTTCAACTCTCTCGACAGTAAAGCAACACACCTCGGAGGATCCCCATTGCTCTCACCAAAAGCTCTTGCCATCGTGTCCCGCCACCCTATTCAAATCATAAGTTGTGAGTACGAAGAGTTGAAGGAGAGTTCCATGGAAGACCAAGACGGGTTCCAGTCTATGGCAAGTAGCTCGGTCACGGACGTGTCAGACCATGGCGGGAGCACGACAAGCAATCCGGCATGGAACACGGTTGACGCTAAGGAAATGGTTCTTTGCGCAATTCTCCAGCCCGCTGCAGAGTGGTATTTACAAAGGCAAGCCTACTTTCGTGACATAGGCTCCCTTGATAAGCATCAGAGGTCACGGTGTACTCCAGACGACGAACTCGAGGTTACTTTGCTTGGCAGGCAAATCCAATCAGAGCTTCGAGTTCTCTGGGCTGAACGGCCATCAATTGTATCGCTCACAGCCGCTGAGCTCTCGAAAACTGTGTCACCGGATCTGGCGACTCGCCTCGAAGAGGTTTTCAGCGTGTATCTTGCCAGCTACTGGATCCTATTCGTCTATCTTCATCGCATCTGATAGCTATCTAAGCGTCCGATTTCCCTAAGCTATTACATACTTCTATAAATACTCCAACCTTTATCAACAAAGAGCTCGACAACGACGTCTCTTTTCTGATCGGCTATAGAGCTAATCCCCCGTCGTACATCCAGACATTTCAGCGCACAGAGCTGATCCGACTGTACATCCCCTAAGCCCTCAGCGTAGTGGATAATTTCTTCAGAGGCATTAAGAAACCTATTAGAAGTGACCTTAGCTATGGCCAAGTAATAGTTTGGCTCTTTGTCCCAGAATCTTTTGGTGATGATCTCGTCGAGCTCCCTCCATGCTGGCCGGGTTTGTACCGGCATCGCACCCGACGTCTGACCAGTCCCTTCAGCACATCACCCATGTTGGCGGCTTCTTTCATCGGTACGCCGTGAAAGTTCCTCCCTCAGAGTATGGTAAAGGCCAGTCTGATTCTTCACTTGTTACGATAACCTTCATATTCAGATCAGGAAATCGCCGTAGTGCCAGAAGACTGTCAATGATGGCAGTGTCCCCCTCCAGCGAGCTGCACTCTTGGATTACTTGAATGGCCAGGAGAACCGGCTCTTTTCCAATGTGAGACAACAACGACTCAAAAAGAAGCCACGGAACGTCGAGATTGATGCATCTCTTCTGCATGATCCATGTGCAGAGGCACCGAGTGTGTTTGAACAAGCAGGGTTGCCGGGCAAGAGGCTGGCGAACGAGGGAAAGGATCATCTTCTCCGCAGAGGAAGCCAGGATATCCTGCTTATTAAACGATTAGGCAGGAGGATGTTAAAGACTAGAACCCAATTTTTTAGAAGTGCCAGCACTTCTATAAATATATAAGGTTTAAAACTGAGTACTAGACTATATCTCAAGCATATTTAGGCAGGTAAGTTTTGGTGATTTGAGGAAATACTCTACCTAAATAACTACACATCTCGCGATCCAAGCCCTATGCTATATCACGGGCGCTTTGAGAAGCAACCTCATCTGCATCTCAGAATAACCCCTTAAACCAATCCCATGCACTCTCGAATACATTCTTCACGTCGTTCCAGACGTTCTTGACGGTTTCCCAGACACTCGCAAGCCAGTCCACGAAAGCGTTGACAATCTCCAGGAAACCTTGGAGCACCTCGTTCCAAAAGGAGAGAAACCCATCGGAGATGCTCAACCACACATCAGTTGCCTTGTCCTGCTGACTCTGGGGCAGGCTGTCGATGGTTGCCTCCGCAGCGTCGAATGCCTTGTCGATACTTTCGTTGGACTTCTCTTTAGCCTTCTTACGGCCTTCTTCCATCCTCTCTTTAGCAGTCTGCTTGTTCGCTCCCTCGTCTTTGAGCTTATCCGTTATGCCCTTGACATCGTCGCTGGTCTCTTGGTGCTCCGATATGAGCGTTGAGCCGATGGATTTGAGGGCGCCATCATAGGAGGCATCAGCGCTGAAGCCCGCAAGTTGTTCCTTGACCTTTCCGGCGTGCGCCTCCTTCAGCTTGTCGAGACCGCCGTCAGAAAACTGAATGCCTTGGAGAGACACGCCGAAGGACTCGGGCCGGGTTGCGAAGAAGTTTGGCACGTCCTCGCTCTTGAGGGACTTGTAGTGAGCTGCCACACCACGAAGACGCAGCTTCCAGGCTGGGAGCTCAGTGGCAGTGGAAGTGACGGTTGCCATTGTAATGATTGCTGAGGTTGAAATAGCGCAATTGAGTTAATTGCAGAAGAAGACTGATATTGGTTTGAACGGGGTTTTATAGTTGAGGTTTGAAAAGTTGGTTGAATTGAAGAAAGAAAGTATTTCAGTGGTAGGGAAGAAATGTATATATACGCCGATTCAGCTGTTTCTCTGCAAGATGTATACGGAGTATCAAAGATGTCATTCGTATCCTGACGGTCATCAGATCATTTCTACTCTCGCAACCTCAGCTCTTGTCTTCGACGCCAATGACCAGTACACAGCCCCAGAGCTGGAGTAACCTACTCACATAGGCCGTATCTAATTGAGCAAACATGATGCACTGCTACCTGAGCAATCCAGATTGGGAAGATTGCTTTGTCTTAAGGAAGCTGAGATATGATCTGACGAGCACGCAATCAATGAATATGCAGCCCCATACCTAGAGTTAGACATTCTTGTCATCTCTGATTGGTCAAGCCTGACGCATTACTGCCTGAGCAATCTGGATGGGGAACATCTCCTCATTCCAAGGCAGCTGAATTGCGCGGCGTGTGGGGATATGCATATGCATCCAAAGTTATAGTGTTTTTCAGCTACTAAAAGAACGGTTATCATTGCTGTAGTTGTCAGTGGCGTTCCAAACGATGAATCATACAGTTTATGGATGGTTTGTTTGCTACCTGTCAATGCTTGTATTTCGTCATAAATCTGTAGTATGTCGACTTTTCAGTGATCCGTCAGCTCACTTAGAGCGCATTCGTATGAGGTGGATTTAATAAACGCCAAGGGTTATGCGGAATAAAACCTTGTCGCGACGAAAACCTTACAATGAAAGATACATGATAGCGTGCTATCCATTCTTCCTAGCAGCTAATCCTGGGCTCAAGACACTTAATCATCTACGAATGACCTAACAGGGTGAGCATTCCTTGATAAGACTTTTGATGCCAAGTTAAAGACTAGGTTCCCATCAACAGGACAGGTTTGACCACCACGAGAATGTCACCCGCTGGAGAAGAGCACTGGCGCGACAGGATGGAGAATGATAGGGCCCGAGTCAGGGAAGAAGCAAACCGTGACATTGACCGAGTCATTGACGAGGCCCTGGCTCGCATCGATGGCCACGGGAACGGAGACGTTAACGTGCTCGACTCGGCAGGGGCATTCCCACTGTACAGCGCCGCCGCCAGCGGGCAGTACGATGAGGCGAGACGCTTGCTGGAACGAGGTGCCAACGCCTCGATGCGGACGCGGTATGGGTGGACGGCGCTGCACTGGGCAGCCGCCAATGGCCACGCTAGCGTTGTCGAGCTGCTCCTGTCCTATAATGCTGATGTAAATGCTGTTTCAGATACAGGGAAGCGCCCGCTGGATATAGCGAAGACAGAAGAGATTAGAGCTGCTTTAATAGGGCGGGGAGCGAGGTATTAAGTGTTAGGTAGCTAAGGGGTCACGTGCCGCCAGGGCGGGGTGTCGTCCTGAGCAACGTTATTGCGGTAAATAAACAAAACCCACCACAACTAAACTTCGAAGATCACGACCGGACGACATGCCTTTGAATGTGCGCCGGCGCTTCGGCGATGTGAGTCGCTGCGGCGATGAAAATGCCATCGAATCTCCGAATGCCATCAGGTTTTTTCATCCCGGCTATGGGAAAACAGTGATTTCAGCCAATGCCCAGCCGCCCATCCGCGATGCTCTGATTTCCCTGCCCGCCTTCGACGATGGGGGCATTCATTACGATACCGCCCATACGACTTGCGGTGTCCTGGTCGGAAACCGGTGGGACGGCTACTTCTCGCTCGACAGAGACGGTAGGATGAGGGTCCACCCGCCGGCAGACGGCATTCTTCGAGAGAGGGCGTACTTCTTTTGTCTCCCTCCGTCCTCCGATCCTTCGACCTCGACCGACCCATACCCCATTGTTGCTCGCTTTCGCGACTGGCGATTTCCTCATCGTAATCTTCCGCCCTGCTGGGAAAGATTGAGACCTCGTTTCCGCGAGGGCGCATATGGGAGTGTGAGACGTTGTATCTTTACGGATTGTGGTTTAAGCCTGGACGCAGCCCACCTTGTGCCCGTGAAGGAATCGAGCTGGTACGACGATAATGGAATGGTGGAGTAAGTGTCCAATAGAGTGCTTCATCGCAGACGCTGCAACTAACGCATCTCGACCAGTTACGGCAAGGCTCCATCGTTCTCGACAGACGCAGTCAATGCATCCACGAATGTTGTTCCCCTGCGGACAGACGTCCATAGAATGTTTGACGAACGGAACTTTTGCTTTGTCCCAAAGCCGGATCACCGGGATGGAAGGGCTTTGGCGTTCCGCACCCGGGGAGGCGGTGACAATATTGCGCGTATGGACCACTCTAGGAATGAAAGCTTAGAGACGGACCAGGATCACTACGAGGACCACGATGAAGCATCTCGGATAGAACAACAATCCAACGCAGATTCGGCGACTACATCGAAAACACAAGAAGACGTCCTTGTCGTCGGACATGTCTTCAATTCAATACCAGGCGGTGAATTACAAAAACTCTGGCATAACCGGGAGGCATACCCTGGCGTCTATGCGGCATCCCTGGAATGTTTATTTTCTCGATTTGCATGGACCATCTTCTCTCCAAATGTTTTCCGCGATTTTCTTCTCATGACCAAGGAGCCCCGGTTGCTCCTCGTGTGGGATGAGGATTCAGGACAATACGGCATTGAAAGGACAGAACCTGCGAAGTGTAAATTGACTCTAAAAGCAGCAAGAGCTAGAAGTGAAAGCCCAACAAAGAGGCAAAGGCCGGCGAGTGATGCGGGTCCAGTCGAGGACAGTTGGAGTGAAGGGTTCGACGAGCCTCGAGACTACTACAAGGATGCTTCGTCGGATATTGATAGTGGTTACTACGGCAAACCGTATTATACTCATTACGAAGTAGACGACCTAGGGCTGGATACTCTAAGTCCGGAGGAAGAAGAACCGGAGCGTGGGCGCACAAGAAAACGCAAGCATCTAGAGAGTTGTTCGGGAGTATTTGAGGCTGGTGATGAGTATAAGGGAATGAAATGGGTTAGTCTTTATAAAATATAAGCTTAGAGGTGTTTAGTCTCTAGTAATAGCTAAACGCTAATATCTAGCTATATAGCTTAAAAGAGCTAAATAGTAGCTACTTACTTAATTAAGTATATATAGTAAAAGTATAGAATACTTTTCTTTTTTACCTTATTATATCCTTTAAATCTTTACTCTTAATTTTACTTAAGGAAATATATTATACTTCTTATTTTAATATATTTACTATTAATATAAAATATATTATACTTCTCTTTTAGATAGCCTATACTATTCTTATAGAATCTTATTTTAAAATTAAAACTATCTTTCTTTCTTTTCCTTTTCTTTTCTTAGGTTATATAAATTAATTAGAGAAAGGAAAATAATAAATCTATTATATTACTTATTACTTTATAATAATTATATAAGAAATATTATTTTAACTTAAGTATATTTTATTTTATATTTTTAATAGAAGATATAGATATACTATTATAAAGTTAAACTTAGAAACTTAATAAGCTTAGTTTACTTTATAACTAACTAAAGCTTATTATTATTTATAAAGAATACTATTTTACTATTTACTTTAAATATATATTTTAATACTTAAGTATTATTTAGTTTTTCCTATATTTATATAAAGTAAAAGTACTATTTACCTCTTAAGTTTATAGTATATAAATATAATAATAATAATAATAATATTTAGATAATAAGTATAATATAAGTAAATATACTTACTATAGTTTATAAAGCTTTAATTATAATTCTATAGGTATTATATATATATAAAAGTATATAAAATACTTATATATATAGTTATTATTAATAGGTACTTTTATTATATAAATTACTATAACTTTATATAGCTATAAGATATTATTATTATTATTATATTTATATACTATAGACCTAGAAGGTAAATAGTATTTCTACTTTATATAGATATAGGAAAAACTAAATAAATAAAAACTTATATTCTATCTATAGTAGGCCTATATTAAGCTCCTTATACTATTACTATATATAAGTAAATAATTCTTTATACTAGGACTAGAATTATCCTAATTCTCTATAGTTAGGGAAAAAACCCTAACTATAAAGCTATAATTATTAAGTAATACACTAGCCTACTTAATAACTATTTCCTATAGTACTATTAGTATAAAACCTAAGTATATAGGCTATAGTAACTCTACCTAATAAGAGTATACTACTTAATAACTATCTACTACTTAATAACTAGTTAGTAGCTAATAAGAAGAAAGGAAGGAAGGAAGGAAGGGAGGGAAGAGGAAAAGAAAAGGAAGGAGATAGAGAATTATAAGTATAAAAAAAGAGGGGGGGGGGGAAATAATTACTCTATTACTTACGCTAGCTAGCTAGCTAGCCTAGCCTAGCCTAGCTTAGTAAAGCCTAGTAAAGCTAGTAAAGCTAGTAAAGCCTTATAAATAGCCTAGTAAAGCTAGTAAAGCTAGTAAAGCCTAGTGAATAGCCTAGTAAAGCTAGTAAAGCTATATAAACTAAGGATAGGAAGCTACCTTATAGTAATAATAGTTAGCTATTACTATTATTAATTAGTCCTAGCTATACTACTATCTAGCTTACTATATACTTATCTACTAAGTATATAGCTATACTATTACTAATATATAGAGCTATCTATAGAGAGAATATAGTAATCTAAATAGGCCTACTAGCTAAGCTCTTATATAGTACTATAAGGGGTAAGATTTATATAGGCTAGATTAGTAGTAATAGTAGTAGTAGTAATAATAGTAATAAAAGGGTAAGGGATAGTAAGTACTAGATTAAGCTCTTATTACTATTACTAGGCTATTAATCTACTATAGCTTCTACTACTAATAATACTTTAACTTCCTTATAATTAACTAAAAGTAATATAAAATATACTATAGCTAGATTTACTAAGCGAAGGATAGGTAGGCTTAATTAAAGCTTTAGTACTTAGTCTAAGCCTAAACCTTCTTTATATAGCTATCTAAGTAATTCTTCTTCCTTATTAATACTATTACTTCTAATACTACTAATATTACTACTACTATTACTACTATTATTATTATTATTACTATTACTTTATCTCTAGCTCTACCTTTAGCCCTAGCCCTAGCCTTAAGGATAAAGACTAAGACTAGGACTAAGACTAAGACTAAAACTAAGACTAAGAAATAGTAAGAAGCTTAGCTAGCTACTAGTATCTAGTAGTAATAGGATAATAAGTAAGATTAGTAGTAAGGTATATAGCTCTAGATACTAAAGAATAGTATAGGTAAGTATAAGGTAACTAACTAGCTATAGTAAGTAAGCTAGATTAATTACTTTAGTAGTAAGAACCTAGGCTTAATCTACCTAGCTAGTTAAATACCTAGGCTAGAGGATAATACTACTCTTAAGCTTATAATTAAGGCTCTAGATTAACTCTTCTTTAGCTATTATATTACTAGCCTATAAAAGATACTCCTAATTAGCTAGCTATTCCTTACTAGCTTCTATACTTAGAGCCTATATAGCTAGCCCTTTAGCTCTCTCTAGGAAAAGACTAGTATAGACTACTACCTAGGCTATAGTAAGCGCTTTCTTTATTATTATATAAGGGTCCTACCCCTTACTACTACTAACTTAGCTACTTAGTATAGTTTTTTCTTTACCTCTTTATAAAGAGAGGATTTATTATAGCTTTAGAACTAACTATAAGAGATAGTAATAATTAGTATAAATCCTAGTAAGGATAGTAGTAAGGAAGCGAATAAAGTAAATATAGCTCTAAAAGAAAGAGTCTTATAGGCCCTAGCTTACTTCTAGATATAGCTACTACCCTAGGACCCTTTTACTAGCCCGCTATAGTACTTTATTACTATCCTAGGTATTAATAGTAAGACTAAGTAGCTATAGCTAGCTTATTACTTTACCTATATTCTTACTAGCCTTATCTATATAGACTAGGCTTTACTAGCTAAGGCTATCCTCCCTTACTAAGGCTAGGCTACTATTACTAACCTACCTTAGTAGCTTACTATTACTAAGGAAAGCTAGCTATATAGCTTAAGCTATATACTAATAGGCTATATCTTAAGCTTTTTACTTTATAGAAGGAAGATTACCTTTAAGATAAGTAGCTAGCTTATAATTACTTAAAATAAAAAAGGGACCTTATTCTATTTCTAGGGGTAGCCCTTTACTATAAAGAGAGAAGAGGAGGCCGTAGGGTTAGGGTCAGACGGTGTGTCGCGGGACTTTGTGCAATTCCAACTCGGTCGCAAAAACAGACAGAAAAATCCATAGAAATACCACAACACCGATGCACAAG